>NW_019167926.1:951379-1435543 GCF_002303985.1 Durio zibethinus | reverse complement strand
AGTATCAATTTTCCTTGAAATCAAATTTCAAAAAATATTTTTGGGGAAAAGTTGAAAGTATCAATTTTCCTTAAAAATAAATTTCAAAAAAATTTTTTAGGAAAAGTTGAAAGTATCAATTTTCCTTAAAATAAATTTCAAAAAATATTTTTGGGAAAAGTTGAAAGTATCAATTTTCCTACACAAGAAAATCATTCTTTCCTTCCTTTCTATTTTGATTTTGATTTTGATTTTTTTTCTTTAATAATCCGACGATGGAGCCTCTGCAAGTGAAACAGTAGTTTTTCTTGCATACTCTTGAGGTGAGGGAATTTTCTCAATTTTTTGCCTAAAAGTATTAGAATCAATTGAGAATAATTTTTAATAATTAATTACTTGGTAAAATTTTAAGGCTTTTTGGATAACACAAATTTAAGCTGGAAACATCTTTTGATGGGCGTTGTGAGGGTGCTATAACCTTCCTCACACGTAACTGAACTCTCGAACCCTGTTCTGGTTAGTAGACCTGAACCTATTCTTTTAGGGACCCTTAAACTTAGGTGTTCCCTGAAAGGACAGATTCTTTAGGTGGCCAATCACACCTAGACAAAAAAGATTGGTGGCGACTCCCTGAAAGTCAATGTCTAGCGATAGATCACCAGATCTAGATGTTATGACAACTTGACGACTCCACTGGGGACTTTGAGAGTCAGGCCAGCAAATAATTTGTGTTATCCAAAAGCCTAATAAAATTGAACCTTGTTGTATATATGTGTAATTATTCATTCATGTTTATTTACCTTTGTTAATTATGTCATCATATGCATGTGCATAACATGAGCTCTATACCTGGCTCCGTCCTTAGGAGGAGTAAGTACCTATTGCTTTCGTGAGGTCTAATGCCTTCGCAGTGGCTAGCGAAATACTCCCACTCAAATTGAACCTTTTTCGCTTGTAGCTGTAATGGTGAGGATTAGGGTGCCTTACTAGTCTGTGATGGACAAGGATGTAAGGAGCAATTTGAGGACCTTTAGACTTGACCTTAAAACGCATATAGTGAACCTTAAGAGTGCCCTAAACCTAGGATAGAGCCCTTTCTACCCAATGATAGATATACCCTGAAATTAAGACACAAAAATGGTGGTTATCTAATCATTTTGATTGTTTAACTTTGTGTATCATTTTCATTATCATATGTAACATTATGCATCAGCATCACTTTCATTTCATCCATGGAACTAACTATGTTGTTTGTCTAATTGTATGCATCTGCATTATTTTCATGATCATGTTTTAACACAATCATTTGTATCCATTTCATACTAGATTTCATTCAAGAAAATGTACATTTCATTCGTGCATCAAAGCATCATACACAAAGCATAGCATAACATTTCTAATCATAAGTATGGTACTCAAGGTCCCAAGATAGCTTCATCTAGCAAAAATCCTGCCCATCGACACAACACAAGATCCAGAGTAAGATAAATGGAGCAGGAAAATTCTTATAGATTTGAAAAGATAGAAAAAGCACAAGAAAAGATTGAAAGTGAGCTAAGCAAGATTCTGGAGGCTCTTAATAACATGAATAAAGGAAAAAGAGTTGAAGAAAATGCAAGCCAACAAGTTCCCTCGCTGTAAGAAGTGGCTGACCCTTTATATCCTCCAGGTTTTGGCCCACCTCAAGCCCAGTCTGCTCAAGAGGTCCCGCCACCACACTTCGCATATCCAACATATCCTGGAATGCCATCAGCTTCTAACCTAGGGTAGTATAATAGTTATATAAATCCTATCTTCACTGAAAAGGCAGCAGAACCAATTCCTGATCTAGATAATTTAAAAGAGAATGAGAAGGAAAAGATAAGAGTGGAAGTTCAGGAAAGCTCCAAGATTAGTATGCTAGAGCAAAGGTTACGGGCTGTGAAAGGATTTAGCTTTTATGGGTCAGTTGATGCTGCTGGGCTCTGCCTAGTCCCTGATGTGGTTATTCCCCATAAGTTCAAAGTACCAAAATTTGAAAAATATGATGGTACAAAGTGCCCCAAAACTCACATCACAATGTATTGCCGAAAAATGGCAGCTCATGCTCATGATGAAAAACTCTTGATGCATGTCTTTCAGGATAGCCTTACAGGCTCAACGGCCAGGTGGTATGTTCTGCTGGACAGAACCCGCATTCGTTCTTGGAGCGATATGGCACATGACTTCATCGGTCAGTATCGACATATTATCGATTTGGCCTCTGATCGTTTATCTTTATAGAATCTGGAGAAAAAGGCAAACGAGTCTTTTAAAGAGTATGCCCAGAGGTGGAGAGATGTTGCTTCTCAAGTACAACCTCCTTTGACTGAGAAAGAAATTACAGTGTTATTTGTCAGCACTTTGAAGTCTCCCTATTATGAAAAGATGATAGGGAATGCAACAAAGAATTTCGCTGACATGGTAATCTCTGGAGAAATTATTGAAAGTGCCATAAAAAATGGCAAGTTAAAAGGAGGAAAAACCAAAAAGACATCAGAAAAGAAAGAAGCTCAAGCTCAAGCTGTGAGCTTTGATAGACAACAATTTAGGGGTTATCAATCCTATCCACCCCAAGGTTACTCTCCATACTATCCTGCTGTGAATAATGCCTCATCCTACCTATACCAGCTAGCTCCACAACCACCTTATTCATCCACACACCAATCAATTTTTAGCCCCCAAGATCTTACATACAGCCTTAACATTCAAGCTCCTGCAAGAACCCAAATTCGCCCTATTAACCCAGCAAGTGGTTCACGAGAAAAACCTGTATTTGATCCAATCCCTATGACTTATACAGAGTTATATCGAAAACTTTATAATAGCCATTTGATTGCCCCCAGCCATGTGGAGCCACTTAAACCACCCTACCCAAAGTGGTATGATCCTACAGCCCACTGCGACTATCACTATGGAATTACTGGCCATTCTACTGAAAATTACACTGCTTTAAAGTATAAGGTGCAACGGTTGATCAATGATGGAATGGTAAGTTTTGATCAAGGAAAAGTAACAACATCTAATGTTAGCGCTCTGAGTGAAAGTCAAGAATAGAAAAGGTCCGGAGAGTCACAATGAATTGAGGGGCAAGATGTCAATAGAGATTCTGCACCTGATCGCATAGGAGGACAACTTTAAAAAAATGGGGATAAGGCTGGTTGAAGGTTTCTTCTGTCATTTTAGGATTTCTTTTCAAATAATGTTAGATTTCTTTTTGCAATATGACTTCACTTGTTATCATTTTAATAAAGGCAAGTCAATGCATTTCATTACATTTTTTTCTTTCACTTGACCATTACTACATGCTCCGTTACCTTTCATAACTTTACATTCCCATTCTTAAATTTCAGATGATGAATATTTAGACAATGATAACAATGATTCTGGGATTTAATTTTGAGAACTCATCCATATTAATATGAGAAGATGATTTGAGCAAAAATAGGCTGTTACCAGAGAGGAAATAGATATGTCTTGAAGATGTGTAATCTTTTATATAGATTTATGAGCTTTGTTCAATAGATGATGTTCAACAAAGGTATTCACAATTGAGATGAAAAATGGCCATCTTTCTTTTACCATTTGAAAAACCATTTATTGCTACCCCTTTGAGCCTGTTATGATTTCTTTTTCTGAAGAACCCTAACCAAGGATCACACTCTACACTAGGGGGCAATTTTTGAAAAAATTTCATAAAAGGTCTCAAAAATAAAAATAAAATAAAATAAAATAAATGCCACATATGACTTGGGGCAAAGTAATGAGAATCCTTTGTGTGAGGAAAGAAAAAAGTAGTGAAACGATGTGGGGCAAAATGCCAAGTTGTATCAAATGATCCTTTGGTTTTGAACCTTTTTAATACATGTTTTGAGCCTATTATATCCATTTTTTTATGACCCTTCACCTTGGCCTACATTACAACCTTGAAAAGTTCATTTGGATCAAGTGTGAATACTCAACTTGAATGATCATATGTTGAGCGAAGGCATGCTCATGATGAAGCAATGGAATCATGCTACATTACTCTAAAAGTTTGATGTATGAAGGATATCAACAATAGATGAAAAATGAGCAAAAAAAAAAGAAGATGATGAAAAAAAAGAAAAAAAGAAAAAAAAGAAAGAAAGAAGAAAAAATGAAAAAATGTAAAAAGAGATTCAAATTGAAAACCTGAAAATGTGATTTTGGTAGAAAAAGATCCAGGTCAAATGGCTCACATGAATGGAAGATCAAAGACATCTAAAGATCCCTCAAAGACTGGGGCAAAGTTCGCCAAGCTCAAGATGACTTCAACAGTAAATGGAATGAGTTTTTGAAAACGAATCCTAGATTAATGTTGAGAATTGTCTGAATATTCATCATTTGGACATACCATTCATCCCAATGACATGTATCCAATTTATTTCGTTTCCCATTTGTTTTGTACCAAAATAGATCTTCATTGATTATCTTTACCATAATTCACCTTGTGTTCTCTTATTGTTTCACCCCTAGAATGAATTGAGAAAATGCTTGATTGCATTGTATTTGTCAGGATTTGAAATGATAATGAATGAATGAATATGTGTTTAAAAGAGTCTTGTATTCATTTGAAAAGAAATCTAAGATGATGGTGGAAACAAAATGAAGAAATGGTAGAAACCTAAAAGAGATGATTTGAAAAGATATATGATGTGATCAAATGAAGAATATAATGAGGCAAATCTTGAAAAGTGGTGAGTACAAAGATGAATTGGTCGATATGACTTGCAAGTTATGATTGAACAATCAGTGGACAAAATTTATTTTGGAATGGTTAATGCTGAGACACCGTGAACGCCAGACCCAGTGATGGTGGATGAAACTTGTTTTGAAAGTGCTGAGAAATTCATTGAATGATGGTCAAGTGATGATCGATTGATGAAGCTTATTCCAAAGTATTGAAACTGAACAAGGAAGAATGTGAGTGGAAAAGACAATTAAGAGCTACACTGGCTCGATCTTAGAAGAGCAGTCTAATTGGATCCTTGAAGAATCAAAGGGCTTGACACCCAAGAAAGAAAAAAAAGAGCTTGAGAAATTTGAGTACCATACATTGAACAAGAATTAATTGACCAACATTTGCATAGCATGTAGTGAAATTCATATGCATTTGCACAACATACACTACTTTCAGGAAAGTATAGTGTATAAATTCAAGAAGCATGGGTGTTCCAACATCCTATATAGAGAAGACAGATATGAAGATATTTTGCAGAATTGAAAAAGAAAAAGCTTGTCAGGTAAGTTCCTAATCCTTGAAATAGGATGTCTTTTGGTATCAGGGTTGATTTATAAGACCTTTGGGCATAATCTCCTGAAATTCCTTCAAACACAACTTTCAACTCCTTTGGACATGATTGTCAAGGACTAATTTACTTCTCCAAAGTCGTGGTGCCTCTGTTTAGAGGAGCAATTTACTTTCCAAAGTCGTGGTGCCTCTGTTTAGAGGAGCAATTTACTTTCCAAAGTCGTGGTGCCTCTGTTTAGAGGAGCAATTTATTTTTTCAAAGTCGTGGTGCCTCTGTTTAGAGGAGCGCCTCTGTTTAGAGGAGCAATTTATTTTTCCAAAGTCGTGGTGCCTCTGTTTAGAGGAGCAATTTACTTTCCAAAGTTCCGTTGCCTCTGTTTAGAAGAGCAATTTACTTTTCAAAGTCGTGGTGCCTCTGTTTAGAGGAGCAATTTACTTTTCAAAGTTGTGGTACCTCTGTTTAGAGGAGCAATTTACTTTCAAAGTTTCGTTGCCTCTGTTTAGAGGAGCAATTTATTTTTCCAAAGTCGTGGTGCCTCTGTTTAGAGGAGCAATTTATTTTCAAAAGTCGTGGTGCCTCTGTTTAGAGGAGCAATTTATTTTCAAAAGTCGTGGTGCCTCTGTTTAGAGGAGCAATTTATGTTTCTCAAAGTCGTTGAGCCTCTGTTTAGAGGAGTTTTGGTAAAAAAAAAAAAAAAAAACAAAAAAACAAAAAAAAAAACACAAAAGAACAAAAAATAAAAAAACAAAAAATGACAATGTTGAGTTGAGTCTTGATTGGGTGTCTATGTCTTTGCGCAATTTCTGTTTCACAGAAAATGTGCAAAGAGGGGCAACTATAGACACCCAATTGGGTCCAGGCCCAGATCAATTGGGCCTGGCCCAAATGGGTAAGCCCAATTCAATTTCTATCTGGTATTATTTTTATTATTATTTTTTTTTCTTTTGTATTTTATGTATTTTATTATTTATTATTTTATTATTATTATTATTATGTATTAATATATATATCTTTATTTATTTATTTATTTATTTTTTGTTAATATTTATATGTATTTTATTTATATAGTTATATATTTATTATTATATTTATTATTTTGTAATATTTTTGGATTTATCTTATTTTACTTTATATTTTTTTAATTATCTGTCAATTTTATTTTATTTATTTATCTCATTTTTTTGATTATCCGATTATTATTATTATTTTTTTCTCTCTTTTTCCTTTTTTGATGGCTGTGATTGAAAGTTGAAGAATCCCACTGTGAAGGGGAATTCAATCAAGAGAGTCCAGATTGGATTCAAAGATTGAATCCTCGTCCAAGGAGGAATTGGGATTGATCAGGAACTCCTGATCAACCTCTATAAAAGGGATCTCCTGGAACAGATGCTAGACACAGAGAAAAACAGTGAGCAAAGCTACTGATTTGAGAGAAAAGAGACGTATAGGAGGCTAAGAAAAGGTGTAGAAGGGTTCTGGAAATTAGCAGAATTTTTTTTGAAGATTTTGGCGATTTTTTTTTTCTGGGAATTTCTGGAAAATTTCAGATTCCGGTGAAATTTTCGGCGAAGTTTGAATTTTTCGACGAACATTCCGGCCAACCTTGAAGTTTTCGACGACCTGCCCAGTTTCCGACAACGAATCCCAGAAATCGGTGATCTTCCGGCCAACTTCCGATGAAATTTTCCAAATTTCGACGATATTTTCCAGAATCCGACGAAAATCCCACCGGAGTTCTTCAGCCTTTTAGAGAGAAGGGAGAGAAAAAGGGAAGAAGAGAGAGAGAGGGGAGGAGTGTTCTGCCGAAAAACAGAGGGAAGTGCCTTTTATACCCTCTCAAAACGATGTCGTTTTGGCCTTAAGTAACCTAGAGGATCCGCGCGTTTTGTCGAGACCCGACCCGACCCGAGCGTCGACCCGCTTCCTGACCCGCGCATGCCTGCCCCCCTCCAAGCGAGCCGAGTAGAGCCGAGCTCCAAGCCGCCCCCTGAACCGTTTCTCTTCCTTGAGCCGAGCCGATAGCCGAGTCGCTCCAGGTTTTTTTTTTTTTTTCAGAATTTTTTATTTATTTGTTTTATTTATTTATTTATTAGATTAGATTTATTTAATATTTTTATCTTTATCTTATTTTTATTTTTGTTTTACTTTTCTTTATTTTTTTATCTTTATTTATTTTCACTTTTATTTTGTTCTATTTTCTTTAAATAAAAATCAAAAAATATTTTTGGGGAAAAGTTGAAAGTATCAATTTTCCTTAAAAATAAATTTTCAAAAAATGTTTTGGGGAAAAGTTGAAAGTATCAATTTTCCTTAAAAATAAATTTTCAAAAAAGGATTTTTGAGGAAAAGTTAAAAGTACAATTTTCCTTGAAAATCAAAGTTCCAAAAAATATTTTTGGGAAAAAGTTGAAAGTATCAATTTTCCTTAAAAATAAAATTTCAAAAAAAAGTTTTTGAGGAAAAGTTGAAAGTATCAATTTTCCTTGAAAATAAAAGTTTCAAAAAATATTTTTGGGGAAAAGTTGAAAGTATCAATTTTCCTACACAAGAACAATCATTCTTTCCTTCCTTTCTATTTTGATTTTGATTTTGATTTTTCTTTAACTAATCCGACGATGGAGCCTCTGCAAGTGAAACGGTAGTTTTTCTTGCATACTCTTGAGGTGAGGGAATTTTCTCAATTTTTTGCTAAAAGTATTAAAGTCAATTGAGAATAATTTTCAATAATTAATTACTTGGTAAAATTTTAAGGCTTTTTGGATAACACAAATTTAAGCTGGTACCATCTTTTGATGGGCGTTGTGAGGGTGCTATAACCTTCCTCACACATAACCGAACTCCCGAACCCTGTTCTAGTTAGTAGACCTGAATCTATTCTTTTAGGGACCCTTAAACTTAGGTGTTCCCTGAAAGGACAGATTCTTTAGGTGGCCAATCGCACCTAGACAAAAAAGATTGGTGGCGACTCCCTGAAAGTCAATATCTAGCGATAGATCCCCGGATCTAGACGTTATGACAAGGAAGATGAAGATATGTATGACTTTAAAACTTTAATTACAAAATTTCATTTAATTCATTTAAGTCTTTTCTATTTAGCATTGACTGACTCTTGTGTATCCTCTGAGCTATAATTTAATTAGCACCATGAACACGTTAGAAATGAGAGATCAAAATGAGAGGCCAAAAGAATTGGATAAGACTGTATATTGAATAAAAAACAGGCTTGAACCAAATTAAATGAATAAAAATTTATATACTATATACATATTAGAATTGTTATTTTATAAATTGACTTGATTGTTGATTTATGATCTATAGGGTTGATATGTTCATTTAGTAATTGAATTATTATTTTATATATATAGGTGATAAAGTTTTTTCAAAATTTATTAATTTTTATAAATATATTATTATAAAATATATGACAATTTTTTATTTTGTTTATAAAATTTTAAAAAAATTTAAATTAGATAATTTTTAATTCATTAATTTGTCTATGTACTTAATTTTTTTAATTATGACCTAATGATATGCAGTAATCTTATAAACTCATTTATCAAGCTTAAAATTTTGATTGCTGTATCATATAATTTTCATTTAAAAAATTTATCAAGAAATTTTTATAAGTCATACTTTTGATTAAAATTAGTACGAACTAAACTAAAATCTTCTTTTATTATAAAAGAAAATAGAAAAAATATCAACAATCAATATTTATATAAGAGAATTTAAAATTTAATTTACTTAATTTAAATATTACTATTTATAATTTTTTTATGTTGCAACTTTTTAATGAAAAAATTCAATTAAATTAATTTAAACATAAAAAATTCGCTGATATTAAAGTTACATTTTTCCAGTTGATGGGGATATTTCATAGAAAGTGAAATGGTCTAAAATGGAAAGCTTGAGATTACGACAACACCCAAACTTTGCTCTCTTCTTTGTGAGTTGGAGACATCCATTGCAATTGGGTCGGAATTACGTGCGACAAGGTTGGAAGCATCACCAATCTAAGCCTTCTAAATTATGGGTCCACACACAAAAATATTAAATAAAAAATATTTATTAAATAAAAAAGAAAAAAGCAAACAAAAAGAGATGGATGCCATCAAAATTTAAAAGACCGTACACTATCAAAATTTATTGTTTAGATACTCATCAAATTAAGTTAATCATTTAAAAGTTATTCAAAACTTTAAAATGTATATTATTGAAGAATTTATAATTTTTTAAAGATTTTTTATGCTTTTAAAGGGCAATGTTATAAAATTGAACAATAATAGTTCATATGTTCATTTAAATAGTTTAAATTAATCACTAGAAATTGTAGCAGTTAGACAATATTTGTCACACAAACATATAACATGTATAGACATAATAAGTAACGAAAATATAAACATAGAAAACTGAATCCAAAATTGAATTTATTTGTTGTGAACATCATAATTGACATGCATATGATATTTAAACATAAGTCTAGTTTATACCTCAAGTTATGGATTGTCAAAAATCTAAAAACTCATAGTACATTTGGTTTGTGGAATGAAATTGGTATTTTGTGAAAATAAAAATTAAAAGGAATATAATATAATATAATATGTATTATGAAAATTGGTTATTATAATAGAATAAAGGAGGAAGTAGTAATAATATATTTGTTTAGTTCAAAAAATATGATAGAATAAGTTTCAAAAGATCATTTTACCCTTATGATTTATTATAAAAATTATCAATTAAGAAAAATAATTAATTAATTAAAAGTAATGTAATATAAAAAATTAAATATGAATTAATATTAAATATTAATTTAATAGTCTTAAATATTATTACTAATTTTGAAAGTGATTGAATAATATTAAAAATTTTAAAAAGAATGATTGGGAGTGAAGTAATCTATTATACAAGTGAAAAAAAAAAAAGTAATGTGATATCTTTAATTGGAAGATGTAAAAGTATGTTTGTATGTAAATCCTTGTAGAACTTTAACTCTTCGAGACAAAAGTTGAATCTATTAAATGACTTAAATTTGAAACTATTTAATTTTTAAAATTTAAATTTGAAATAATCTAATTTAACTATCAAATTTTCTTGACTTACAAATTTATAAGTCAAATTTGATATATTTTTTAGATAAATATTTTTAACATTAAATAAATATTGATTAAAATTGAATTATAAATGATATTTTTTTTATTTTTTTTACATTCTTATCGATTTTTTTTTAACTCCATCAATTTTATAAATTAAAATTTTTTATTAAATTACTTTCAGTAAAGAATTTTTCAAATTTGTCTTTAAAAAGTTCGCCTAAATTTATTATTTTTAATGTGTTGGTGGAACTACTAATAAGTTAGTGTTAAATTTAATAATTTGATTAAAAAATTTTAATTGATTTATTTATATTTTAAGAATCGATATGTATTTTAAAGTTATAATTTAGTTTTAATTATCAAATAACTTGATTCCAAGATATTAAATAAAATATTATAAGATCAAAATTTCAAATCTTATATGAAATAAATTTAATTCTACTTCATGTTATATCTCAATTTAGCTTACATATTAAAGAATATATTTATCAAATAATAAATAAAAAAATATTTTTTTTATCTATTTTTCAAATTTTCATATCAAACACACATTAAAAAAATAACATATTTACATATTTTTAATGTTTTTACTTTTTTCTCCTTAAATTTTTAATCCATTGATTAAATAAATATTGACTTTTTGTACTAAAAAATTTACGATGAATAGAAAATTTTTATTTAAAGTCAAAATAGATCACATAGACGTCAAAGATAACTTATATTATATTTACATTGAATAGCGTTAGGATTAATTATCTAGAACTTTGCTAGCTCGATACTCAGTAAATCTATAATGCCAAGGTTGCACTTTGTTTTGGTTTTCCATCAGCAACAACTGCTCATGTATCTTTCTACATTTGTTGGAATTAATAATAATTTTATATGTAAAAAAATCAATTACAAATCATATTGCTGTTATAATTTATAAAATTCAGTAATGATATTTTTCAGTAATGGCATAATTTTTTATGTCATAACTTCATAAATGACATTTTGCAAAGGCTTTCTTTTGCTGTGGAGTATATCTTGACTGGATTTGTTTTAAATTTTTATTAGATAAAGAAATAAATATATTCCTATTGTTTTTTCAATTAAACATTTTTTTAATTGTTGAAAATTTTTTTACAATTTAATTAGTCAATACATATTATTAATTAAAAATAAAAAATAAGCCATTTCTATTATTACAAAAAAATTTGAGCACAATAAATGAAATCTAAATGATCAAATATTAAAGCAAACTACTGAATTTAGGATTTTTCTGACGTATTTATTTATTATAATTGGTATTTGTCGGGTGTTGGGGTAGGTTGATGGTAGATTGTGATTGGATATTAAATAGTAAGTGTTCAAAGAAAAAATTTTTTTAAATTTTTTGTTCTCTAAACGTTTGGATGTTTTGTATAGAGAAAACCACTGTTTGCATATGAAAGGTCATAAAATAAAAGAAAAAATTATATGTATTTGAATTTAAATGATAAACTAATAGAATATTATTTTATTGTATAAATTAATTAAATTAAATTATTATTAAATTCTATTTTAATTTTAAGTATGGGAAAATCTTAGTCAGATTTTCTGATCAGATTTTCCGATCTTCATTGGTGCAGGTAATTAAGTTGATATTTGAAAAGGTCTAAAATAATGATTTGTCCTTTTCATCTCACAATCAAAGATATTGAACAATTTGTAATAACAGGTGTCCGATTTTAAGTTGCATAACTTGAATGACGTGGCTTCTTTTTTCAACTGCCCCAAGCAGTCCTCCAAAATGAATTGGCGTCACTGTTTAATGCATTTAAGCGTTTTTTTTTAATAGAATTGCACTGTGCTTTGCTGTGTCACGACACCATACTTTTTGAGACTTCTGACATTTCTACTTTTTTTTAAAAAAATTTTTAGTTAATAAATTATGAAATAATTTTTTAATTTAATATAATGAAAATTTTTATTATATAATAAAGTTGCAAATAAATAAAATTATTATTATCTTATTAATTAAAAATTACTATTTTATTATCATACAAAAAATTAATAACTAAGTATTATATTATAAACTAAAAATAAAATTTAACTAAAAATCGATAACTACATCATTAATAAAAAATTAAAGAAAAATATGATTTGACATATTATTAATTTTTAGTTTTAAATTAAAGAAATTTATTATTTGATATAAAAATAATTTAATGATTTTTCAATTATTTATTAATTTTATAAATGTTAAATAATTTAAAATTTATATTACATACAAATTTTAATCTAATATACTTAATGGTTATTTTTTCTAACTATAATTAAACTCACTTTTATCATTCATTTGCATCAAAATACATATATTCATAATTAATTTTGATTTTACAGATATAATATCTAATAAACCTTTTTAATTTAATCTAAATCAATTTTATTACCCATTTAAATGGACCCTAAATCATTTTTATTGCATTAGAAATGTCAATTTTATCCAAATTCAATTAAAAATCTAAGTTTTTTATCTGAATAAAAATAAAATAAATATTAAATTTTAGAAATTGAGATTGAAATGTGTATGATTTTAAATTTTGTCAAACCAAGTCATTTAGCTATTGTAAATCAAAACCAGTTACTTGTTTAGATAGTTTTAACTTTATTAATGACATTTAGATAATTTGATTGGATTTGTTTTAAATGTTTATTACATAAAGAAACAAATATATTCCTATTATTTTTCTCACTTAAACATTTTTCTTTAATTGTTGAAATTTTTTTACAATTTAATTAGTCAATATATATTATTAATGAAAATAAAAAATTATGACATTTCTATTATTATAAAAAGGGAAATTGAGTACAATAAATGAAATCTAAAGTACAAACTTATCAAGTATTAAAGCATACAAATGAATTTAGGATTTTTCCGAGGTATTTATTTATTATATTAAGTGTGTTCGGTGTTGGGATTGGTTGGTGGTTGATTTTGATTGAGTATTAAATAGTGATAGTGTTCAAAGATCTGTTTTTTTAAATTTTTTTATCTAAACATTTGGTTGTTTTGTACATAGAAAATCACTATTTGCTTATAGAAGGTCATAATTTGAAAATAAAAAAAATTTATGTGTTGGAATAAAAAAAATTTATATGTATTAAAATTTAAATTATAAATTAATTGAATATTATATCACTGCATGAATTAATTAAATTAAAATTAAAATTTAATTGTTACTAAATTTTATTTTAAAGTTATAATTACTTCCCACTATTTTAAGCATGGGTAAATCTTAAGTATAAAATATTTATTATTCCCCCGGTGAAAAGGTCTAAAACAATCATAGATTGTCCTTTTCATCTCACTATCAAAGATATAAGACAACTTGTAATAAGAGGTATCCTATTTTAAGTCGCAAAACTTGAATGACGTGGCTTCACAACATCTAAGTGTTTTTTCAACTGCCCCCAGCTGTCCTCTAAAATGAATTGCTGTCACTGTTTAATGCATTTAAGCGTTTTTTAAGACAATTGCAGTGTGCTTTGCTGTTTGGATTGCGAAGGCACGATCTGATTATGCTTAGAGCGAAGAATTAAACTGCATTAATGGGAAAGGACCCACTTTTGACATTTTTGCTCTTTTTTTTTTTAACTTTTAATTAATAAATTATGAAATAATTTTTTAATTGAATATAATAAAAAATTTTATTATATAATAAACTTATAAATAAATAAAAATATTATTATATTATGAATTAAAAATTATTATTTTATTATTATATAAAAATAATAACTAAATATTATATTATAAACTAGAGATAAATAAAATAGATAACTACATCATTAATAAAAAATTAAAGAAAATATATCATTTGATATATTCTTATTTTTTAGTTTTTAATTATTTATCAATAAAATTATTATTTGATATAAAAATAATTTTATGATTTTTCTATTATTTATTAATTTTATAAATGTTAAATACTTTTAAATTTTTATTAATGGTAATTTCTTTTTCTAACGATAATTAAACTCACTTCCAGCATTTATTTGCATAAAAAATATATATATATAAATTCAGAATTGATTTTAATTTTATAGATATAGTATTCAATCTTATCATTTTTTATCTCACTTAAATCAATTTTATTACCCATTTAAATGGATCTTAAATCATTTTTATCGTACTAGAAATGTTAATCTTATTCAAATTAAATGAAAAATCCAATTTTTTATCCAAATAAAAATAAAATAAATATTAAATTTTAAAACTTGAGATTAAAATGTGTATGATTTTAAAACTTCACTTACAAAATTTCCTTTAATTCATTTAAGACTCCATTTGGATTATACCATAAACCTCATTCAAGTGCTATCAAGTACCTTTTTGCTATAATCTCACCGTGATTTTCCATTTAGATAACTTAATTATGGTGCAATTAATCTTATGTGACATCAATTAGAGGAATAATCTCCATTGGTGAAAAAGGATGTAGTTACTGTCACCGCAATCCATTTTGGACATTTTTGTCCTCATAAAATTCTTTTACTTCCATTTTACCGTTCTTTAAAAATTTATTAAGATTAAAATAATTTTAATAAATTTAAAAATAATATTTTATTTCTACTCACATTATTATTTTTTTATTATATCTTTAAATAATTAACTTTTGATATGTTAAATAGTAAATAAAATTAAAATATGTATTAAAATAAAATTTTAATTCATTAATAGATTAATATCCATAATAATAATTTTTTATTTTTACATCACTACAATTGTTACTTTTGCATTCAAACACTTATTTAATCATTGATTTTAACCTCACAATTATAATATTTAATCTCACCATTATAGTAACTAATTTTACCATCCTCATTATTTTCAATCTCATCAAAGTTAATTTCAATATCTATCCAAATAAACCATAAGTCTTTTCTGTTGCACTATAATGTTGACAGTTCTTGCATATCTTTTGATTTGTAATTTAATTGGTACCATGAACATATTAGCAATGGGTGGCCAAAAGAATCAGATAAAACTCCGAATTGGATAAAAGATTTACTTTAACCAAATTAAATAAATAAAAATTTACTCATATTCTAAAATTATTATTTTTTATATTAACATGACTGTTGATTTATAGTTTATAGCATTGGTATCTTCATTTAATAATTGAATTATTATTTTATATACATATATATTGACCATAGAGTTTTTAAAAATTTATTAATTTTTATAAATATATTATTATAAAATACATGTTAATTTTTTTAATTTTGTTTATAAAATTTAAAAAATTTATATTAGATCACTTTTAATTTGTTAATTTGTTATTTTATGAAGATAGAGTTTTTAAAGTTTTATTAAATTTTATAAATATATTATTACAAAATACATGCCAATTTTTTAATTTTTTTAAATTTAAAAAAGTTATATTATATAATTTTTAATTCATTAGTTTCTCTATGTACTTAACTTTTTTTTTTAATTATTACCTAATGTAATGTTATAAACTTATTTATTGAGTTTAAAATTTTAATTGATGTATAGACAATTTTCATTTAAAATAATTACCATTAAATTTTTTTAACTCATACTTTACATTAAAATCTTCCTTTTATTTACTTTATAAAAGAAAATAAAAATAAAAATAATCAATATTCATAAAAAAATTTATAATTTAATTTAATTAATTCATATAATCGCAACAAATTTAAAATTTAAATATCAGTATTTACAATATTTTTATACTATAACTTTTTTATAAAAAATCTAACAAAATTAATTTAAATGTAAAAGACTCGCAGACTTAAAGTTTCATTTTTTGGCTTGATGTGGATGTTTAATAGAAAGTGAAATGGTTTTGTATTTTGCATAAATTGATTTAAATAATATATAATTGGATCTGGTATGAAATAACATGATAAACCCAATAAAAAATTTTTCAAAACAATTTGAATAAAATCTAAAATCGCTTTAAATTTATTTCAAAATGATTAAATAAAACTTAAAATAAAAAATTAAAATTGAAAGATTTTTTTTCATAAATCAAGTAAGTAAAATTGAAAAAACAATTTAAAAAATTTTGATATATTTTTGAGATAGAATTTTAACTATTAAATAAGTACCGATCAAAATTAAATTATAAATGATATTTTTTTATTTCTTTTTACATTCTTATTGATTTTTTTCAGCTCCATCAATTTATTAATTTAAATTTTTTATTAAATTACTTTTAGTAAAGTATTTTTCAAATTTCACTTCAAAAAGTTCATCTAAATTTGTCATTTTTAATGTGTTGGTGAAACTACTAATAAGTCAGTGTTAAAATTAATAATTTGATTAAAAAATTTCAATTGATTTATTTATATTTTAAAAATTGATATGGATTTTAAAATTATAATTTCGTTTTAATTATCAAATAACTTGATTTCAAGATATTAAATAAAATATTATAAGAATCAAAACTTCAAATCTTATATGAAATAAATTCAATTCTTACTTTTTCACTTCACATTATAACTCAATTTGGCTTACAAATTAAAGAATATATTTATCAAGTAATAAAAAATATAGTTTTTTTTATCTATTTTTCAAAATTTCTTATCAAACACACATTAAAAAAATAACATATTTACATATTTTTAATTTTTTTTGCTTTTCTCTCCTTAAATTTTTAATCAATTGATTAAATCAGCATAATTTTTTGTACTAAAAAATCTATGATGAAGAGAGGTTTTTCATTCAAAATCAAAACAGATCACATAGATGTCAAATATAACTTATATTAAATTTGCATTGAATAGCGTTAAGATTAAATACCTAGAACTTAGCTAGCACAATACTCAATAAATCTGAAATGCTAAGGATGCACTTTGTTTTGGCTTTCCATTAGCAGCAACTACTTATGTATCTTTTTGCATTTGTTGAAATTGATGATAATTTTATATAAAATCAATTATAAATCATATTATTGTTATAATTTATAAAATTCTAACTAATGTTATTAAAAAATTAAAAGTCATACAATTCATATTATACAATTCATATAATTTATAAAATTCTAACTAATGTTATTAATGCTATTGTTGGTTTTATTGATTCCATACGACAGAATAATTTATTTTATTATAAAAAAACTCTTTATTTAAGATCAATTAATTTTAAATCAGATGTCTTCTAATTTTTTTTATTTTATGTTTTTTTTTATTTTAGATGTTCAATTTGGTTTATGCAACATAATTTTTTAATTCATTAATTTAAATTTTTAATATAAATTTTTATTTAATATATTAATAAAAAAATTCACAATTTTACTTACAAAAATTTAATCTAAAACCTCATTTAAAATGAAGAGAAGTACTAGCAGTAGTCGAAATAACAATGGCATTTCCACACTTCAAACTTTGTGAAGCCACGTCATTTAACTTTTGTAAATCAAAACCAGTTTCTTCTTTAGATGGTTTTAACTTCAGTAATGACATTTTTCAAAGGCTTTCTTTTGCTGTGGAGTATAACTTGATTGGATTTGTTTTAAATGTTTATTACATAAAGAAATAAATATATTCCTATCGTTTTTTTAATTAATTATAAATAATTGAATATTATCTCATTGTATGAATTAATTATAAACTAATTGAATATTATCTTACTATATGAATTAATTACCTCATGTATGAATTAATTAAATTAAATTTTAAAAATTATCTCACATTTGACTAAAAAATTATATATATTGAAATTTGAATTATAAACTAACTAGATTATATCTTGTGCGATACATGAAATAATTTTACTTATTTAATATAAATATATATTAAATATATTGAAAAAAGTTATAAACAAAAAAATATATATTGCAATTGTGATAGAATATGTCTTGAAAAAAAAAGACTGAAAAAATAAAAAAATAATATATAACACATTACACATGTAGTCTTAAATTTACAGAAGAATTCTTTAGTGACAATTAAGATTAAATAAATAATTTTTTAAAATTTAAAATTGATATAATAAGCGATAAAGATAATATTAAATTTTTTGCATTTATTTGAAATATAAAATTGATAGTTAGAGTTCAAATGTATATAACCATTTTGATGATCTTATTATTTAAAAATTTAAGATGAAAATATTTTGAATTTTCAAAATCTTATATAAAGTTGCTTGAATTTTTAATCTCTTATGTAAATTTTTTAACAAGATAATTTTTAATCTTTGTAATTTTTAATTATGTTTGAAAGATTTTGATAATTAAATAATTTTTTAAATAAGGTTATTTGATAAACAACTAAAATTATTTATTAAAAAATATAATTCATATTTTATATTTTTAATTTTAAAAAATATATCTCTAAATTGATTTGATTTTTAATTAAAATTTGAATAATTTTGATATTTGATTAAATTTAAAATTATCTAATTTGTAATTAAAAAAATTATCTTATTCTTTTAAAAAATTATCTTGTATGTTATTTAAGAGAATTATTTACATAGACGCTCATGTGATAAACTAGTTTATGTCTATTGTTATATAATATATATATATATATATATTAGATTGAATATTATCTCACTGTATGAATTAATTAAATTAAAATTAAAACTTAATTATTATTAAATTCTATTTTAAAGTTAAAATTACTTCCCACTATTTTAAGTATGGGTAAATCTTAGTCAGATTTTCCGTTCTTGATTGGTGCAGTGCATTAAGTTGATATTTGAAAAGGTCTAAAATAATGATTTGTCTTTTTCATCTCACAATCAAAGATATTAGACAACTTGTAATAAAAGGCATCCTATTGTATGTTGCATAACTTGAATGACGCGGCGTCGCAACGTCTAAGTCGTATTTTGTTAATTGAATTTGTTTTAAGTTGAAGTCTTAATTTAATTTTATCATTTTATTTTTCTAATCACTAGTTAAACATAATTTACCTACCAATAATTTAAATATTTAATAAATATATTTATTTAGTATAGTTTTATTATCAATAAAATATTAAAAATACTTATAATTTCATTGCACTATAAAAAATTAACATAAACACACTCAAAAGCTATGAGTCCACTTAAAACAATTATGGACCAACATGACAGGACTGAATTTATGTGTCGTGCCATGTTAGCTTATGCGTTATATTCTGGCAATGGCCCTTAATGGACTATACCATTGTGATTCATAGATTCGAAATCTTTTAGTCCAGCTGCGTAGTCCAATCTAATTATTTAAAAACAAATTGTGCCAAACATAAATAATTTCATATCGAATTATGTTGTACAATGAATTGTCTAACTCATTCGACATCTTTAATTATATTATAATGTTGATGACTTTTACGAATCCTTCAGCCTGTAATTTATTTTGTAGGATGAACATGTTAGAAATTGGAGGTCAAAAGAATTGGATAAAATTATATTGGGTAAAAGATCAGTTTGAACCAAATTACACGAACAAAAATTTATACAATTTAAAATTATTATCTTATATACTAATTTCATTGTTGATTTATAGTTTATGCAGCTATCGTGTCTTCATTTAACAATTTAATTATTATTTAATACAAATTGATGATAAAAGTTTTAAATTTTACAAATTATATTAAATGATTTATATGCATATATTTGTATAATAATTAATCAATTCATTAATTTTTTAAGATATATTTTTAAAAAGCACATGTCAGTTTTTTAATTTTATTTATAAAATTAAAAAATTTTATATAAAATATTTAATTCATTAATTTATTTACATAATTTTTTATTTAGGATCTGATGATATTTAGTAATCTTATAAACTCATTTATAGAACTTAAAATTTTGATTGATATATAGGATATAATTTTCATTTAAAATAATTATCATGATTTTTTTAACATTTGATTAATAATAAGTGCAAACTAAAACTAGAATCATCCTTTAAACTTAAAAGACCAATAATCATCATCTAACAAAATTAATTTAAACGTAGTCTTGAAGTTAGATTTTTCCACTTGAAGTTGATGTTTCATAGTGACCAAAATGTTCTTCTATTCTGCATAAATACCTGACCATGCTAGCCCATGTAATTTAGAACAATTAACAAAAGATCCTTTCTGAACTATCCAAATAATGTCATCTTTTCTACTACCATTCAAAGTCATGCTCTTCCTCGTACTTGTCTTGCTTCACTCTTCCTCTCTTATTGCTTCTTCATCCTCCATTGCTGCACTTACAAGAGGTAAAGAAGCGGAAACTCTTCTAAAATGGAAAGCTAGCCTTAATAAGAACACCCAAACTTTGCTCTCTTCTTTGTGGGTTGGAGATAGCCATTGCAGCTGGGTTGGAATTACCTGTGACAAGGCTGAAAGCATCACCAATCTAAGCCTTCCAGATTATGGGTTGAGAGGTACACTTCATAGTCTTAACTTTCTTTTCTTCCCTAACCTGACGAGGCTTAACCTTCGTAACAACTCACTGTATGGGCCCATTCCCTCACACATTGGCAACCTTCCCAAGCTCACCTTCCTTGAATTGTCATACAATAACCTTTCGGGGAATATTCCATCCGAAATTTGCTTATTGAAAGGTCTTGAGTTGATTTCCTTAGCAAGTAATGAGATCAGTGGTTCCATTCCATCAGAGATAGGGAGGCTGAGTTCAGTTTCCGAGATCTATTTCTTTGATAACTATCTATGCGGTTCAATCCCTGCTTCCCTAGGAAACTTGACCAGTATATCCACTCTCCACCTTCATCGAAATATGTTTTCTGGGTCGATACCTCAAGAGATAGGGATGCTTAAATCTCTCGCCGACTTTGCGTTGAGTTATAATAATTTCTCTGGTTCAATCCCTGCTTTCATAGGAAACTTGACCGGCCTATCCACTCTCTACCTTGGTCAAAATATGTTTTCTGGGTCGATACCTCAAGAGATAGGGATGCTTAAATCTCTCACTGACTTTGAGTTGAGTTCTCTGGTTCAATCCCTGCTTTCATAGGAAACTTGACCAGCCTATCCACTCTCTACCTTGGTCAAAATATGTTTTCTGGGTCGATACCTCAAGAGATAGGGATGCTTAAATCTCTCACTGACTTTGAGTTGAGTTATAATAATTTCTCTGGTTCAATCCCTGCTTTCATAGGAAACTTGACCAGTCTATCCACTCTCTACCTTCATCGAAATATGTTTTCTGGGTCGATACCTCAAGAGATAGGGATGCTTAAATCTCTCACTGACTTGGAGTTGAGTTATAATAATTTCTCTAGTTCAATCCCTGCTTCCATAGGAAACTTGACCAGCCTATCCACTCTCTACCTTCATCAAAACATGTTTTCTGGATCGATACCTCAAGAGATAGGGATGCTTAAATCTCTCACTGACTTGGAGTTGAGTCAAAATAATTTCTCTGGTTCAATCCCTGCTTCCATAGGAAGCATGTCGAAGCTTATGACGATATATCTTCACTATAATCATTTATCAGGGCCAATTCCTTCAACGCTCGGCAATCTTACTCATTTGCAATCATTAGAATTAGGAGATAACCATCTCAGTGGTCCATTACCCAAAAATTTATGCAGGGGTGGACAACTCGCAAATCTTACGGCTTTGAACAACAATTTGACGGGTCTTATCCCACCAACTTTGAAAACTTGCAAAAGCTTGTACAGAGTTAGGCTTGAAGGAAACCAGTTGACAGGAAATATATCAGAAGCTTTTGGCATATATCCTAATTTGAATTATATTGCATTAAGCAACAACAAATTTTATGGTGAACTATCGCCAAACTGGGGGCAATGCCATAATCTAACAAGCCTACGAATCTCCGATAATAACATTTCTGGAAAGATACCACCTGAGCTGAAGCATGCAACTCAATTGCACGAACTCGATGTCTCTTCAAATCATCTCTTTGGTGAGATTCCCAAGGAATTGGGAGCATTGACATTGATGTACAAACTTTTTCTAAGCGGTAACCAACTTTCAGGCAAAATTCCACCAGAGATTGGAGTTCTTTCAAATCTACAATATCTTAACTTGGCATCAAACAATTTGAGTGGACCGATTCCTAATCAACTTGGAGAGTGCTCAAAGTTATTGGACCTGAATTTGAGCAAGAATAAACTTGGAGAAAGCATTCCACTTTCAGTAAGCTACATAAATGGCCTTCAAAATCTAGATTTAAGTCGGAATTTACTTACTGGGGAGATACCACAAGACCTTGCAAAATTGCATTCCTTGGAAATATTGGACCTTTCTCACAATATGCTCAATGGTTCCATCCCAAATTCTTTTAATGATTTGAAAAGCTTGACTGTTGTGAATATATCTTACAATCAATTAGAAGGCCCTATTCCTAACAGTAAGGCATTTCATGAGGCTTCGTTTGATGCCTTAAGAAACAATAAGGGACTATGTGGTAATGCCACTGGACTAATGCCTTGTGCTGTCCCTGCTACTAGCAACGGTCATAGAAAAAGCACCAAAGTCATCATTTTCATTGTGCTTCCACTCTTTGGTCTTCTTCTTTTGCTCTTTATCATGGCTGGAAGTTTCATTATTCTTTGCCAAAAGAACCAAACCAGAAAATCTGAGTCAATCGAGGCACATGGAGATTTTTTCACATTGTGGGGATACAATGGAAGAATACTCTATGAGAACATTATTGAAGCCACTGAAGATTTCAGCTCCAACAATTGGATTGGTTCAGGAGGCTATGGAGCTGTTTATAAAGCTGCGCTACCCATTGGTGAGGTGGTTGCTGTGAAGAAACTTCACCAATCTGAAGATAGCATGATTTCCAAGTGTTGGGGAACACCACAGCTCTGATACCATTTGTTGGGCTAAAAGCCTCTAATCCAATCACATCAGCGGAAGCGAAATCAAACAATAAATCAAACACACAAGAGACAACAATTTAACGTGGTTCGGTCCAATTGACCTACATCCACGGATGAGAAACAAGATCCACTCGTTGTAGAGAATTACAAACATACATCATATCATCAACCCCACTCAACAATCAATACTCATAAGACACTCTCAATCTCCTCTAGTCCTATAGAGTATTCTCAACCCAAACAAACACAAACCCAAACCCTTGTGCACTTTTCAACATAACCAAACACATACCCATATGCTCTCATACACCATACCTATGTGGACCCTCTCAGTCTCCTCTAGTCCACTCACAAACAAACATACACACCCATAAGACGTAGAACCTCGATACTCTTATGGGGTGTCTATCTCACAAAACCCTACAACTCTCTTACATCTTTTTCTCATACCTAACCCTGTAGAGACTTCACCTATTTATAACCATACAAACTTGCCCATTAAGAATCCCTCTCCTCTTAGAATTCTTCTCCTGTAAGTCAAACTTACCTATTAAGAATCCCTTTTCTTTTAGAATTCTTCTCTTGCAAGTTAAACTTACCTATTAAGAATCCTCTTTCTCTTAGAATTCTTCTTTTGCAAGTCTTCTTGTCCATCAAGCAATATCTGACAAATCTCAAACAAATCTCTAACAAATCTCTTATGGGATTTGAGTCAATATTCCCAACAATCTCCACCTTGACTCAAATTCCATCAATCATCTGTCTTCATGCTAGACATGCTTGGCTTCACCTGCAATGGAAGTCTCACAATCATCTTCTCTTCTCTTGTGTCTTCACGCTTCATACAAACCAATCATCAATCTTCAAAACTCAAACTCGAACTCTTCTCTTGAATCGAGCTCTTCTGAACTTGCTTCTTTCCATGTCTCAAACCATGGCTCTTCCCATATCTCGAACTGTCAACTCTTCCCACGTTTCGAACCTTCAGCTCTGATACCACTTGTTGGGGAACACCACAGCTCTGATACCATTTGTTGGGCTAAAAGCCTCTAATCCAATCACATCAGCGGAAGCGAAATCAAACAATAAATCAAACACACAAGAGACAACAATTTAACGTGGTTCGGTCCAACTGACCTACATCCACGGATGAGAAACAAGATCCACTAGTTGTAGAGAATTACAAACATACATCATATCATCAACCCCACTCAACAATCAATACTTATAAGACACTCTCAATCTCTTCTAGTCCTATAGAGTATTCTCAACCCAAACAAACACAAACCCAAACCCTTGTGCACTTTTCAACATAACCAAACACATACCCATATGCTCTCATACACCATACCTATGTGGACCCTCTCAGTCTCCTCTAGTCCACTCACAAACAAACATACACACCCATAAGACGTAGAACCTCGATACTCTTATGGGGTGTCTATCTCACAAAACCCTACAACTCTCTTACATCTTTTTCTCATACCTAACCCTGTAGAGACTTCACCTATTTATAACCATACAAACTTGCCCATTAAGAATCCCTCTCCTCTTAGAATTCTTCTCCTGTAAGTCAAACTTACCTATTAAGAATCCCTTTTCTTTTAGAATTCTTCTCTTGCAAGTTAAACTTACCTATTAAGAATCCTCTTTCTCTTAGAATTCTTCTTTTGCAAGTTTTCTTGTCCATCAAGCAATATCTGACAAATCTCAAACAAATCTCTAACAAATCTCTTATGGGATTTGAGTCAATATTCCCAACAATCTCCACCTTGACTCAAATTCCATCAATCATCTGTCTTCATGCTAGACATGCTTGGCTTCACCTGCAATGGAAGTCTCACAATCATCTTCTCTTCTCTTGTGTCTTCACGCTTCATACAAACCAATCATCAATCTTCAAAACTCGAATTCGAACTCTTCTCTCGAATCGAGCTCTTCTGAACTTGCTTCTTTCCATGTCTCAAACCATGGCTCTTCCCATATCTCGAACTGTCAACTCTTCCCACGTTTCGAACCTTCAGCTCTGATACCACTTGTTGGGGAACACCACAGCTCTGATACCATTTGTTGGGCTAAAAGCCTCTAATCCAATCACATCAGCGGAAGCGAAATCAAACAATAAATCAAACACACAAGAGACAACAATTTAACGTGGTTCGGTCCAACTGACCTACATCCACGGATGAGAAACAAGATCCACTAGTTGTAGAGAATTACAAACATACATCATATCATCAACCCCACTCAACAATCAATACTCATAAGACACTCTCAATCTCCTCTAGTCCTATAGAGTATTCTCAACCCAAACAAACACAAACCCAAACCCTTGTGCACTTTTCAACATAACCAAACACATACCCATATGCTCTCATACACCATACCTATGTGGACCTTCTCAGTCTCCTCTAGTCCACTCACAAATAAACATACACACCCATAAGACGTAGAACCTCGATACTCTTATGGGGTGTCTATCTCACAAAACCCTACAACTCTCTTACATATTTTTCTCATACCTAACCCTGTAGAGACTTCACCTATTTATAACCATACAAACTTGCCCATTAAGAATCCCTCTCCTCTTAGAATTCTTCTCCTGTAAGTCAAACTTACCTATTAAGAATCCCTTTTCTTTTAGAATTCTTCTCTTGCAAGTCAAACTTACCTATTAAGAATCCTCTTTCTCTTAGAATTCTTCTTTTGCAAGTCTTCTTGTCCATCAAGCAATATCTGACAAATCTCAAACAAATCTCTAACAAATCTCTTATGGGATTTGAGTCAATATTCCCAACACCAAGAACTTGAAAGCCTTTGAAAGCGAGATTCATGCTTTATCAGAAATAAGGCATCGTAACATTGTGACGCTGTATGGCTTTTGTTCACATCCAAAGAACTCATTTTTGGTTTATGAGTTTGTAGAAAGGGGAAGTTTGAGAATGGTGCTAAGCAACAAGGACGAGGCAATGGAGTTGGATTGGGAGAAGAGGCTTAATGTTGTAAAAGGAGTGGCCAATGCCTTGTCTTACATACATCATGACCATTCACCACCTATAATTCATCGAGACATTTCCAGCAACAATGTTCTTCTGGATTTGGACTATGAGGCTCATGTCTCAGATTTTGGCACAGCCAGGCTTTTAAAGCCCGACTCTTCTAATTGGACGTCACTTGCTGGCACTTTCGGGTACATAGCTCCAGGTATTTATTAATATCTCTTTTTTTAATATGCTTTAAACATCTCATCATTCAATTAAAAGTGTTAGTTTTGTGTGCAAATTGATTAGTTAAAACAAAGTTAAGTAGTATTAAGATTGTAACTTTTCAAATTTAAGTATCAAAGAATTTTACTCTAATTCAAGTATAAAATGTGTAATTAATCTTTAAACTTTAACACTGAATTTTTCAATATTCAATATATTAAACTGATGAACTAAATGTAAAATCTTTTTTAAACTCTGAATTTCAATTTTCATGCAATCTTATTTTATATTCTTCTCAATATTCTTACATGTATTTGATTAGATATATTTATTGCTTAATAAAGTACATTGATTAGTTATATTTTTTTAAGTAGAGTTGGCTTATACAATGAAAGTAGACGAGAGATGTGATGTTTATAGTTTTGGGGTGCTAACAATGGAAATACTTATGGGAAGACATCCTGGTGATTTGATTTCATGTTTGTCATCATCATCGACATCAACATCAACATCAACATCAACATCAACATCGATATTGACACCAAATGACAATCAACTGATTTTACTTAAAGATGTGATAGACCAACGTCTCTAACCACCGGTAAGGCAAGTTGCAAAGGATGTTGTCTTTACTACAAAGCTAGCATTTGCATGCTTGAATGGCAATCCCCAACTTCGGCCAACCATGCGACAAGTTGCTCAAGCCCTTATCCGTCAATCACTTCCATTGCCCAATCCTTTCTCAATCATAAAATTAGGAGAATTGTGGGATCATGAAGTCTACAATGGCTAATATTAAGGTGCTAACAATTTGAATAACAATTCTAAGCACGTGTATTTACTTCAATCTGTTGTTTTTCTCTTTTTTGTATTGAAAATGTTTAAGTACTATTGTAATAAAACTTTTGTAGTAAATTGGCTGTGGTATAGAATAGTTGTGTTTAAGTACTCAATTTGTATGTTCAAGATTTCCTATTTCAGTATCAATTGTAATATTTAATTGTAGCATTGATTTGCTACAGTACTTTCACTTTGGAATGCTACAGCAATTTTAGTATCACTTATTTGTTTGAATAAATAAAGAATATAATTGGTGAGTACACCAAATTACAATAAACACAACCTCACACAATAGCCTTTTGATTTGATTATTTACTCACCATTAATTCTTATACACACTCGTACACATTATTTCTCACAATCTCATCTTTCTAACCTTTCTTCATTCCCAACCTTTTAAATCATTCAAAATTTAATTGTAATTATACTGAGTACATTTAAAATGGATTTCAATGATGATTTTAAAGTATATACCTTCAATTTGTACCTTTTTTTTACTAAAATACTAAAAAAAAATTGTACTTTTCTTAAATTTCTCAAATAAACTTTTATCTTTTTTTTATCCAATTAAAAGCATAAAACATTATCTTTATTTAATTAAGTCTTATTTTACATGAAAACCACTAAAATTAGTTATTCTTACCATGCCAAAAGTAATAATTGTCTTTGTTTAATCAATGTTCGCATTGTAAAATATACAAATTTAAGTTGAATTATCGTTTACATAATATGTAATGAATGGCTCGTATAATGGGCCACATTAACATCCAAAGAGCTTTTTTGTTTTCAAATATATGCTACTAAATGTTAGCATCATAGAAAAGAACTAAGACATATACGTTGATTTGGCACGAAATAATAATTTTTTTTAATAAAAGAGCATAATAGAACAAAATTGTAATTTAAAGATTTAATTAGACAAAAAATAAATTTTTAAGTACTTAGTTGGATATAATAGAAGGATGGAGGCTTATATGAAAAATTCAAGGGCTAACCACCATAAAATATTTTTTATTTTTAATATTTAATTAAAGCTGGGGTTTGACTGTAATTAAATTTAATCTAAGTTTTCAATAAAATAATATAGCCAATAAAATACAAAGCATAATTATTAAACAAGTACAAATCATTTTTCCCCACTAAAATTATAGTTGAATTTAGTCCTACATGTTTTCAAATTAAATATTAATGAATTTTCATAACTTTTCTCCTTTTTTTTTATAATATGGTGAAGAGTACTCTTGTTTTTATTTATTTGGAGAAACGATAGGCTTTGAACAAAATTAATTACAAAAAAAAAGGCTAATTTCTCTGATAATTTTTTTTACAATTTTGTAATTATTCAATTAAAAAAAATTATATAAGAGTCCAACACTTAAAAGTGTGGGTTCTACATAAATTTTTTTTATGAATTTTACACAACATATTTTAGAATTACTATAGTAATTTTTAATTTTACAAATTATTTTTATAATTGTTATATCCATTTAATAATTGGAATATTATTTTATACAAAAACACAAGTAGTGGGTTTTTTAAAAACTCATTATATCTATTTAATAATTAATCAATTTGTTTTTTTTTTTTATATAAATATACTCTAATAAGACAAGTGTTAATTTTTTAAAAAACTTTGTTAATCAAAATAACTCATAACTCAGGTATTCTGTCAACCTCTAAGTGCTATTCTAATTTCAAAACCCAACCCTTGAAATCATGACCATTAAACAGCTTATAATGAATTAGAAAACAAGTACCTGGATTGATCTGAATGTGAAGAACTATCCAGCATCATTCCACTCGAGGAAGGTTTATCTGTATCGCAATCAGAAACAGGCTATATTCCCCGCTTCCTTTGTGTTTTGCTAACGGAGACAAAGTCTCCCTCTTGCTTGTTAGACATTGTGCTACTGACAACTTTTTCAAATGTTCTAGTAGCTTATTCTGCATCACTCCAAACCTAGGTTCCATCTTGACATCTATCTTCCCAAATTTCCTCTCCATCTTTTCATCGATCTGCTGGATTTCATCTAAAACTTAGAGATTTCTTGTTCATTTGTTGGATTTCCTTTTGCATCCTAGTAGAGACTCCATCCGCCATGATTGCCAGGTCGATGCTTTAATACCAAAATGACACAGCTTAAATTTCCAAAATAACGAGAACAGATTGATCGCAGAAGAAAAAAAAGATGAGAAAGAAGGAGAAAGAGAAAAGAAGAAAGAATTCCAAAGAGACAATAACTGTTTGATATTTCTTGGCAAAACCATATACAATTAACACTTTTCATCAATTGCAATTCTTAGCAGAATACTCAACATAGCTGTAATTCATGAATATCGGATACTACAGGTCATAATTCTCTCTCTCTCCTTGTTTAATATAAGGATAATGACATACTTAATAAAAGAAACAAATAAAACTAAATAGGCCTGTAACACGTATAGCTTACCAACATGGCCAACATTTATTCATTTAGGCACAAGTTCTAGTCATTGTAACATTGTGAAGCTGTATGGCTTTTGTTCACATCCAAAGAACTAATTTTGGTTTATGAGCTCGTAGAAAGGGGAAGTTTGAGAATGGTGTTAAGCAACAAGGATGAGGCAATGGAGTTGGAATGGGAGAAGAGGCTAAATGTTGGAAAAGGAGTGGTCAATGCCTTGTCTTAAATGCATCATGACCATTCACCACCTATCATTCATCGAGACATTTCCAGCAACAATGTTCTTATGGATTTGGACTATGAGGCTCATGTCTCAAATTTTGGCACAGCCAGGCTTTTAAAGCCGACTCTTCCAATTGGACCACACTTGCTGACACTTTTGGATACATAGCTCCAAGTATTTATTAATATCTCCTTTTTTAAGATGCTTTAAACATGTCATCATTCAATTAAAAGTGTTAGTTTTGTGTGCAAATTGATGCGTTAAAACAAAGTTCAAGTAGTATTAAGATTGTAACTTTTCAAATTTAAGTACCAAAGAATTTTACTTTAATTTAAGTATTAAATGTGTAATTAATCTTTGAAGTTTAACACTTAAGATTGTAACTTTTCAAATTTAAGTAGCAAAGAATTTACTCTAATTGAAGTATCAAATGTGTATTTACTCTTTGAAGTTTAACACTTTATTTTTCAATGTTCAATATATCAAACTGCTTAACTAAATATAAAATTTTATTTAAACATCTGAATTTAAATTTTTATATAATCTTCTAAACATTCACAATTTCTTTTCAACATTATTTCATAATCTTCTCATTATTCTTATACAATTGTGTATTTGATTAGATATATTTAATGCTTAATAGAGCACATTGATTAGATATAATTTTTTAAGCAGAGTTGGCTTGTACAATGAAAATAGATGAAAGATGTGATGTTTATAGTTTTGGAGTGCGCACAATGAAAATACTTATGGGGAGGCATTCTGGTAATTTGATTTCATGTTTGCCATCATCATCATTAGCATCGACCTCAACATCGACATAGATACCATATGACAACCAACTGATTTTACTTAAAGATGTGATGGACCAACGTCTCTCACTACTGGTAAGACAAGTTTTAAAGGATGTTGTCTCTATTACAAAGCTAGCATTTGCATGCTTGAATGACAACCTCCAACTTCGGCCAACCATGCGACAAGTTGCTTAAGCCCTTATCCGTCAATCGCTTCCATTGCCCAATCCTTTCTCAATCATAAAATTGGGAGAATTATGGGATCATGAAGTCTACAGTGACTAATATTAAGGTGCTAACAATTTAAATAATAATTCTAAGCATGTGTATTTACTTTCAATCTATATCTTTTTCTCTTCTTTGTATTGAAAATGTTTAAGCACTCTAGTAATAAAGCTTTTGTAGTGAATCGGCTGTGATATAAAATAATTGTATTTAAGCAGTTAATTTGTATATATGTTCAAGATTTGTATGTGATAAAGAGCTTTTTTATTTTCAAATATATGCTATGTAAATGTTGGCATCATAGAAAGAACTATGACATCTATGTTGATTTGGCAGGAAATAAGTTTTTTTTTTTTGCAATTTTCATCCAAAAAAACAGCTTAATGGAACGAAATTATACTTTAAAGATTTAATTAGACAAAAATAATTTTTAAGGACTTAATTGGATATAATAAAAGGATGGAGGCTTATATGAAAAATTCAAAGGCTTATCATCACAAAATATTTTTCATTTTCAATATTTAATAAAGCTGGGGTTTGGCTGTAATTAACTTTAATCTAAATTTTCAATAATAATAATATATAGCCAATAAAATACAAAACAAAATTATTAAAAAAATACAAAACATTTTTCCCAAACTAAAATTATAATTGAATTTAGTCCTACATGTTTTCAAATTAAACATCAATGACTTTTCATAACTTTTTTTCTGTTTTCGTTTTTCTTTATAACATAGTGAACAGTACTCTTGTTTTATTTATTTCGAGAAACGATAGGCTTTGAACAAAATTAATAAAAAAAAAAAAGCTAATTTCACCTTTTTTATTGCAATTTTGTAATTAGCCAATTAAAAAAATTTGGTTAAGAGTCCACCATTTAAAAGTGTGATCTCTACATAATTTTTTTATGAACTCTACACAATACTAAAAAAATTATAAGTATTTTAGAATTACTATGGTAATTTTTAATTATACAAATAATTTTTAAAGTTGTCATATCCATTTAATATTTGAATTATTATTTTATACAGTGTTTCATCGAAACTCATTATATCTATTTAAATAATTAATCAATTTGTTAATTTTTTATAAATATACTCTAATAAGACAAGTGTTAATTTTTTTAAAAAACTTTGTTAATCAATATAGTCGCAGGTATTCTGTCAACCTCAAAGTGCTATTCCAGTTTCAAAACCCAACCTTTGAAATCATGATCATCAAACAGCTTACATGAATTAGAAAACAAGTACCTGGGTTGATCTGAATGTGAAGAACTGTTGAGTACCATTCCACTAGAGGAAGTTTTGTCTGTATCACAATCAGAAACAGGCTCTATTCCCTGCTTCCTCTGTGTTTTGCTAACAGAGACAAAGTCTCCCTCTTGTTTGTTACGCATCGAGCTACAATCATTAGGAGCCATCTCCAACAACTTTTTCAAATATTCTAGTTTATTTTGCATCACTCCAAACATTTGCCCCATCTTGACATCTATCTCCCCAAATTTCTTCTCCATCTTTGCATCGATCTGCTTGATTTCATTCTAAAGCTTAGTGATTTCCTCTTCATTTTGTTGGATTTCCTTTTGCATCCTAGTAGAGACTCCATCCGTCATGATTGCCAAGTCGATGCTTTGATACCAAAATGACACAGCTTAAATTTCCAAAATAACGACAACAGATAGGTCGCAAAAGAAAAAAAAGAAGAGATGGAAGGAGAAAGAGAAAAGAAGTAAGAATTCTAGAAGAGAGGATAACTGCTGATATTTCTTGACAAAATCGTATACAATGCTCCTTTTCATCATTTGCAATTCTTAGCAGAATACTCAACATAAATGTAATCCGTAAACATCGGATATTGCACGTCATAATTCTCTCTCTTTCCTCGTCTAGTATAACAATAATAACATATTTCATAAAAGAAACAAATAAAACTAAATAGGCCTGTAACACATATACCCTACCAACATGGCTGTCATTTATTCATTTAAGCCCAAGTTCCAGTCCAATAACCCTTATAGCCTGCAACAGAAAGTAATTAAATAACAATAAGTTGATATTCACTTTTAGATCAAGTCGTTCCAAACTTTAACTTGAAAAATTGGTTTAATTTCAATAAACATTTGTTTATATAGTAAATTGGTACATGAATATATAATTGAATATTGGTTTATTTATGAATATATATATGTACAATCTACACAGATATTGTAATTTAATACCTCCATAGTAAATGACTATAATTTCTTTAAACAAATTAAAACATGTTTGGCATATTAAAATAAAATATATATTTCAGTATTGAACAAATAAAAATAATTAAAAGTTTAAACAATAATATTCTTGTTATTAGATTTATAAAGAGATAATAGTAATGATGATTGATTGATGAAAATTGATTTCTTTTGAAATAATTTTATGAACTTTTAATTTCTTTACCGGTTTATATATATGTTAGTGTATTTCTCTATTTACTTTTAATTGAATGACTGTATGGGAATTATATATATTAATAAATAACCATTTATATAAAGATTTAGCACCAAGTTCCCTATGTATAATGCGTACAAATGTATTCCTTTGCTTTGGTTTTAAAAGTTAGCAATTCAAACTTTATTTTTATAAAAATTAAGACTTTGTATTTATAGGCAAATATAAAATTATTATATGATGTATATTTCATTCCTACTTATTGCTTAGAGACATTGACATTATAATACTTCTCTATTAATAAAATTTATTAGAATTGTTTAAATGTATAAAAGGAATGTTTTGTATATGAAAATGAAATAAAAATTTTATTTAAGATACAAAAGTAATTAACTAATTGTCGCATATAGCAAATTTCTATGCCCTATTAGAGATATACTCCTAATTGGAGTTCAATTTGCATTGTAAATACGAAGGAAGCGGGTGACGAAAAACAAATTAATTAGGTTTTAATCTTCTATATATGTGTATAAGTCGATTTTTTTACTCCAAAATCCAAAAATTTTAACAAAAATCTTTATAAGCCTCCAATTTACCTAATTTTTCATTTACCAACAAATTCTATATTTTCAAAATAAAAACAACAAAACCCTAGAAATCTATTTCCTAAAGATTACCATGGCTTCCAATTACTATCTCAAAATTAGCCATCTAATAGATAGTCGTTTAGAAGATTACTATGGCTTCCAATTACTATCTCAACATAGCATACCATACGTTGTACCTCTTAATTTCAAAACAACTGTAGAAACATTCCATCAATCGGCCATATATTCCCGTCACATGATTTTATTTGAAGAGTATGGTCCAAATATTTTACTTTTTTTGTTTGCCAACATAGGTGTGACTACAAGAAAAAATTATTTTTAGTAGAGAAAAAAATGATCGCTAAAGAAATAAAATTTAGCCACTACAAGTTATAGTGACCAATTTTCAAGTCGTTACAAATACTTTCGTCACTATTTTATAAGTGACAACTTTTATTAAGTCATCACAATAGCTGAATTTTTTGTGATAATTTTTCTTGAGTATAAAAACAATTAAAATAGTGACAAAAAATTTTTGCTACAATAACTTGAATTCTTGTGACATAATATCGATTCCAAAAGTATTGACAATAGTTACAAAAAATTATTGTCACTTATATTATTTTTATTGGTGACAAATGTCTCCTCACTAATATTTGCCAAAATACTATCTCATGAATTATATCATAAATATTAAAATTATTTCTTATAATAATTCTTGTCACTAATAAATTAATTATTGTCACAAGTAAAATTTATCAATTTATAAAAAAAATCATTCGTGACTAAAAATAGGCATTATTATTCAAAATAAATAAAATAACCAAAATATATAACATGTTTTTAATTCCAAAATTCAAAAAATCTCAAAAGTAATATTCAAAATATAATTATCAATTAAAACCATACTAATATCTTTCCACCAAAAACTAGATTACTACAAAAGAAAAGTAACTCCAAGTGGAAATTTATGCTAGGAGTCCATAGATGATCCCAACAAAGTCAGTCTTTATATTTTCCTACAAAACAAACAAAAATAAAAAAAATTAATAAGTCAATAAATAGTTTAAAAAATTATCTTATACAAATTAATAAGTCAATAAATAGTTTTAAAAAACTATCTTATACAATTCCTAATACGTTTTGAACTTAAATATGGTTAAATGTAATAAAAGATATGGGCATGACATATATAATAATTATTAAATTTATAAAACTATTAGACTATATAAAATTCTAATTTGAGAATTCAATTAAAATAGTAAAAAGTAAGTCTCTTACTAGAAAGAGAAGTTTGTTTTAAAGTTAAGCATACTAGAGAATACTAAAGTAGCATTTAACTAACAAGGCCTAGCTTAAAGTCATATAGTCGTTTAGATTTTCCACCGTTTGGATGAAGAAAAGAAACTCAGTTATTTATTTCTTACCAATCCCGTCACTTGGCTTTATAGTTAGTGAATAAAACCTACCAATCCCGTCACTTGACTTTATAGTTAGTGAATAAAACCAAGAGGCTAAAATGAAAAAAAATATACAATCCAACAATAAATCATCATAATAATAAATAATTAATAGAAACAAGCACAAACCTAAAATTAATAACATTGACCCTAAAGAATATTGCAGGCTAATAGAGAACTCACATGAACCTCGGCTACATCCAAATGTCATACATTGATCTAGATAGAAGCTGATGATCTTACAACTCTCTCCAGGCACATAATGGTAGTCGGACATTTTTACATGAGACAGATGTTTAGGATTGGTCCACACTTCAAGAAAACTCTATGTTTTAGTACTCCTTCCAAAGTCACTCCTCCGAACATCTTGAAGGTGATTTCGCTGAAGACAACAGGGAAAAGCACATCCCCAGGTTTCTGTGTAACTCTGCCCTCCCCAATGCTCAATATCAAAGATCCTCGGTGGCCTTCTTGCGTGCAAATTCGTCCAAAAGGCGGACCACTATAGCCTTTTGGGGCATCAAGCCTTGGCATCCACGGTGTCAACAGGAATTATGACATTCCATGGCAAGTGTACCTTGAGAAACATTCTGCAACTGCAATCAACATGGAAATGTTAAAAAAAAAAAGGGTAATTCGCAAGGAAACCAATGTCCTAATAGAAGAAACAGTATATCAATCTTGAAGAACTTAAAAATCGATTTAGACCTATCCCAATATCAAGTATGTTAAAACCAAATTTCAACAATCCAAACAGAAAAGATTGTAATGAAATATAATCCTACAATGCCCATTTCACATGATCAGTAGTGCTCAATTCTACGAATATAGATAGCAGACAACCCAGAATCAAAATAAAGCAATAATAAACAGATAGTACCAAAGGAAAATTATGGCATTTCCTTCAAGACAGTCAAAAAATATTTAATAACTAGCCATTTCAAAAATGATCAAAGAAAGAAAATCCCCTTCAAAAACTTTTCTATGATCTTATTCAATACAAGCCATGAAGAAAATGTTCAAAGAATATGACCAAAGCAAATGTTCAAGAGCAATGAAGAAAACCCATCATTAGTATTTAAATTTCTCTTCTAAAAAAATGACCAAAACCCATTATGAATCAAAGCTTTGTAAATGTAAAAATCAGTCCTATATTTTCAACCAAACAAAACCGTGGAAACTACAAAACTGGTCAAAAAATCTTATGAGTTTATTTTCAATTGGTCAAATTATTCAATTAGTCTATGTATATATATGAAATTTGAACTTTAACTTTGATACAATAATTTATAAAAATTTTATCCTCATACTAAGTTAATTTAATAATATTGATCCAATTGATAACAGAGTTGCTTGATCTCTATTAAATTAGCTAATGTGATGGTTGATCATACTGATGTAGCATTGATTTCAAAGATATGACATTGACTTGCTGACCTGATAATTGGGATTAATGAAATTAGTTGTTAAATTATACAAATGTTTCCATATTCATATGAAATTTCAAATTCAATACTCGTAATTGCATGAATTTTTAAATTTAGTCAATGTATTTGCATGAAATTTGAAATTTAGTCTCTCTCATACAAAAATTATTTTGAATTTTTAGAGATTTTTTAGTTTTTTAAAACATTCAACTTTAAAAATTGTTACAATATTTTCCCTATAATATTCTTGCTGCAACGTGAAAATCACACATCCAGGTCCATGACAATGTGGATTTAGATCATCGTAGGCAACGAAAAGTAAAAGCAGCAGAAGAAAGAGTAGATAGAACAAATTGAAACACCAAACAGAATTCAAACAATGAAAACAGCAAGCGAGACGTAAAAGAACAATGCTATACTGATTTCCCTCGAGAAAATTTAGTTTCCATGATGTGTATAGCTAATCAAGCAATTAACAATTGAAATAACAATAGAGAAAACCAGCACCCATTTATCAAGAATTTCAGATTAAGTAATTTTGCTAGAGTGGAGAATGGAATCTTATGAAAAGAGAGGGATATACTTTTCCAGCCTACTTTTTCCTATGTTTCCTTGCTATCTAAAATGCAAGGGAACCTGAAATTGATAGAATGTAATTTAGGAATCCAATTTTCTGTTCTTGAGCTGTAAGTATTGTTAGGCTAAAAAACCTTAATATAATCACATTAGCAGAAGCGAAATCAAACAATCCATCAATCACAAAACAGACAGCAATTTAACATGGTTTGGTTCAATCGATCTACATCAATAAATGAAAAAAGATCCACTAATTGTCAAGAATTTTAAACATATAAATCATATCAATTAGCACTTAACAATTAATACTCATAAGTTTTTTCAATCTATCTAGTTCTATGGAATATTCTTAACTCAAATAATTAAATACCCATGCACGCCCATGCACATATTTATGTAGACTTTTTTAATTTTCTCTAGTCCACTCGCATGCACCATATCTATGTAGATTCTCTCAATCGCTTTCAGTCCACTCATAAATATTCAAACATATACACTTATAAGATGTAAATCTCCAGTAGTCTTATGAGGTTCTATCCTATAAAACCCTACAACTCTCTTACACCATTTTCTCATATATAATTCTATAGACACTCCATCTATTTCTAATCATAAAAACTTACCTATTAAAAAATTTTTTCCTCTTAAAATTCTTTTTCTGCAAATCAAACTTACCTATTAAGAATTATTTTTCTTTTAAAATTCTTTTTCTGCTAATCTTCTTGTTCATCAAGTAATATTTAACTTGTCTATTAAATAATATCTAATCAATCTCAAACAAATTTATTATGAGATTTGAGTCACTATCTGTTGGGAATATTGACTCAAATCCTATAAAAGATTTGTTTGAGATTTGTTTGAGATTTGTCAGATATTGCTTGATGGACAAGAAGACTTGCAAAAGAAGAATTCTAAAAGAAAGAGGATTCTTAATAGGTAAGTTTGACTTGCAAGAGAAGAATTCTAAAAGGAAAAGGATTCTTAATAGGCAAGTTTGACTTACAGGAGAAGAATTCTAAGAGGAGAGAGATTCTTAATGGGCAAGTTTTTATGGTTATAAATAGGTGAAGTCTCTACAGGGTTAGGTATGAGAAAAAGATGTAAGAGAGTTGTAGGGTTTTGTGGGATAGACACCCCATAGGAGTATTGGGGCTCTACGTCTTATGGGTGTGTATGTTTGTTTGTGAGTGGACTAGAGGAGATTGAGAGGGTCTACATAAGTATGATGTATGGGAGCATATGGGTATGTGTTTGGTTATGTTGAAAGGGTGCACAAGGGTTTGGGTTGAGAATACTCTATAGGACTAGAGGAGATTGAGAGTGTCTTATGAGTATTGATTATTGAGTGAGGTTGATGATTTGATGTAAGTTTGTAATTCTATACAACTAGTGGATCTTGTTTCTCATCCGTGGATGTAGGTCAGTTGGACCGAACCACGTTAAATTATTGTCTCTTATGTGATTACTTTATTGTTTGATTTCGCTTCCGCTGGTGTGATTGGATTGGAGGCTTTTAGCCCAACAAATGGTATCAGAGCTGTGGTGATCCCCAACACTATCGTTATGGTTGTCTATTAAGTGAGCTCTTACTTTTTAAGGAAAAAGGGAAAAAAACAATACAAGTATAGGGATCCGAGGATGTGCACAGAAATCAATGAGATGAAGATTACAACACTGAAGTGTAGTAGGATTAGGATAGTCAACCAACAGCTGTCAGATGATAATGTTGGCGAGAAATGATTTGAGGATTAACTGATTTAAGAATTCCCGGATTTAAACCAGAATATTATCTATGTTAATAAGAGACGGTCCAAAAGCAATAAAAAGTACTGATAGAATGCTCATTCCATAAATAAACTTGCAGTATCCAGATGGTTGAAGATATTATCAGCAGTGAATATATCACAAATCTTCCATTAACATCTTTAGGTCCAACTTTTGACTCCAACTGGGATACATCACCTATTCATTTCAACTGTCAATGATGTAACTCCAGTGGTTATTGTTTTTTATTGTATTTTACCACAAGATAGTGAAAACAATATTGACTAACCACAAATACAATAAAAGAAAAAGGAAAAAAATTTTCTAGTTTCTTTCGTATAAATGACAGTCAAATCCATCAACTTAGAATGTTAAACATAAAGGATACTGACCTAAATTATCAACATATGATTTGCATATACCTAAAATGCATTATCAATGCCACGAAACATAGCATTCAGTTCCATTAGGCTAATGGGAACCTTAATACCAAAAAATTGATCTACTGTCTGCACCCAAAAAGAAAAAGGAAAATAGAAAGTATTATTAATATCTCCGGAAAGAGATATACATCTACTGGAGAATGAAATATAAAAGAAATAAATGCTGATTTCAAAATTATGTTAAGAAAAATATCAGATTCCAGATTCCAGATTCCAAAAGCCTGTGGAAATTGATTCTCTAACTAATAGCAATCAAATATTTGTTATTGATTTACCACTGCCTTCCATTTCAATAATATAAAACTCCAGGAAAAAGTTGAAAAATAGTCAATTATTCATCAAAATACATCTATCATTATATTAATAACCAGTTATGAGTTATGACTGAACTCAAACAACACATTGATTAAGTATGGAATGAAACTACTAATTCTTGTTAGTAATATATTTAATGAATCAATTGGTTGATGAAACGGACAAAGCTGAGATCTAGTCTGCTGCTGTACGCATTGAGAAAAGGGCAAATATGTCAGGGAAAATGCACACAGTAAATTCAGACAATTTTCCATTTTTTTTATGCTAATTACCATCATAGTTCAAAGTGACGAACATGGTTCCCTAAAAGCATTTAATCAAATTATATAAATCTATTATATCATTGAGACAGTCCAAGTAGCCTAGTAATAAGCAAACTTTATTGGCTCCAAGGGGATTAAAAGCCGTCCCATAAGGCAAAATCACAGTTGAAACTCTAACTGGTGCCGCCCATGTCTTTCAAGGACTATGATACTGGCTCTGAATTGCTAATTTTTTCCAAATTTGATACTACAAAATAAAACCACCATAGAAAATTTCTTTGCAGATTACTGAATTTTATACATGGATATTTGTTTAAATTAGCAAAACATTAAAAGGAAAAATGCATAAGGAAAGAATGACTGTCTGCAAAAACAAACTTACTCAAGCTGATCTCTATACAAAACCAGATTGAATAAAAATTAATAAACTTAAAAGTTGTGCCGGTGAATATAAACATATATATAATTTATTTTCTTAATATCACATTAAATTTTATTTTAGTCGGGGGAAAAAGTTAACACTTAAAAAAATAAAAAAAAATCAATAATTTTAATTTTTATTGTCTAAATAATAGCTTAATTGGATACAAATATATGTTATAGAGATAGATGGATTGTAATAAAAAGACAGGACTTAGATGATATTTTATCAATAGTTCGATAGAATTGTTCAATTTGGACCCGTTTTAAAATGAATTGTCTGAAGGCCAATTGCATCAGGCTATTCGGGTTAAGAAAAAGTCCAAAATTACTTGTATTAAAAAGATTAAAAAAATTGAAAAAGGGAAAAAACGAAAACAGTGAAAAAGAAAAGAAAAGAAAACTCGTTTGATTACTATGTAAACTTTCTAATTGAGTGGAAATCCATCATACACAAATTATTTGCCGATTGCTACCAATTCCTCATTTTGTTGAAAATTTATCTAATTAAAAAAATCAAAAGAAAAAAAACACCAAATTAAGGTGTAACATGAGCACCTATGTAATTTTTTTTCATAAAATTTATCTAAATAAAAAAAATAAAGTGTCATAATGATTTTTCGTCAGAGGGGACTCGATCGCTAGACTTGGTGAAAATTTTTTAGAGTCACCACCAATCTTTTATAGAGTGTGATTGGTCACCCAAAATATCATCTTTTAGTAAAAATCTTAAAATTAATTAAGAATTACTAAAAGAAGTTTAGGTATGCGAAATCAGGGTTAGGTTTGGAAGTACGATTACGAGTGAAGAAGATATTAGCACCCTCATGTCATCCGTTCAAAGAACAGTACCAGTTAAACATATCTAATCTTTTAATTTTGATAATACGACCTTTTTTTTATTTAAGTTTAATTTCCTGAAATTTATTTTTTTACAAAAATATTTCTATTATGAAATCAACATTATTATTATTATTTCGTATTTTATAAACTCTCCAATGCTTTGGTGGAATTTATAGAAAATCACTATTTAGAAAATATTTTGAGAAAATTGACCATTCACAAAATTCTCAAAACTTCGTCATGAGATATTTTAATTATTTATTTTAAAAAAGTATTTTAGGAACATCCCGACTCTTTGATGAGTTTTCAAAATTTATAACAAAATTTAAGATTATCCCGACTCTTCGGTGGAATCTAAATATTATAGTTATTTTAAAATTTTGTATTATTTATTCTTTAATACTTTTTATAAGAAGAAATTTAGATTATCCCGACTCACCGGTGAAATCTAAATATTAATCTCTTGTTTAAAGAAAATCGAAATCTCTCAATTTTCTATAATTTTATATCTTTTTTTTAAAAAAAATTCAAGATATCAATTATTATTAATTTCATTCTTTATTATTTTTTATTATTATTTTACATTGTTTAAATTAATCTTTGTTTTAGTAAAAATAATTTTAGATTATCCTAACTCTATGGTGAAATCCAAAAAATTACTTTTACCTGCAATAATTAAAGAAAATTAAACTCTTTTAGCTTTCTCTAAAATTGCATTTAAAAGATTCATTTAAACAATTTATTTTTTATTTTATTTATAATTATTTATAATTTATTATTTTTTGGCAAAATTTATTTTTTAAATAATCCCAACATTTTGGTGAAATTTAAATGATATTTTTGCTTGTAATAGAATTTATTTCCTTTAAATAGTTATTATTATTAAATTTTTTATTTATATTTTTATATATTTATTTTATTTCAATTTCATTTTTTATTCTATTTATTTATTTGTTTTTTTTTCTAAAAAATTATTACCAGTAATAATTTAAAATAACAATAACAACAATAATAATAACATTATAAAAAATAACATAAAAATAGCATAAAAAATCAAAATCAAAATCAAAACGAAAAATAAAAAGAAAAAGAAAAGGGAAAACCTATGAAACAGGTCGGGTCGACATGCGGGTCGGCACGCGAATCTTACGCAGGTCGGGTTTAGTCCAGACATCTAAAACGACGTCGTTTTGGAGGGCCTATAAAAGGCCTATTTTAGTTTTTTTTCTTATTTTTTCTTTCCCCTCTCTCTCTACCCCAGAGCCCTTCTTTTTAAAATCCATGCACCCCTCGCTAGCCGCCGTGGATACCCATTTTTTGGCCAATCATTGTCACGCATCGATGGTCGAAAACTTCAACAACATTGGGAAATTCAAAGATCCCAGATTTCGATGGCAAGAAAATTCAACGATCACCAAAAAATTCAAACTTTTCCAGATTCCAGTGCTGAAAAATTCAACCGTTGCTAGAAAATTCAAACCTTTCCAATTTTCGACGACCCAAAAAAAATTTTCAAAAATTCCTAAAAATTCCCCCAATGATCTTTTTTGTTTACTAAACGCTTCCTCAAACCCAGATTTTTCAAAAAAAAAATCTCTTACCTCCTAGATCTAAATTTTATTTTTAGGAAATTTTTTTTTTTGCTACTAGTTCCTCAAAGATGACTGTGATCTTTTTTTTTTATCGACAGTATTCCTTTCTTTTTTTCTCTCTGTCCTTTTGTTTTTGTAGAATTAGCTCTATTTATAGAGCTCTTGAGATTCAAGATCCCATATATTTAGGGATCTTGTTTTATGGAAAATTTGTGTCTATCCAGTGACTTTTGGTCACCGAATTTTATGCTGCCAAGTTAGGCAGTGTCTGGGAGAAATTTAGATCACTCTGACAGCTTGATCTTGGTTGCCAGAATTGAAATCAAAGATTTTTCTTTTTTTTTGACTTTTTTCCTTTTGTTTTAAAGATTAATAATAATAATAATAACCAAAATTATATAATAATAATAAAAAAGAAAAACAAAATTGGTGCTACAGTTGCCCCTCTTTGCTTATTTTTTAGAATCAAGAATAAAGCAAAGACAAAAAGACACCAATTTTGTTCAGGTAAACACATACAAAAAATGAAACATTAAACATAAAGTTTTTTTTTAGAGAGAAAATTTGAAAGGCTTCTCTAAACAGAGGCTATAAAACTTTAAATTTAAAAAGCTCCTCTCATCAGAGGCAATGAACTTTAAATCTAAAGAGTTCCTTTAACCAAAGGCAACAAACTTTAAATTCAAAAGGCTCCTCTCAACAAAGGCAATGAACTTTAAATCCAAAAAGCTCCTTTAATTAAAGACGGCAAACTTTAAATATTAAAAGGCTTTTATGACTAGAGGCAACGAACTTTAAATCCAAAAGGCTCCTCTGACCAAAGGCAACAAACTTTAAATATTAAAAGGCTCCTCTGACCAGAGGCAACAAACTTTAAATTCAAAAAGCTCCTTTAACTAAAGGCAACAAATTTTAAATGTTAAAAAGCTCCTTTGACCAGAGGCAATGAACTTTAAATTCAAAAAAGCTCCTTTAACCAAATGCAACAAACTTTAAATGTTGAAAAGCTCATCTGACCAAAGGCAACGAACTTTAAATGGCTCATTTAACCAAAGGCAACAAACTTTAAATTAAAGATATGAGAAAACTTATAGATTCTGCCATTTGGTCTTACAAATCATGCCTAATTTTGATAAAGTCCTCTAACTAGAGACTCTTGAAATTAAAACGCTCCTTTAATCAAAGGTAATGAACTTTAAATTCAAAAGGCTCATTTGACTAAAGGCAACAAACTTTAAAAATTAGAAAAAAAAAAGCTCTTCTGACCAGAGGCAATGAACTTTAAATTTAAAAATTTGAAAGGCAATGGTATTTGAAAGATTTCTCTGAACAAAGGGTTTATATCTTTCCTGTTTTGACTTTTTCTTTTATTGGTCTTGGATTGTCCTAGACCCATACATCTGTCATGTCACATGAATGCGTGAATGCCATTTTTATGTTTTTGCAATGTCATGCAATAAATGATGATATGATGCAAGTGCACTTATTATGCAAATGAAAAGACCATCTTTTTTTTTTTCTTCTTTTTTCATTGTCATTTATCTTTAATCCTTAAAATTTCTCATGGTTTGTTTCCTTTCTTCTTCTCTTGAATCCCATGCATTCCCGCAGTTGATTACGTTCTGATGAAAAAGATTTCTCTTCATATCTCGTATTCCATATCAACCACTTTATAACCTATAGGCCACTTTTCTCATTAACCTTTGTTCCTTGCTATTTTGCTCATCATTTTAAATCTCCTTCAAAATAATGTGTCTTTTATGGTCGTTGTTATTCCTTCATCATCATTTGAATTTCAAACAATTATAACACATTGCACATTTCTCTTTTTTTAATGAAGGACAAAATGAAGGATAAACAAAATGGTATTTTATTTTGGTAAAATGGATAAGTGTTTCATGCATTATAAAAAAGGATAAAACAAAGACAACAAGTAATCAAATAACAAATATTTAGATCATCATGAACTAATCAATCATGGATTCTTTTCTGAAGACTCCTGATTGGTGCCCTTGACTTTTTCAAAAATGCAGCAAGCCAAACTAACTTAAAACCAATGAGATCTTCTAGCATACATTGAGAGTTAAACCACTTTATTCACTATCTCTTTTATTTTTATCTAAGCTACCTTTTTAGGTTTTCAACTCATTTTGCTCTTTTTTTTTATTTTTTTAAGCATAATATTTTTTTACTACATCGACATTGACTGGATTTGGTAGATCATCATTCTTGCCAAGATCAGTGCCCCACTAGAGAAAGCTTTTTTCACCACATATGGACCTTCCTAATTAAGAGTCCGTTTTCCTCGAGGATCATGTTGGTTAGGAAGACTCTTCTTCAATACTAATTTTCTCTCTCGAAATTATCATGGGTGAACTTTCTTGTCATGAGCTCGCATCATTCTTCTCTGATATAGTTGGCCATAGCAAAGTGTAGCTAATCTCTTTTCTTCAATGAGATTCAATTGTTCATATCGAGCGTAAACCTATTCAGCTTCTTCTAACTCAACTTCTATGAGAACAAGCAAGGAAGGAATTTCAACTTCAATGGGCAACACTACCTTCATCCCATATACTAATGAAAATGGTGTAGCCCCTGTAGATGTGCGAATCGAAGTTCGATAAGCATGTAATACAAATGGTAGCTTTTCATGCCAATCTTTATACACATCTATCAGCTTTTCAACAATTCTCTTTATGTTTTTATTGGTCGCTTCAACTACCCCTTTCATTTTTAGACGATAAGGCATTGATTTATGATGTTTGATTTTAACTGAGCACAGACCTCAGTCATCATTTTATTATTGAAATTAAGAGCACTATCCAAAATGATCCTTTCTAGAAGGCTATATCAACATATGATCTCTTTCTTGATGAACTTGCAAACCACTATTCTCATCACATTGGCATATAAAGCTGCCTCTACCCACTTTGTGAAGTAGTCAATTACCATTAAAATGAATTGATGTCCATTTGAGGCTTTTGGAGTAATGAGCCCTATCACATCCATTCCTCACATAAAGAAAGGCCAAAATGTTGACATAACATGCAAGGACGTTGGAGGAACTTGAATCTTGTCTGCATAAATTTGACATTTATGACATTTTCTAGCATACTCAATGCAATCTTTTTCCATTGTCAACCAATCATTATTTGCTTAGTCATCATGTGACCATTTGCATGAGTTCCACAAACACCTCCATGAATTTCTTCTAGTAATTTTTTGGGCTTCAGCAGCATTCACACATCTTAATAGTGTTTAGTTTCGACTTCTCTTAGATAAAATTTCTCCATCTAGAAAGAAACCCATTGCCAACCTTCTCAATGTTCTCTTATCATTCTCTAATATATGCTTTGGGTACTGTTGATATTTAATATATTGTAATATGTCAAAATATCATTGTTTTCCATCAACTCCTTCCTCAACATTTGAACAATGAGCTGGTTTCTCTCGCAAGCTCAATTTGATGGGTTGGATTTCAACATTTTCATTTAATTTGAACATTGCTGCCAATGTAGCCAATGCATCAACCATCTGATTCTCTTCTTGAGGTAAATGATGAAACCAAATATTCTCAAATTCTTTGATCAATTCTAATATGTGCTTTTAGTATAAAATCAACTTTGAGTCTCTGGTTTCCCATTCTCCTCGTAATTGGTATATGACCAAGGTGGAGTCTCCATAAACTTTCAATGCATGGGCTTTCCTTTCAAGAGCCACTTGAAGACCCAGAACACACACTTCATATTCTGCCACATTATTGGCGCAATCAAAATTTAGTTTCATAGTGACTGGGTAGTAATCCCCTTTTAGAGATATCAAAACTACTCTAATACCATGCTCTAAAGCATTTGATGCACCATCAAAATACATCTTCTATATATCTTCATTATGCTCTTTTTTATCTATGTGCAATACAAATATTAAGTCTTCATCTAGAAAATTAAATTTCATAGGCACATAATCTTCATGAATGTGTTTTGCAAGAAATTCAACAATAGCACTTCCTTTGATTGCCTTTTGGGACACATATACTATGTCATATTCAAAAAGTAACACTTGCCTTCTTGTTATTCTTCCTGACAATGAAGGCTTTTCAAATATGTACTTGATTCTTCTTTTTCGTCCGGGGGGACTCGATCGTTATACTTGGTGAAAATTTTTTAGAGTCACCACCAATCTTTTATAGGGTGTGATTGGCCACCCAAAATATCATCTTTTAGTAAAAATCTTAAAATTAATTAAGAATTACTAAAAGAAGTTTAGGTCTGCAAAATCAAAGTTAGGTTCGGGAGTACAGTTATGAGTAAGGAAGGTATTATCACCCTCACATCACTCATTCAAAAAATGGTATTAATTAAACATGTGTAATCCTTTAATTTTGATAATACAGTCTTTTTTTTATTTAAGTTTAATTTCCTAAAATTTATTTTCTTAAAAAAAATTTCTATTATGAAATCAACATTATTATTGTTATTTCGTATCCTATAAACTCTCCAATGCTTTGGTGGAATTTATAGAAAATCACTATTTAGAAAATATTTCGAGAAAATTGACTATTCATAAGATTCTTGAAACTTCGTCATGAGATATTTTAATCATTTATTTAAAAAAAGGATTTTAGGAACATCCTGACTCTTTGGTAAGTTCCCAAAATTTATAACAAAATTTAAGATTATCCCAACTCTTCGGTGGAATCTAAATACTATAGTTATTTTAAAATTTTATATTATTTATTCTTTAATTTTTTTATAAGTAGAAATTTAGATTATCTCGACTCACCGGTGAAATCTAAATATTAATCTCTTGTTTAAACAAAATCAAACTCTTTCAATTTTCTATAATTTTATATTTTTTTTAAAAAATTCAAGATATCAATTATTATTAATTTCATTCTTTATTATTTTTTATTATTGTTTTACATTGTTTAAATCAATCCTTGTTTTAGTAAAAATAATTTTGGATTATCCCAACTTTATGGCGAAATCCAAAAAATTATTTTACCTGCAATAATTAAAGAAAATTAAACTCTTTTAGTTTTCTCTAAAAATTACATTTAAAAGATTCATTTAAACAATTTATTTTTTATTTTATTTATAATTATTTATAATTTATTATTTTTTAGCAAAATTTATTTTTTTAAATAATCCCAACATTTTGGTGAAATTTAAATAATATTTTTGCTTGTAATAGAATTTATTTCCATTAAATAGTTATTATTATTAAATTTTTATTTATATTTTTTATATATTTATTTTATTTTAGTTTCATTTTTTATTATATTTATTTTTTTTTCTAAAAATTATTACCAGTAATAATATAAAATAATAATAATAACAATAATAATAGCATTATAAAAAATTACATAAAAATAAAAAAACAAAATCAAAACGAAAAATAAAAAGAAAAAGAAAAGGGAAAACCTACGAAATGGGTTGGGTCAACGAGTGGGTCGATGAGCGGATCCTGCGCTGGTTTGGTTCGGTCCAAACGTCCAAAATGATGTGGTTTTGGAAGGCCTATAAAAGGCCTGTTTCATGTTTTTTTTCTTTTCCCTTTCTCTCTCTACTCCAGAGGCCCTCTCTCTAAAATCCTGACACCCATTGTCGGCCACCGTGGATACCTAGTTTTCGGTTGATCGCCGTCGTGCACTGATGGTCAAAAACTTCAACGGTGCTAGGAAATTCAAAGATCCCATATTTCGGTAGCTAGAAAATTCAATGGTCACCTAAAAATTCAAACTTTTTCAAAGTTCAGTGTTGAAAAATTCAACCATTGCCGAAAAATTCAAACTTTTCCAATTTTTGATGACCCAAAAAAATTTTTCAAAATTTCTCAAAAATTCTTTCAATGATCCTTTTTGTTTTCTAAATGCTTCCTCAAACCCAGATTTTTCAGAAAAAAAATCTTTAACCTCATAGATCTAAAATTTTATTTTTGAAAAAATTATTTTTTTTTGCTACTGGTTCCTCAAAGAGGCTGTGATCTTTCTTTTTTGTCAACAATATTCCTTTCTTTTTTTCTCTCTGTCCTCCCATTTTTACAGAACTTGGCTCTATTTATAGAGCTCTTGGGATTCAAGATCCCAGATCTTCTGAGATCTTGTTTTGTGGAAAATTTGTGTCTATCCGATGACTTTTGGTCACTGGATTTTATACTGCCAAGTTAGACAGTATCAAGGAGAAATTTAGATCACTCTGGCAGCTTGATTTCGGCTACCAGAGTTGAAATCAAAGACTTTTCTTTTTTTTTTTACTTTTTTTTCTTTTGTTTTAAAGATTAATAATAATAATAATAATAATAATAATAATAATAATAATAATAAACAAAATTATATAATAATAATAATTAAAAAGAAGAACAAAATTGGTGCCTACATAAAGAATAAAAGAAGTTCGAAAAAAATGAAAAAATGAAAAAAATGAAAAAAAAAATGAAAGAAATGAAAGAAACATAAGATAACACATTGACACCACAAATAAGGGTCAAACAAAAGTTAAAATGAATCAAATTTATACGATGGATTGATAGATTATATCTTAATTTGCATAATATAGTATTTTTATTAACTTAAGATATTAAATAATAAAATTTTTAATGCATTATATATATAACTATAAAATTAAATAAAATAATTTAAAATATAATTTAATATATATATTTATAGTGAAGCAAAATGAAACATCGTAAACTCATCTTCAATTTGTGAAAAAATCTCGATTCAAACCCAAATAAAAAGAATGTACTTATCAGATATGAGTTATTCTATTGTGCATACTTCTATTAACATTTTTCTTAAAAGCATAATTTATCGATTGTGTTTGTTATCAATTATTAGATTAAAATAACAAAAAAAAAACAAATTGAAAAGAAAAGCAAAATAGTATGCTGCTCGTACACATATATTGGATTTCTTTAAAAGAAATTATCTAATTAAAAAAACAAAAGAATTAAAGAAAAAATTTATTAAGTATAAAAATGACGAGAAAGAAAAAAATACAAATGGTGAAAATTGAATTGCTACATGACATTGGCAATAATAAGATTTTCTTCCAAAGTTTATATCTTAGATTTTTGTCATAACGTTTAGATTCGATAACTTACCTATTAGACATTGTTATAACATATAGATCCGTGAACCTATCACTAGACATGGATTAGAGAAGTCACTATCAATCTTTTTATTTAGGTGTGATTGGCCACCTGATTGAATCTATCCTACTTAAATAGGAATCCCAAGATTGATTTGGATATATTTAAATAGTAGATTCTGAACTATAGGGAGAATTAAATATAAAAGAAATGAATGCTGATTCTGAAATTATGTTAAGAAAAATATGAGATTACAAATTCCAAAAGCCTGAGAAAACTGATTCTCTAACTAATAGCAATCAAATATTTGTTACTGATTTACCAATGCCTTCCATTTCAATAATATAAAATGGCAGGAGAAATTTAAAAACTAGTCAATTATTCAACAAAATACATACTATTATTATATTAATAACCAGTTATGAGTTATGACTGAACTCAAACAACACATTGATTAAAGTATGGGATGAAACTACTAATCTTTGTTAGTAAAATATTCAATGAATCAATTAGTTGAAACGGACAAAGCTGAGATCTAGTCTGCAGCTGGTACGCACGGAGATAAGGGCAAATATGTCAGGGCAAATGCACACAGTAAATTCATTCAAATTTCCAATTTCTTTATGCTTATCACCATCATTGTTCCTAAGTGACGGACATGGTTCTCTAAAAGCATTTAATCAAATTATATAAACCTATTATATCTTTGAGACGGTCCAAGTAGCCTGGTAATAAGCAACCTTTATTGGCTCCAAGGGGAATAAAAGCCGTCCCATAAGGCAAAATCACAGTTGAAACTGTAACTGGTACCGCCCATGTCTTTCAAGGACTATGATACTGACTCTGAATTGCTAATTTATTCCAAATTTGATACTACAAAATAAAACCACCAATAGAAAATTTCTCCGCAGATTGCTGAATTTTATACATGGATATTTTTTTAAATTAGCAAAACATTAATGGGACAAAATGCATAAGGGAAGAATGACTGTCTGCAAAAACAAACTTAGACCAGCTGATCTCTATACAAAACCAAATTGAATAAAAATTAATAAACTCAAAAGTTATGCTGTGAATATATATATATATATATATATATAATCTATTTTATTAATGTCACATGAAATTTTATCTTAATCAGAGAAAAAAGTTAACAGTGCTGATTTTTTTGTCCAAATAATAGCTTAATTTGATGCAAACATATGTTAGAGGGGTTGATGGATTGTAATAAAAAGATAGGGCTTAAATGATTTTTTTTTATTAATAGTTCAATTGAATTGTTCAATTTCGACCCGTTTTAAAAGTTCAATTGAATTGTCTGCGGGCCAATTGCATCAGGCTATTTGGGTTAAGAAAAAGTCCAAAATTACTTTCACTAAAAAGAAAAAAAAAAGCAAGAAAAATAAAAAAGCAAAAAAAATAAAAAAGAAAGCTCGTTTGAGTACTATGTAAACTTCTTAATTGTAAGGAAGCCCATTGGATACAAATTATTTGGCCATTACTATCAATCCCTTATTTCGTTGAAAATTTATCTAATTAAAATATCAAAAGAAAAACAAAAACAAATTAAGGTGTCACATGAGCACTTATATAATTTTTTCACAAAATTTATCTAAATAAAAAATAAAGAATAAAAAAGTTTAAATAAAAAGAAAAAAGAAAAAAAGAAAAAATGGAAAGAAATTAAAGAAATAGAAGGTAGCACATTGAGACCTCAAACAAGAGTCAAACAAAAGTTAAAATGAATCAAATTTATATGATGGATTGATGGATTTGTATTTTAATTATGCATAAATATAGTATTTTTATTAACTTAAGATATTAAATAATAACTTTATTAATGTGTTACATATATATAACTATAAAATTAGATAAATAATTTAAAATATAATTTAATGCACATAGATATATATAGTGATGGCAAAATGGAACATCCTAAATCCGTCTTCATCTTGGTCTTATTTTTTTTTGTGAAAATATCCTGATTCAATTCCAAATAAAAAGAATGCACCTATCTAATATGAGTTGTTTTATTATGCATACTTTTATTAACATTTTTCTTACAAACTTAATATATCGATTGTGTTTGTTGTCAATTACTTGATTAAAATAACAAAAAAGCCAAATTAAAAAGAAAAGCCAAATAATGTGCCACTTGTACAGATATATTGGATTTCTTTAAAAGAAATTATCTAATTAAAAAACAAAAGAATTAAACGAAAAATTTTTTTAAGTAAAAAAATGATGAAATAGAAAAAATACTAACAGAGAAAATTGAATTGAAACACGACATTAGCAATAATGAGATTTTCTTCCAAAGTTTGTATCTTAGATTTTTGTCAAGCATTTAGATTTGAAAACCTACCCATTAGACATAAAAATTATGGAGTCGTTACTAATCCTTTTATGTTAGGTGCGATTGGTCATCTATATGAATTTATCAATTTTAAGGTTGTCCTAAACTAAGCATCCCTAAAAAAAATAGGTTTTGGTCTTCATCAAAAAGAACAAAAGTTTAGGAGTAGATTACATGTAAAGAAGGTATTAATACTTCTTTACGACCAAATTTGATACCAAATTAATTATGTCTTCTTTTATCGAAGCCTTAATCGTGATAGTTTTTATCATGCAAATCAAAACCAATTCCAATCCTTTTATTTACACTACTAGAAAAAATGGTTTTAGCAATACTCAATTTCGTTGCTAAATGGAAATTTGTCATTTTTAAAAGTTTTCCACTACAAAAGAAAGTTGTTGCAAGATCATTATGCATATCTTCAGTTTTAAAAGTTTATGCAATGATTTTTATCATCTTGAAAGTCATTTTAAAAAATGTATCCCGCAACTATTTTTTGTCATTAGTAAATAAATAACATTTATTCAATGATTTAATGTGGTTGTCAAAACTTTTTTCTATCAACCACATATTTTATTACAAAAATTTTTACATAACAGCATTATTTTGGTTGCCTAAATTTTTTTTGCAACAAAATAATTTTTGTTGTGAATTACTTTTGCACAATTATTTTGTAGTTACAATAATTAATTTAAAATTGACAAAAAAATTTTGCCAAAAGTTCTTACAAAACAACAATTTTATCAATTTTATTTATTTTTGCAACAACTTAAGGATATTTAAAAACCAATATTAATGTTGCAAATAATCTTTTCCCAACAATATTGTGTTGTTACAAATAGTAAATAAATATTTAATAACGACTTTATCAAATTTAGAAACAACTATTTTTATTGCCAAAAAATGCTTTCAAAATAACATTCATCTTATTTGCCAACCAAAATTCTTTATGCAAATATTCATTTTACAATAACCTTTATACCATAGTTAACAAAGATTTCAAAACAACCACTAAAACAAAATGGAATATTACTGGCAGTTTTATAACGGCGTTTCACTTACAAACGCTGCTAGCTTCCGTGTTTTAATAAAACTTAAGGCGTTTATTATCAAAATGCCACTAAATATTCAAATAGCAGTGTTGTTACTTATAAACGCCACCCAAAACTTCATATTAGTGGCGTTTATCAATTAAAACGCCTTGAATAATCTTGTCTTAAAATTTTAAGTGAATACTAAAGGTGTTTTTGGTAGAATATGGCTTGAATAATCCCGTTAAAAAAATTGATAGGGAATAACATAAGGCATTTTTAGCAGACAACACCTTTAATAATCCCCTTATAAAAAATGTATACGATTATTCGAGGTATTTTCTACAAGAAACACCTTTAATAATTCCACCAAAAAATTTCACAGGCTTATTGTAGGTGTTTTTGGTAAAAAAACACTTTCAATAAATATCATATCAAAATTTTAGGATCGTACGGATGTTAACCATAAAGTGTTAAGTTCGATCCCACCCTTTAGCCATTTTTGGTTTTTGCAGAGATTATTTGTAATTAATTATTCTAGGTGTTTTCTAGGTAAAAATGCCTTCACCAATTGCAATAAAAAATTTTGGAGAGAATATTGAAGGCATTTTTGACAGAGAAACACCCTTAATAATCCATAGAAAAAATATGGAACCAATTTTTAAAGGCGTTTTTGGCCTAACTCCCTTCAATAATCCAGTCAATAAATTTTTAGTTTGGATTATTAATGGCAGTTTTTGTTAAAAATGCCTTCAATAATCCATATACAAAAGTTGGAATGGATTCTTGAAGGCATTTTTGGCTCAAAACACCTTTAATATTCCACATGATAAATTTGAATTGTCGAATTATTGAAGGTGATTTTTTTTAAAAACGTCTTCAATAACATTTTACTAGGGATTATTCAAGGCATTACTGGTAGAAAAACGCCCTTAATAATCCATTCAATTAATTTTTAGTTGGTATTATTGAAGACGGTTTTTTTTTAAACACCTTCAATAATTCATACAAAAAATTGGAATGGATTCTTGAAAGCATTTTTTGCCCAAAACGCCTTTAATATTCCACACAATAAATTTTTAGGTGGGATTATTAAAGGCGGTTTTGGTAAAAAATGCCTTCAATAACATTTTGTTAGGGATTATTCAAAGCATTTTCTTGCTAAATATGCCCTTGATAATCCATAGGAAAAATATGGAAGTGATTTTTGAAGGCATTTTTGGGTGAAAGTGCCTTCAATAATCTAATCAATAAACTTTTAACAGAAATTATTGAAGGCAGTTTTTGTCAAAAATGCCTTCAATAATCCATACACAATATTTGAAATGGATTCTTGAAGGCATTTTTGTCCTAAAATGCCTTTAATATTCTACACAATATATTTTTAGGTGGGATTATTGAAGGCAGTTTTGGTTAAAAATGCCTTCAATAACATTTTGTTAAGGATGATTCAAGACGTTTTCTCGGTAAAAATGCCTGTATTAATCCCATAAAAAAACATTTTTGATATTGTATATGTCAAGTCAATTGTAGGTTTATGCCTAAAAAACATTTGAAGCCAGTTGTATATTTATGCCTAGAAAACATTTGGTTTATATATATGATACTACGAATTATATTTTGGAATTTACATAATGAACATTGTTATATTCCAATAAATTGACCATACATCCGAAATTAAAACTAATAACATTGTCATATTAATATACTTTTCTAAAATAATCGTGCTTAATAATATATTAAGTACACATAGTGTATTCATATTAAGTATACCAATAATATTAAACCAACACCCCAATCTACAAACTTAAAGTTTCCATTCAACATGGCATGTTAAAAACATTACAACAATTTGTTTCTCATATATTTAGATTCAACCAACAATGTCTAACCTCAATGTTTATCAACATTGATAAATGATAATACATACTCACACCATTCTTTACTCTCCCACTAAAAAAAAAACCAAAAGTAAATGTTAATAAATGAGAACATAATTTAGCTTTTTATTTTTTCAAAGATATAATGAGTTTATGAAATTTATACTAACCTTGAATGGTGTGGTCATAAAATCATATAAAACTATCTCCCGCATAAAACAAAGGATATAATATCCACATTTAGTATTATCGGGATGACGAGGTCCCTAAAAATTAAGTTGAATGGGTTTAGGAAACATTTATCTACACAAACCCAGCATAAAAGAATAAATTTCACATTTACTAGTAATGACACCTATTTTAGTTTCTTTGCCTTCTTATTGAATGTAGATATTACCCTAAATTAAAAAGAAAAAAATTACTTAATGCATAAATAAAATTACTTATGAAGAAATAAAAGATATATAATATAATAAAGTGTAATACCTTTTCATAAAAGTTTGAATGTCAGAGTTAGACATCACCGTTGGATTAACTGAATTAAGTAAGTATGGCATTAAGGATTTGGTGTCAATCACAATAACCACCCAATGATGATTACAAAATAATAACAATGATATACTTAGATTACGCATCAGATTAGATTTAGGTAAGGTTGGAATAATTAAGGTTAGAATATAACTTATTGCACATTATACAAGAGCAAATAATAATCAGTCGATTATTTCATGCATTCAATCACATGATTAGCATAATAAGCGATTGTGCCATTCTACTCACTAATGAAGTTTGGGTCAACGAATCTAAATCCGTTGGTCAACTATCTCTCAGTGAGCTCTCTATATAGGAAGCTGCATGATAACAATCAACAATACTATTTAGTATTACATCATAATATAGATTAATACATATAGAATGTACATATTTGTATTTATAAGCTAACCTCATATAAGCAACAATATCAATAGCTAATAATTCATCCAGTTCACAAAATTCTTTAACCTTTTCCACACCAATGAAAAAACATGATGGTTTATCAAATAACCATTCCTCAGACTTGCAGACACCTAATTGGGTCCAGGCCTAGATCAATCGGGCCTGGCCCAAATTGGTAAGGCCCAATTCAATTTTTATCCTGTATTTTTTCCCCTTTTGTATTTTATGTATTTATTATTATTATTATGTATTAATATATATATTTTTAGATTAGATTTATATGTATTTTATTTATATAGTTATATATTTATTATTATTATATTATTTTTTTATTTGTTTTGTAATATATTTTTGGGTTTATCTTATTTTATTTGTTATTATTATTATTATTTTTTTAAATTATCTGTTCTGATTTTTTCCTGATTATCAGATATTATTTTTTATTTTTTTATACTATAATATCTTTTGATTTATCTTTTCTAATTATCTAGTATTTTTTTTTATTTTGATTTTTATTTTGGAGGGCTAAGATTAAAAGTTGAAGAATCCCACTGTGGAGGGGAGTTCAATCAGAAGAGTCCAATTGGATTCAAAGATTGAATCCCCATCCAAGGAGGAATTGGGATTGATCAGGAACTCCTGATCAACCACTATAAAAGGCACCTCCTGGAACAAATGAAGAAGACAGAAAAACAGTGAGCAAAGCTATTAAATTGGAGAGAAAAGAGGTGTTTAGAAGAGTTTTCGAAGGCTAAAGAAGGTTGAGAAGTGTTAGGATAGCTGTAGGGATCAGAAATAATTTTTTAGAAATTTTTGGCGAAAAATTTTTCTGGAAATTTTTGGGAAATTTCCAGATTCTGACGAAAATTCCGGCGAAGTTTGAATTTTTCGGCAAACATTCCTGCCAACCTTGAAGTTTTCGGCGACCAGCCCAGTTTTCGACGACGAATCCCAGAAACCGGTTAAATTTCGATCAACTTTCGATGAAATTTTTTAGATTCCGGTGACATTTTCCAGATTCCGACGAAAATTCCACCGGTGTTCTTCGGCCTTTTAGAGAGAAGGCAGAGAAAAAGGGAAGAAGAGAGAGAGAGGGGAGGAGTGTTCTGCCGAAAAACAGAGGGAATTACCTTTTATACCCTTCCAAAACGACATCGTTTTGGCTTTAAGTAACCAGAGGATCCGCACGTTTTGTCGAAGCCCGACCCGACCCGAGCATTGACCCGCGCGTGCCTGCCGCCTCTGAGCTGAGCCGAGCCGTTCTTCCCGAGCCGCTTCTCCGAGCCGTTTTCTCTTCCTTGAGCCGAGCCGAGCCGAGCCGCGATCCGAGCCGCTCCAGGTTTTTTTTTGAATTTGTTTTTCATTTATTTGTTTTTTTTTATTTATTAGATTAGGTTTATTTAATATTCTTTTTATCTTTATTTTGGTTTTACTTTCCTTTATTTTTTTATCTTTATTTATTTTTATTTTTTTATTATTCTATTTTCTTTAAATAAAAATCAAAATTTTCAAAAAAATATTTTTAGGGAAAAGTTGAAAGTATCAATTTTCCTTAAAAATAAATTTAAAAAAAAAAGGATTTGAGGAAAAGTTGAAAGTATCAATTTGCTTGAAAATCAAAATTTCCCAAAAAAGTTATTTTAGGAAAAGTGAAAGTTATCAATTCCTTAAATAAAATAAAAAAAAAGATTTGAGGAAAAAGTTGTGGAAAAGTATCAATTTTCCTTAAAAATAAATTTAAAAAAAAAAGAGGAATTTTTGAGGGAAAGTTGAAAAGTATCAATTTCCCTTGAAATCAAAGTTGCAAAAAAAATATAATTTGAGGGAAAAGTGTGTAAAGTATCAATTTCCTTAAAAATAAATTTTCAAAAAAAAAAATTTTTGAGGAAAAGTGAAGAAGTATCAATTTTCCTTGAAATCAAACGTTTCAAAAAAAATATTTTTGAGGAAAAGTTTGAAAGTATCAATTTTCCTTAAAAATAAATTTTCAAAAAAGGGATTTTTGAGGAAAAGTTGAAAGTATCAATTTTCCTTAAAAATAAATTTCTAAAAAACATTTTCGAGAAAAAGTTGAAAGTATCAATTTTCCCTACACAAAAAAAAATCATTCTTTCCTTCCTTTCTATTTTGATTTTTATTTTGATTTTTCTTTAAATAATCCGATGACGGAGCCTCTGCAAGTGAAACAGTAGTTTTTCTTGCATACTCTTGAGGTGAGGAAATTTTCTCAATTTTCTGCTAAAAGTATTAGAGTCAATTAAGAATAATTTCCAACAATTAATTACTTGGTAAAATTTTAAGGCTTTTGGATAACACAAATTTCAGCTGGTTCCATCTTTTGATGGGCGTTGTGAGGGTGCTATAACCTTCATCACACGTAACCGAACTCCCGAACTCTGTTCTGGTTAGCAGACCTGAACCTATTCTTTTAGGGACCCTTAAATTTAGGTGTTCCCTGAAAGGACAGATTCCTAAGGTGGCCAATCACACCTTGATAAAAAAAGATTGGTGGCGACTCCCTTCAAGTCAATGTCTAGCGATAGATCCCCGGATCTAGACGTTATGATAGCTTGGCGACTCCACGGGGGACTTTGAGAGTCAGGCCAGCAAATAATCTGTGTTATCCAAAAGCCTAATAAAATTGAACCATTTTTTTTGTATATATCTGCTACTATTCATGTTTTATTTACCTTGTTAATTATGTCATTCATATGCATGTGCATAACATGAGCTCTACACCCGAGCTCCGTCCTTCTAGGAGGGAGTAAAGTACCTATTGCTTTCGTGAGGTCTAATGCCTCCGCAATGGCTAGCGAAATACTCCCACTCAAATTGAACCTTTTCCGCTTGTAACCTATAATGGGTGAGGATTAGGGTGCCTTACTAGTCTGTGATGGACAAGGATGTAAGGAACAATTTGAGGACCTTTAGACTCTGACCTTAAAACCGCATGTAGTGAACCTTAAGAGTGCCTACACCTAGGATAGAGCCCTTTCTACCCAATGATAGATATACCCTGAAATTAGGACACAAAAAGGGTGTTTATCTAATCATTTTGATTGCTTAACTTTGTGTATTATTTTTATCATATGTATCACTATGCATCAGCATCACTTTCATTTCATTCATGGAACTAACTATGTTGTTTGTCTGATTGTATGCATCTGTATTATTTTCATGATCATATTTTAACACAATCATTTGTATTCATTTCATACTAGATTTCATTCAAAAAAATGTACATTTCATTTGTGTATCAAAGCATCATACATAAGGCACAGCATAATATTTCTAATCATAAGTATGGTACTTAAGGTCTCAGAATAGCTCCATCTAGCGAAAACCTTGCTCATTCATACAACACAAGATCTAGAGCAAGGCAAATGGAGGAAGAAAGTTCTCATAGATTTGAAAAGCTAGAAAAAGCTCAGGAGAAGATTGAAAGTGAACTAAGCAAGATTCTAGAGGCTCTTAATAACATGAATAAAGGAAAAGGAGTTGCAGAAAATACAAGCCAGCAAGTTCCCCCATTACAAGAAGTGGTTGACCCTTTGTACCCTCCAGGTTTTGACCCACTTAAGGCCCAGTCTGCTCAAGAGGTCCCGCCACAACACTTTGCATATCCTAGAATGCCATCATCCTTCAACCCAGGGCAGTATAACAGCTATATAAGTCCTGTCTTCACTGAAAAGGCAGCAGAACCAATTCCTGATCTAGATGATTTAAAAGAGAAGGAAAAAGAAAAGATGAGAGCGAAAGTTCAGGAAAGCTTCAAGATTAGCATGCTAGAGCAGAGGCTACGGGCTGTGGAAGGATTTAGCTTTTATGGGTCAGTAGATGCTGCTGGGCTCTGCCTAGTCCCTGATGTGGTTATTCCCTATAAGTTCAAAGTACCAAAATTTGAAAAATATGATGGTACAAAGTGCCCCAAAACCCACATCACCATGTATTGCAGGAAGATGGCAGCTCATGCTCATGATGAAAAACTCTTGATGCATGTTTTCCATGACAGTCTTACTGGCTCTACCGCCAGATGGTATGTTCAGTTGGATAGGACTCGTATTCGCTCTTGGAGTGATATGACACATGACTTCATCAGTCAATATCGACACATTATCGATTTGGCTCCTGATCGTTTGTCTTTACAAAATCTAGAGAAAAAGGCAAATGAGTCTTTTAAAGAATACGCCCAGAGATGGAGAGATATAGCTTCATAGGTACAACCTCCACTGATAGAAAAAGAGACCACAGTGCTGTTTGTTAGCACTTTGAAACCTCCCTATTACGAAAAGATGATAGGGAATGCAACAAAGAATTTTGCCGACATGGTGATCTCTGGAGAAATTATTGAAAGTGCCATAAAAAATGGTAAGTTGAAAGGAGGAGAAACCAAGAAGGCATTAGAAAAGAAAGAAGCTCAAGCTCAAGCTGTGAGCTTTGATAGACAACAATTCAGGGGTTATCAACCCTATCCACCTCAAGGTTACTCTTCATACTATCCTGCTGTGAATAATGCCTCATCCTACCCATACCAGCTAGCTCCTCAACCATCTTATTCATCCACTTATCGCCTTAACATTCAAGCTCCTGTAAGGACCCAAATTCGCCCTACTAACCTAGCAAGTGGCTCACGAGAACAACGTACTACTCGAGAAAAACTTGTATTTGATCCAATCCCTATGACTTATACAGAGTTATATCGAGAACTCTATAATAGCCATTTGATTGCCCCCAGCCATGTGGAGCCACTTAAACCACCCTATCCAAAGTGGTATGATCCTACAGCCCGTTGTGACTACCATTATGGAATTACTGGCCATTCTACTAAAAATTGTACTGCTTTAAAGCATAAGGTGCAACGGTTGATCAATGATGGAATGGTAAGTTTTGATCAAGGAAAAGCAACAACATCTAATGTTAGCGCTCTGAGTGAAAGTCAAAAACAGAAAGGGTCCGGAGAGTCACAATGAATTGAGGGGCAAGATGTCAATAGAGATTCTTCACCTGATCGCATAAGGGGACAATTTTTAAGAATGGAGATAAGGCTGGTTAAATGTTTTGTCATTTTAGGATTTCTTTTCAAATAATGTTATATTTTTTTTTGCAATATGACTTCACTTGTTATCATTTTAATAAAGGCAAGTCAATGCATTTCATTACATTTTTCTCTTTCACTTGACCATTACTCTATGCTCCGTTACCTTTCATAACTTTACATTCTCATTCTTAAATTTCAGATGATGAATATTTAGACAATGATAACAATAATTCTGAGATTTAATTTTGAGAACTCATCCACATTTAATATGAGAAGATGATTTGAGCAAAAAGTAAGGTGAGAGAGATATGTCTTGAAGATATGTAATCTTTCATACAGGTTCATGAGCTTTGTTTAATAGATGATGTTCAAGAAAGGTATTCACAATTGAGATGAAAAATGGCCATCCTTCTTTTACCATTGAAAAAACCATTTATTGCTACCCCTTTGAGCCAATCATGATTTTTTTTTCTTGAAGAACCCCAACCAAGGATCACCCTCTACACTGAAGGGTAATTTTTGAAAAAAAAAAAAAACACCACAAAAGGTCTCAAAGATGGAAAGAGAAAGAAAAGCAAAAGAAAAATAAATGCCACACATGATTTGGGGTAAAGTAATGAGAATCTTTTGTGTGAAGAAAGAAAAAAATAGTGAAACGATATGGGGGCAAAATGCCAAGTTGTGTCAAATGATCCTTTGGTTTTGAACCTTTTTAATACATGTTTTGAGCCTATTATATCCATTTTTTTATGACCCTTCACCTTGGCCTACGTTACAACCTTGAAAAGTCCATTTGGATCAAGTGTGAATACTCAACTTGAATGATCATATGTTGAGCGAAGGTATACTCATGATGAAGCAATGGAATCATGCTACATTGCTCTAAAGTTGGATGTATGAAAGATATCAACAATGGATGAAAAATGAGAAAAAAAGAAGATGATGAAAAAAAAAGAAAAAAAAGGAAAAAAAAGAAAAAAAAGGAAAAAATGAGAAAATGAAAAAAGAGATTCAAATTGAAAACCTGAAAGAGTGATTTTGGTAAAAAAAAAAAGATCCAGGTAAAATGGCTCACATGAATGGAAGATCAAAGACATCTAAAGATCCCTCAAAGACTGGGGCAAAGTTCGCCAAGCTCAAGATGACTTCAACAGTAAATGGAATGAGTTTTTAAAAATGAATCCTAGATTAATGTTGAGAATTGTCTGAATATTCATCATTTGGATATACCAGCCATCCCAATGACATGTATCCAATTCATTTCCTTTCCCATTTGCTTTGTACCAAAACAGATCTTCATTGATTATCTTTACCATAATTCACCTTGCGTTCTCTTACTGTTTCACCCCTAGAATGAATTGAGAAAATGCTTGATTGCATTGTATTTGTCAAAATTTGAAATGATAATGAATGAATGAATATGTGCTTTAAAGAGTCTTGCATTCATTTGAAAAGAAATCTAAGATGATGGTGGTAGAAACCTAAAAGAGATGATTGGGAAGGATATATGATGTGACCAAATGAAGAATATAATGGGGCAAATTTTGAAAAGTGGTACAACCAAGAGATGAGTACAAGGATGAATTGGCCGATATGACTTGTAAGTTATGATTGAATGATGAGAACAATCAGTAGACAGAGTTTGTTTTGGAATGGTTAATGCTGAGACAATGACCCAGTGATGGTGGATGAAACTGGTTTTGAAATTTGTTAGTGCTGAAAAATTCATTTGAATGATGGTCAAGTGATGATCGATTGATGAAGCTTATTCCAGAGTATTGAGAAACTGAACAAGGGAGAATGTGAGTGGAAAAGACAAATTGAGAGCTACACTGGTTCGATCTTAGAAGAGCAGTGTAATTAGATCTCTGAAGAATCAAAGGGCTTGATGCCTAAGAAAAGAGCTTGAGAAATTTGAGTACCATACATTGAACATGAATTAATTGGCCAACATTTGTATAGCATGCATTGAAATTCATATGCATTTGCATAGCATACACTACTTTCAGGAAAGTATAGTGTATAAATTCAAGAAGCAAGGGTGTTCCAACATCCCACATGGAGAAGACAGATATGAAGATATTTTGCAAAATTGAAAAAGAAAAAGCTTGTCAGGTAAGTCCCTAATCCTTGAAATAGGATGTCCTTTGGTATCAGGGTTGATTTATAAGACCTTTGGGCATAATCTCCTGAAATTCCTTCAAACACAACTTTCAACTCCTTTGGACATGATTGTCAAGGAGCAATTTACTTTCTCAAAGTCGTGGTGCCTCTATTTAGAGGAGCAATTTACTTTCTCAAATTCGTGGTGCCTCTGTTTAGAGGAGCAATTTACTTTTCAAAAGTCGTGGTGCCTCTGCTTAGAGGAGCAATTTACTTTCCCAAAGTCGTGGTGCCTCTGTTTAGAGGAGCAATTTAATTTTTCAAAGTTGTGGTGCCTCTGTTTAGAGGAGCAATTTACTTTTCAAAAGTCGTGGTGCCTCTGCTTAGAGGAGCAATTTACTTTCCCAAAGTCGTGGTGCCTCTGTTTAGAGGAGCAATTTAATTTTTCAAAGTTGTGGTGCCTCTGTTTAGAGGAGCAATTTACTTTTCAAAGTCGTGGTGCCTCTATTTAGAGGAGCAATTTACTTTCCCAAAGTCGTGGTGCCTCTGTTTAGAGGAGCAATTTAATTTTTCAAAGTCGTGGTGCCTCTGTTTAGAGGAGCAATTTACTTTTCAAAGTCGTGGTGCCTCTATTTAGAGGAGCAATTTACTTTTCAAAAGTCGTGGTGCCTCTGCTTAGAGGAGCAATTTACTTTCCCAAAGTCGTGGTGCCTCTGTTTAGAGGAGCAATTTAATTTTTCAAAGTCGTGGTGCCCCTGTTTAGAGGAGCAATTTACTTTCCAAAGTCGAGGTGCCACTGTTTAGAGGAGCAATTTACTTTTTCAAAGTCGTGGTGCCTCTGTTTAGAGGAGCAATTTACTTTTCAAAGTCGTTGAGCCTCTTTTTAGAGGAGCTTTGGTAAAAAAAAAAAACAAAAAAACAAAAAAAAACACAAAAAAAAATAAAAATACAAAAAACAAAAAATGACAATGTTGAGTTGAGTCTGGATTGGGTGTCTACGTCTTTACGTAATTTCTATTTCACAGAAAATGTGCAAAGAGGGGTAGCTGTAGACACCCAATTGGGTCCAGGCCCAAATCAATCGGGCCTGGCCCAAATTGGTAAGGCCCAATTCAATTTTTATCCTGTATTTTTTTTCCTCTTTTGTATTTTATGTATTTATTATTATTATTATGTATTAATATATATTTTTTTAGATTAGATTTATATGTATTTTATTTATATAGTTATATATTTATTATTATTATATTATTTTTTTGTTTGTTTTGTAATATATTTTTGGGTTTATCTTATTTTATTTGTTATTATTATTATTATTTTTTTAAATTATCTGTTCTGATTTTTTCCCGATTATCAGATATTATTTTTAATTTTTTTATACTATAATATCTTTTGATTTATCTTTTCTAATTATCTAATATTTTTTTTATTTTGATTTTTATTTTGGAGGGCTAAGATTAAAAGTTGAAGAATCCCACTGTGGAGGGGAGTTCAATCAGAAGAGTCCAATTGGATTCAAAGATTGAATCTCCGTCCAAGGAGGAATTGGGATAGATCAGGAACTCCTGATCAACCCCTATAAAAGGCACCTCCTGGAACAGATGAAGAAGATAGAAAAAACAGTGAGCAAAGCTATTGAATTGGAGAGAAAAGAGGTGTTTAGAAGAGTTTTCGAAGGCTAAAGAAGGTTGAGAAGTGTTAGGATAGCTGTAGGGATCAGAAATAATTTTTTAGAAATTTTTGACGAAAAATTTTTCTGGAAATTTTTGGGAAATTTCCAGATTCCGACGAAAATTCCGGCGAAGTTTGAATTTTTCGGCAAACATTCCGGCCAACCTTGAAGTTTCCGGCGACCAGCCCAGTTTTCGGCGACGAATCCCAGAAACCGGTTAAATTCCGACCAACTTCTGACGAAATTTTCCAGATTCCGGTGACATTTTCCAGATTCCGACGAAAATTCCATCAGTGTTCTTCGACCTTTTAGAGAGAAGGCAGAGAAAAAGGGAAGAAGAGAGAGAGAGAAAGGAGGAGTGTTCTGTCGAAAAACAGAGGGAATTGCCTTTTATACCCTCCCAAAATGACGTCGTTTTGGCTTTAAGTAACCAGAGGATCTGCGCGTTTTGCCGAAGCCTGACCCGACCCGAGAGTCGACCCACTTCCTGACCCGCGCGTGCCTGCCCCCTTCGAGCTGAGCTGAGCCGAGCCGTTCTTCCCGAGTCGCTTTTTCGAGCCGTTTTCTCTTCCTTGAGCCGAGCCGAGCCGGGCCGCGATCCGAGCCGCTCCAGGTTTTTTTTTGAATTTTTTTTTTCATTTATTTGTTTTTTATTTATTTATTAGATTAGGTTATTTAATATTCTTTTTATCTTTATTTTGGTTTTACTTTCCTTTATTTGTTTATCTTTATTTATTTTTATTTTTTTTATTATTCTATTTTCTTTAAATAAAAATCAAAATTTTCAAAAAAATATTTTTAGGGAGAAGTTGAAAGTATCAATTTTCCTTAAAAATAAGTTAAAAAAAAAGGATTTTTGAGGAAAAGTTGAAAGTATCAATTTTCCTTGAAAATCAAAATTTCCAAAAAAATATTTTTAGGGAAAAGTTGAAAGTATCAATTTTCCTTAAAAATAAATTTAAAAAAAAAAGGATTTTTGAGGAAAAGTTGAAAGTATCAATTTCCCTTGAAAATCAAAGTTTCAAAAAAAAATATTTTTGAGGAAAAGTTGCAAGTATCAATTTTTCTTAAAAATAAATTTTCAAAAAAAAGGTTTTTAAGAAAAAGTTGAAAGTATCAATTTTCCTTGGAAATCAAAGTTTCAAAAAAAAATATTTTTGAGGAAAAGTTGAAAGTATCAATTTTCCTTAAAAATAAATTTTCAAAAAAGGGATTTTTGAGGAAAAGTTGAAAGTATCAATTTTCCTTAAAAATAAATTTCTAAAAAACATTTTCGGGAAAAAGTTGAAAGTATCAATTTTCCCTACACAAAAAAAATCATTATTTCTTTCCTTTCTATTTTGATTTTTATTTTGATTTTTCTTTAAATAATCCGACGACGGAGCCTCTGCAAGTGAAACAGTAGTTTTTCTTGCATACTCTTGAGGTGAGGAAATTTTCTCAATTTTCTGCTAAAAGTATTAGAGTCAATTAAGAATAATTTCCAATAATTAATTACTTGGTAAAATTTTAAGGCTTTTGGATAACACAAATTTCAGCTGGTACCATCTTTTGATGGGCGTTGTGAGGGTGCTATAACCTTCCTCACACGTAACCGAACTCCCGAACTCTGTTCTGGTTAGCAGACCTGAACCTATTCTTTTAGGGACCCCTAAATTTAGGTGTTCCCTGAAAGGACAGATTCCTAAGGTGGCCAATCACACTTTGATAAAAAAAGATTGGTGGCGACTCCCTTCAAGTCAATGTCTAGCGATAGATCCCAGAATCTAGACGTTATGACAAGACTCAATGGTTATAAAGTTTCCTCTGGATAAATGCTCCAGCAAATATTTAGATAACTCATCCATAGTAGCCGAAGCAAGGGTTATACTGTAAGTCCCAACATCTTGCTACAATATTTAATGAAATATAAGTATTAAACCCAAATTAATAAATATAATAAACAAATTAATATTAAACTTATAAACAAAATCATACTTCATAGGTGGTAGCAAAGGTTGGGTTCACTTTTGGACTTCCAACAGAAGCTTGTCCTACGTGGATGATGTTATCAGACCAGTCTATTGCCATGCTATGCTGCATTGCTACCAACATGGCCTCCAAAGTAACAAGTCTTTACTGTTGCTCATTGAGGTGTTGCTCTTAGTCATCAATTCGTTACTATTGTTGTTCAATGATTGCTTTATATTGTACATTTCTCATTCGTAGGGTTTTGGGTTGATTACTAAAAAACTTTGATATCAAGACAAATTTACCAACCTCACAAACCTAACTAAGCTTTTCTTTAGTGCTTAATGCTAAAGACAATGGATCTTCACCATACTGGGGTACTAGTTCACTAGATTTGACTTTGGCAGCATAATCATCCTAAAAGACAATAATAAGATGGACTATAACAACAAATCTATACAAGCTAGTATACAATCATGCATACAACCACAATGCCAATCATACATTATATTTAAAAGGTAGTTATACATACAATCTTTTTTGCCATTTCTTTGGTTGCTTAATCTGCAAAGGATCCATCCTTCCATAAATGTCTTTGTTTCCAAAAATCCCATCTAGAAATTTTGATGCGAGAGCTTGCTGATTCCTATTAAATTACCACAATATAAGAATCAAAATGTATGAAATGAATGTTCATAAATATTCATTAATGAGTATAAAACAAGTATGCGAATACATACAAGCTCATACTTCACATTTGCATATCCATTTCTCACTATTTGATGGTGATATTGTTGTTTGGCCTAAATGTTCTATTGGTTTTCTTTGATTTTCTAAAAAAGAAAGAAATTATTCAATCACATATGAAGATCAAAAGCTATATTGCATAGACTTATAAACAATTTTTTTGGTAATGGGTTTGCGTACTGAGAAATCTTATGAAAGCCGATATCAAACAAAATTTATTCAATCTTCAACACTTATTACATCTGTATATGACGCAGGTGGAATAGCCAATACATCACCTTGATCAACCAATGATAAAATATATTAGGTTGTCAATCTACTTTTAAAGTCTCTGAATGCTTTTTCTAGCAGATTGTAATACAATCTTCTTGCAGTCAATTAGGATATGAAGCAGTTCCTAAATAATTTAACATAATTAGTATGAACACATTGAATTTCAATTAAATGATCATTTAACAAATTTTATGAAATAGTTGAATAAACATACCACAACTGATTACCATATATCATCTTTTAGATCATCAGGAACTTGTTGCTAATTGGTGTATGTAATTGAAATCCTACGATGAATGACGACTCCAATATGAGTAGCCAACTTGGCAGCTCCTTCAGACATAGGCTACCCACTTTGATTGAAGTCAACATGAATTTTTGTGTCACTCACTTTAATTTGTTTATTTGGGCCCTTTTCCTTTCTTTTTTAACCTATAGGTGTGTCTTATGTATGTTTAATAGAAGGAAAATGATGTTGTTCGAAGTTTATAATACCTGTGATTTTGATCATACTTATATGAATTACACAAAATGACCAACTAAATTTAACACTGTACGTAATTAAATACAACAAATACCATACTACATATAGAAACACCATTCAACAAACCAATTAGCAATGTGCTCAGACACACACTTTAAGAAACCATTTAGAAATACGATTCAGCAAACCATTCAGCATACGATTCAGCAAACCATTCAGCATACGATACCATTAAGCAAAACAATATCACACAACAAAGTTCAGCAAACCACAATATTAACAAAAAACTACACAGAAACAGCATACATGCAATGATAGGTGCTTGGATGACTATGCTTACAATGAAAATAATAAAAATATATATGCATATGTAAATAGTAAGGAAGCAAAAAAGAAATAGCTTTATCGAATACTATAAATAATACAGTTAATAAAAAAAATAAAGACATACAGGTAAATAGAGGGGTGTGCGTCGTTGATTTGTTAAAGGTTAATGGAGACGATAAAGATAAAGAAACTAAAAAATCTGATAGAAATGTGTTTATGGGTTTGGTTTGGTTAATTAATGCAGCTTTTAATCATTCTCTATACTAATAGTTTGTGATTCCAATGTTCAAGATAGGATAATGAATATAAAAATTATTATTAAAGGCATTTTTCTAGAAAAAAATGCTTTCAATAATCCCCTTAAAATTTTACTTGGAGATTATTGAAATGTTTTTTACTAAAAGATGCCTTTAGTAATCCAAAAAATAATTTTCAAAGGAAATTATTAAATGTGTTTTTCCTCAAAAAACATCTTTGAGAATTCTGAACAAAATTATTGAAGGTGTTTTTAATAGAAAATCGCCTTCACTGATATTTTCGTGATAAGAATAGAGGGAATTATTGAAGGCGTATTATGTAAAAAATACCTTCAATAAATTCTTTTATAAAATTATAACAAATTACTGAAGGCGTTTTTCTGGAAAAAAAAGCCTTCAAAAATCCCTTAAACATTATTGAAGGTGTTTTATACTAAAAAATACCTTTAATAATACCACAAATTTTTAAAAGAAAATTATTAAAGGCATTTGTTCTCAAAAAACGTCATCAATAATTATGTACGTAAATTAAATAGAATTAGTGAAGGCATTTTTTCTAGAATAAACATCTTCACTAACCATTTTTAAATTTGAGTAGTGGAATATTGAAGGCGTTTTTCACTGGAAAATGCCTTTAATAATCCTAAAAATTTTAAAAAGAAATTATCAAAAGTGTTTGTTCTCAAAAAATACCTTCAATAATTATCTACGTAAATTAAAAAGAATTAGTGAAGGCATTTTTTTAGAATAAACGCCTTCACTAACCATCTTAAAATTTGAGTAGTAGAATATTGAAGGCGTTTGTTCTCAAAAAACACCTTCAATAATTATGTACATAAATTAAAAAAGAATTAGTGAAGGCATTTTTCTAGAATAAACACATTCACTAACCATCTTAAAAATTGAGTAGTAGAATATTGATTGCATTTTGCATCGGAAGATGCCTTTACTAATCTCAAAAAATTTCAAAAAAAAATTATTGAAGGCGTTTACTAACCATCCTAAAATTTGAGTAATGGAACATTGAAGGTGTTTTTCACTAGAAAACGCTTTGAATAAATTCCTTCAAAATAAAGTGAATTAGTCAAGTTGTTTTTTTGGAATAAATGCCTTTAATAACCCTTTAAAATTTTAGTAGTGTAATATTAAAGTCATTTTGTACAAAAGATGCCTTTAATAATCTCAAATAATTTTTAAAAGAAAATTATTGAAGGCATTTTTAGTTGAGAATCACCTTCACTGATAGTCACAAATAAAAATAAGGGAATTATTGATGGCGTAGTATGCAAAAAATGCCTTCAATAAATACACCATAAAAATTAGATGAAATTAGTGAAAGCATTTTTGGGGCGTAAATGCCTTTAATAATCCCAAACAATTCTACTACAACTCTGTTGAAAGTGCCTATAATATATTTAAAAAATATTTAGGAGGAAATTATTGAAGGCATTTTTCTTAGTAAACACTTTCAATAATTCAGTCCAATAAAATTGTCCTCAAACTTAGCACATCCAATCACCAACTTCAAACTTCGTATTCATTATTTTACTATTTCTCTTTCCAGACCAACTATAATTTACTTTCCTTTTCCTTCAGCTTTTAGTATTCAAGCATTGTCTTTTAGAACCCTATTTCAACTATTCATTAGTTATTTGTTTTAGCTTTTACTTAATTCAGCTATTCCTTTAGCTTTTGCAATTCGTGATTTTCTTTTTGGTTGGTGCAGCTCGGCTCTAGGCACAAAAAGTGGCTCAGCGACTTGGCTCAAAGGTTTGGTTTGGGATGTGGATAGGCAGAGCGGATTGCACTCGGATCTAGTTGGCCCAAGTAAAAACATGTGGATCTTGGTGGGTTTATTAATGCCAAAACAACGTCATTTTGGTGAAGGGATAAAAGCTTGAATTCAGTCTTTTCCAACAAATTTTCTCTGCTTCCTTTCTCTCTTCTCCCATATTTCTCTCCCTCTCTCTCTAAACTCTTCAAGAACACTGGTTGAATCTTCACTGAATTTTGGGATTTTCACCAGAATCTAGGTAGGTTCATCAAAATCTGGTTGAAAGTTCACCAATTTTTGAAAAAAAGACACCGAAAACTGGGAACCTTGCTGAAAACTAGGGATCTCACTAGAAAATCATCAAAAAATTCAAACGGCACCAAAAAAATTACTGAAATTTGGAAATTTTTCAGAAAATTTCTAAAAAAAACTTTATTTTTTTCCTAAAAATTTCCCAACAAATTTCTAACTACTTTTGCGTGTGATTTTTTTTACTTGTGTGTTTTGGTATTTTTCTCTGTGTTTCCTGTGTATCGTTTTTGTTGGATTCAATTTGTATTTATAAGGTGTAATCAAAAGAATTTTTGATTAACCATGAATCCACTATTGGTAGGGTTTCAATATTATCATAAACATAAGCTTTATGTTGTATGAAAATTGAACATAAATAATATATGAAAAACCAATGAAAAATCAAAGATAAAATAACAAATAATAATCAACCTAAAAAATAAACTAAAAAATAAATAAATAAATAAGTAGATAGATAAATAATAAATAAATAAATAAAATATAAAATAATAATTGGACTTGAAAATTTGAACCCTATTGAACCAAGCCGAATGAGCTTAAGCCTGAACTAATTAGGATATCTACAGTATTTATTCAGCCGCTTTCCAGTTAGTTTCCAGTTAGTTTCCACAAAGACTAATAAACTAACGTGTTCATGGCAATAATAAATTAGTAAATGTTACACGCACGAGTCAACTCAGGACCGCAAGTCATGAATGTGGTGAAAACATGTCGGCATTGATTGAGTACATATTAGGGTATGATCAAATCATTGGAAACCAACGTAAATCGTGAATAACGTGAAACACTCCTTGAAAGACTTCGCAAGTCTTCCTCCAATTGACATTGGCGTCAATTTTAGACGTTTCTACTTTTTCTTCTCTTTTCCTTTCTTATTAGCGTGGGAAAAGGAGAAAGGCACTTAAGTAGGTGGGGCAAGTAGGGCGTGAGTGGTACATATTTTATTTTTATTCTGGTTTTAAATCAGTGCTATGCACACGTTGAATAAATAAATTATAATTTTCATAAGATTTATACAATAATATTTAAAAATTAATGTATTTTATTAGGACTTAATTCTTCAATTAATATTTTAAATAGACAATTGGTCAATGAAAGATAAAAAAATATATATTTCATTTTTTTGATAAATGAGAAAACTTAAAATATATGATCTTGTATTAACTAGAATATGTCATAGAATTTATTTGCCAAAGTTAATCACTTAATTTTTTTTCTCTTTCTTTTTTTTTTACTTAAAATTAGAAAATAATTTTGTAAATTTAATATAAAAATAAAATTTATTATATAATAAATTAATAAATAACTTTTAATTATTTACTAATGAAATCATTTTTTGACATAAAATAATTTAATAATAATTTAATAATTTTTTAAATATTAAATAATTTAAACCTTTAATTACTTATAATTTTAATCTAATGTTTTAAATAATTTTTTACTATAATTCATCTCATCATCATTTTTTTTGTATTCAAACACATTCTACTATTGATTTTAATTTTTTTATTCAAATAATCTATTTTATATCTACCACTATTTTGAATTTTATTAAAACTAATTTTAACGTCCAACCAAATAGATCCAAAGTGATTGCAAGACTTATGAAGTCTTTCACGTAAATCATGAATTACGTGAAAGACTTCCTAAAAGACTTAGTCTTTCACGTAAATCATGAATAACGTGAAAACTTTCCTAAAAGACTTATGAAGTCTTCCTCCAATTGACGTTGGCGTCAATTGAGATGTTTCTAATCTTCTTTTTGTCTTTTCATTTCTTTATTGTGGTGGAAAAAAAGAAACACAGTTGATTGGGGGCAGCCATGGTACTTGAAAAAAAATTTAATAATTACGGTTTTTTACTATTAGATTACGATTTTTTAAAAAAGTTATATTTTTATATTAGACTATGATTTTTTTCAAAAATCAAGGTTTTTAGGTATATTAGACTACAAAGTTATATTTTTATATATTATATTATAATTTTTTTGAAAATCATAATCTTTTTAATATTAAACTATATTTTTCATACTAAACTATTATATATAAACTATTTTTTTTTATCTATCTGGCAGATTTTTATTTATTTAATTTCAAATTTTATGTATAAATTAAATTTATCAAATTATTTAAAAAATAAGAATAAAGTTAATTAAAATGGCTTAAATTATAAAAAATAATTATTTTAAAAATAAAATAATAATTTTAAATTATTAAAATTTATTTAATATATTTTAATAATTAAAAAATTTTTAAAAATATATACAAAAATTATCATTAGTTATTATATTTCATTAAAAAAATTCAAATGAAGTTAAAACATACAGTCAATAGAAATTAAAACTATAAGTGAAATAAAATACTATGAGCGTAGCTAGATGTCCATCTTTATTACACTTGAATTAATTTTTTTATATCCTTTTTATGCAAAATATTGTACATATATATTAATTTGCCTCACCAATTATAATTCCCGGATTCGTTATGTATGGCAGTGAGTTTAGTTCAGCTCCAAGCACTAATCCTCGTTAAAATTTTATTTTTTCTTTCTTTATGGAAGGGAAATTAGCAGTGGTCACGTATTTTGGCCAAACAAATATATTTGGAATCATGCATATTGTATATTTGGTTACCAAAGTGCATTTAAGAGGGTATGCAAAGCAAGAAAAATAAAAATTATCGAAATATTTTATTAAGTTGATTGATGTATTATTCCTTTTCTAAAATAAAAGTGGAATCTAGTTTCTTAAAAAAAGAAAATCAAAGAAATTTAACTATAAGTATAGTTAGGAGTCAAAAGAATGAGATTCGTGGTTGAAATATTTTTTGATTGATTTAACATATAATTTGTTTGATATTGAAACCCTATTTTGGTAGTAGTAATAATCTTACATTCTCGATACTCAAAAATATTATATAACTAAATGTAATAATCAAATAACTAAAAATAAAAATACAATTAATAATCTTCTTTCTTTCGAATCAAATGCTTTTATAAAAAATACAATTATGACGCAAATTTTCTCAAAGTTGGAAAGTTTGCATTTCTTAAAGCAATTGATTTGTCTTTTATCACCTTTTCTTTTGAAAATGCAGGAAGATCCGCGTCATTCTGTCTATTTTTTCTTTCCTTTTTATTTTTTGAAATGTTGGCTACTTTTTTATTTCTAAACCAATGAGTGTTAAGTATAAAGTTATGGGTAAAAGAATCAAAAGAACCTAAAATGTGTAAACACTAATATTTCTCTGCATTATTTTATGAAAGCAATATCACTCTCTATTTCTTGCTGAAACTGCTATCAAGCCCTTACAAAATTTCTTCATCTAGGCTATGGTTGGATGAAGTATTTGAAGAGTAATGTATTTCAAGCAGGGCAAATTTCAAATGTGTAATTGAATTCAAAGTTGGATCAAATCCCCAAAATCTCTTTTTGCCATCAAGTCAAAATCTCGTTGCACGAAAATGGGGTTTAAGAGGGGAAAAGTATAAGTTTTGGGGGTTTTCTTTTTTTTTTTTTTTTTTTTTTGGTGATAGAAAAAGAATAGTGATGAGTGAGTTTTTTCCTTTTATTTTATTTTATTTTTTGTTTTAGCTTGTGGGGAAAGTTAAAAGTATGTCGTGATTTTTTAATTTCATGATTATTATTATTATTTACTTACTTCTTTTAATAGGTCAAAATGACATATTTGTCAAATGCAATGTTTTAAAAAGTTTTTTCTTTATAATCAAAATTATTTTTCCATGAAAATTTATTTATTTTTATATAATTAAATAGCTTTGCATACTATTTATGTGTCAAAAAAATTGCATAAATAAAAATTATAATTGATTATAATTTTTAATTGTGAATTAAATTTTAAAATTATCGATTTATCCATTTTAAAGTAATTTAATTTTCTGTAGTTGTTTTTGTTTTAAAAATTAATATTTTGAAATAATTATCTTTATTTTATAATTATTACTATTTTTTTATAAGTAATATTATTTATTTATCATATTATTTAATTTAAGTTACTTACAAATAATTTCTTTTAAAGAAAGGCAACCTTACACAAAATGGATGAAACATTATTCTAATATAAATATATAAGAAAAAATTATAAAAACAAAACCAAAAAAAAAGTTTAATGCTTTTATTAAACCAGCACTTCACCTAAAAACTAAAGTTTATATTCTAAGAATTCTATTGTTAGATATATAAAAAAGAAAAAAAAAACAAATTCTATTTTTTTAGTGTACAAATGTTTCACACCCTTAGTTTGATTTGATTAACTAATATTGATAAGTTTAAAAAGAAAAAAATGATTTAAGGATAAAAATGATTTATAATTTAAGGAATATTGAAGTAAAGTTATAATATTTTTATCTTCCACAGAAGTTCCACACCTCTCAAACGCATTATATAAGTAAATTACATTTTTCTCATATATAACGTAAAACATAAATAAATGGCACAAGTCATACTAGGTTATTCTATCACAAGTAAATGGTAACACTCTTTTATCTCATATGTTATTTCAGAATTTGAACTAGAGATCTGCAATTTAGAGTCACAAATTGTAATTAGAAAGATGTCTTTTGGAACCAATGTATTTATTTAATTAATGTTGCTTTAAGTTTTTTTATTTTGTTAATTATTTCTTTTATCTAATTAAAATTTATTACATATTTTTTTATATTATTAATTAATAACTATAATGATGGAGCAATGAATGTTAATTAGGTTGTAACTTTAATGAATATATTGATTAACTACTAGTTAAATAATGTGAACCAAAAAATATATGATTGTTTATTTTAACATAAATACTGAAATTAACTTTTCATAAATATTTTATGTGTTTGAGTTAAATTAATATACATAATATTATTGATTATTTGTTAAACTTCAAAAAGATAAGAAATTAAGAAAATAATTTTTTATTACTTATATTTAAGCTTGAGAGAAAATCTTGGTTTTTCTTTTTTCATTTGTAACTTAATACTTCTGTTAATTTTTTTAAACAAAAAAAAAAAAAACATGTTTGACATATTAAAATAAAATAGATATTTTATATTCAACAAATAAAAATAATTACAAGTTTCAACAATAGTATTCTTGGTATTTGATTTAAAAAGAGATAATAATAATAATAATGATGATGATTAATCGGTGAAAAATTATTTCTTTCAAAATATTTTTTTTTATGAATTTACTTTTTTTTACCAATTTAAATACATTAACGTATTTTTCTGTTGCAATTTTATTTGCATGACTGTATGAGAATGAATGATAAAACATTATCTCATACCTTGTGGGTGGTGTTTTTAATAAATAACCATTTATATTAAAATTAGCACCTAAGTTCCCTATGTATATGTGTATATATGTGTTCCTTTGCTTTTGTTTTAAATTAGCATTTTAAACTTTATTTTATAAAAAATTCAAACTTTGCATTTTTAAATTCTGGGAAGATATCAACCCGCACAAAAGAAATTTTAACTTTTTTTAATTATTAATTTTAATAAATCCAAAGATAATAGTAAATCATTTTAACATTTTAGTTTTACATTGGTGTAAGTTAATTCCTCTCCATAAATTATTATATATGTATATTTAATTCTTACTTACTGTTCAGAGACATTAACAATATAATACTTCTCTATTAATTAAATTGATTACAATTACTTAAATGTATACAAATAATGATCCTTCATATGAAAATGAAATAAATTTTTAATTTAAGAAACAAAAATAATTAACTAATTGCCATGCATAGCAATTTCCTAAACCCATACATACACACACACACACACACACACACACACACACACATATATATATATATATATATATATGTATGTATAAACCCATTTTTTCGCTTCTAAATCCAAAACCTTCATCAAAACCGTTATAAGCCTCCAACTTACCTATTTTTTTCATTTACCAACAAATTTCACATTCTAAAAATAAAACAACAAATACCTAGAAATTTTTAGTATCAATACCTATTTAAAAAATATATTAATTTTATTTAAAATTTTTTAAATTTTGTACATTAATATATTTATTAAATTAAAAATTATTCTACATAATGATAGTAGAATTAGAGTTTCGACAAGTATTCCACTAAAATATATTTATTAAATTAAAAAATTAATTATTAAAATTAAATAAATTCGTGCCAACTCCCTTATCTCATTTTTAAATTTTTAAATTTTCATTATCAATATATAAAATTATAGCATTGTTTTTAAATTTTTAAATTTTCAATATCAATATATAAAATTATAGCTGATGCATAAAATGATAATCCTTAAAATGATAAAAACATTGGCCTCTTTTTTTCCACATGCATGGTTTATGTGGTATTGCACTATAGGTAACATATAAATAAAATTTTTAAGTAAAGTTTGTAAAGTTTTTTATTAAAAATAATTTAATAATAATGTTAATAAAAAATCAAAATTAATAGATTGATAAAGTTCAAAGAGAAAATTAATAATATATACAATAATTATTGAAAATGATATTTATAATTCAAATTTGATTAATACTTATTAAAGATAGAAATTATGTTAAAATTTCTAGTAAAAATACCTATTTAAAAAATCTATCAATTTTATTTAAAAATTTTTCAAATTTTGCTCATTAATATATAATAAAAATTTTTAATTAATGCCATTTTTGGTTCCATCAAAGAGACAATTAAAAATTAACAACTCACTTCCAGCTCATATTTCTTCTAAAGATTAGGCCGTGTGCAATTCCTGGAGGTCTTGAAATCATGAATTAAATGTATTGTGGTTAAGCAGTTTTGGTTAAACTATTGTAATGTTTAAAGTAATTGATGTTGTTTTTTGAACTAGACTTGATCTACTTCTTTTTTGGATGAATAAAGACTTATAAAGTCTTCCTACAATTGACATTGGCGCCGATTGAAATGTTTCAATGTTTCTACTTTTTCTTTTCCTTTCCTTTCTTATTTTTTTTTTTTTTATATGTTGCAAAGGAGAAAGACGGTTAACTTGGGTAGGGCAGCTAAGTTGCGAGTGGTGTAAATTTCAACCATAACATTTATTTTAGTGTTAAAATTAATAGTTTGATTAAAAATTGTCAATCCATTTATTTATATTTTGAAATTCAATATCAATTTTAAAGTTATACTTTTGTTTTAATTACCAAATAACTTGTTTTGATGATATTAAATAAAATATTATAAGAATCAAAGCTTCAAATCTTATTTGAAATAAATTCAACTTTTAACTTTTTCACTTCATCTTATCTCTATTTAGCTTACATATTAAATTTATCAAATAATAAATAAAAATATATTTTTTTTCTATTTTTCAAATTTTCTTATCAAACACACAATAAAAATAACATATTTTGTAATGTTCTCACTTTTTGCCCTATATTTTTAATCCATCTATTAAATCAACATCATTTTTTTTTTTAAATCTATGATGAAAGGAGATTTTTCATTCAAAGTTCGAACAGGTAATAGATGTTAAAGATAATTTATATTGGATTTATATTGAATAGCGTTAGGATTAATTACCTAAAAGTTTGTTAGCTCAGCACTTAATAAATTGTAATGATAAGGTTACACTTTGTTTTGGTTTTTGATTAGCAGTAATTTTATTTATCATTTTGCATTTGTTGAAATTGACAATAATTTTATATGTCATAAAATCAATTATATATCATATTATTGTTATAATTTATAAATTTCTAACCGATATTATTATAAAATTATAAGTGATACAATTAATACTATATATTTTTGTATTTAGTAGATATTGTTGTTTTTATTAATGCCACATAACGCAACAATTTATTTGATGAAAACTTTTCTATTTCAAGGTAATTTGTTTTTAAATATGATTGCCTTTTTAAAAATTTCTTTATTTTATGATTTGTTTTGATGCTTTAAATTTGATTGTTGTAACCAAGATTTTTTTTAATTTATGAAAATTAGATTTTCAATTTTAATTTTATTTAATTTTTAATAAACAAACTTTACCAAATTTCAATCTCTATAAAATTTTTATCCTAAACCCTCATTTAGAGATGAATGGATACTACTAGTCAATGCCGTTTTTAGGTGATCTTTTTGTTGCAATTGCAATGTGTTCTTATTTGGACAACAAAGGCACGGTATGATGATGTTTCCGTGGCTCCACCACACCATATTTTTGGACACTTTAAACATTTTTGGCCTCTTTTTTTATTTTTTAATTAATAAATTACGAAATAATTTTTTAATTTAATATAATGAAAAATTTTATTATATTATAAACTTATAAATAAATAAAATTATAATTATATTATGAACTAAAAATTATTATTTTATAAATTTTATTATTATATAAAAATTAATTAATTAAAACATAAATTTTAATATTATATTATATTATTATTTTTATTAAAAATGGATAACTACATCATCAATAAAAAATTAATGAAAAAATTATCTTTTGAGATATTATTATTTTTATTAGTTTTTAATTATTTATCAAAAAATTATTATTTGACAAAAAATTAATTTACTGATTTTTAAATTATTTATTAATTTTATAAATGTTAAATAATTTAAAATTTTTATTACATACAAATTTAATGGTGATTTCTTTTCTAATTATAATTTATCTCACTTCCACCGCTTTTTGTATGGAATCACATATCTTGACAATTAATTTTAATCTCATTGATACAGTACCCAATTTAATCGATATTTTTAATCTCACCAAAGTTAATCTTATCACCCATTCAAGTGAATTCTAAAATGTTTCCATCACACTGGAGATATCAATCTTATCCAAATTTGATAAAAATTCAATTTTTTTATTTGAGTGAAATTAAAAAATATTAAATTTTAAAGATGGAGATGAAAAAGTATATGATTTTAAAACTTTACTTATAAATTTCATTTAATTCATTTAAGTCTTTCATATTCAGTGTTAACTAACTCTTGCATATCCTCTAACCTATAATTTAATTAGTACCATGAACACGTTAGAAATGAGAGGTCAAAAGAATTGGATAAGACTCCATATTAAATAAAAAGATAGGCTTGAACCAAATTAAATGAATAAAAATTTATATATACATATATTTTGGAATTGTTATTTTATAAATTGACTTGACTATTGATTTATGATCTATAGGGTTGATATCATTATTTAATAATTGAATTATAATTTTATATATATATATATATAAATGATAGAGTTTTTAAAAATTTATTAATTTTTATAAATATATTATTATAAAATATATGTCAATTTTTTAATTTTGTTTATAAAATTAAAAAAATTTATTAGATAATTTTCAATTCATCAATTTTCTATGTACTTAATTTTTTTTAGTTACAACCTAATAATATGTAGCAATCTTATAAACTCATTTATCGAGTTTAAAATTTTGATTGATGTATCACATAATTTTCATTTAAAAGAATTATCATGAAATTTTTATCACCCATATTTTTTATTAAAATAAGCATGAACTTAACTAGAATTTTTTTATTGCACTATGGGAAAGGGGTGTGGCGAGCATTTGACACTTTTGACATTTTTGCTCTTTTATTTTTTGTCAATAAATTATGAAATAATTTTTAATTTAATATAATGAAAAATTTTATTATATAATAAACTTATAAATAAATAAAATTATTATTATATTATGAATTAAAAAGTATTATTTTATAAATTTAATTATTATACAAAAATTAATAACTAAATATAAAATTTAGTATTATATTATATTATTATTTTAACTAAGAATAGATATGTACATCATTAATAAAAAAATTAAAGAAAAAATATCATTTGAGATATTATTATTTTTATTAGTTTTTAGTTATTTATAAAAAAATTATTATTTGACATAAAATTATTTTATTGATTTTTAAATTATTTATTAATTTTATAAATGTTAACTAATTTATAATTTTTATTACATACAAATTTAATGGTGATTTCTCCTCTAATTATAATTTATCTCACTTCTGCCGTTTGTTTGTATGAAAACACATATATTGACAGTTGATTTTAATCTCATTGATATAGTGCCTAATTTAATCATTGTCTTTAATCTCACCAAAGTTACTCTTATCACCAATTCAAGTGAATCTTAAATCGTTTTCATTACACTAGATATGTCAATCTTATCCAAATTTAATAAAAATTTAATTTTTTATTTAAATAAAAATAAAAAAATTAAATTTTAAAGTCAAAGACGAAGATGTGTATGGTTTTAAAACTTTACTTAAAAAATTTTATTTAATTAATTTAAGTCTTTTCTATTCAATGTTGACTGATTCGTACATATCCTCCCACTTTTAATTCAATTAGCACCATGGACACGTTAGAAATGACAGGGGAAAATGAGAGGCCAAATGAATTGGATAAGATTCCATTTTGAGTGAAAAATAGGCTTGAACCAAATTAAATGAATAAAAATTTATATAATTTTATATTTTAGAATTGTTATTTTATAAATTAATTTGACTATGGTTTATGGTCTATAAGGTTGGCATATTCATTTAATAATTAAATAATAATAATTATTATATATAGAGACGATAGAGTTTTTTAAAAATTTTTTAATTTTTATAAATATATTATTATTAAAACATGTCAATTTTTTAATTTTGTTTATAAAATTTTAAAAATTTATATTAGATAAATTTTAATTCATTAATTTGTCTATATACTTTAATTTTTTTAATTATGACCTAATGATATGTAAATAATCTTATAAACTCATTTATTGAGTTTAAAATTTTGAATGATGTATCACACAATTTTCATTTAAAAAAATTATCATGAAAATTTTATAACCCATACTTCTAATTAAAATAAGCACGAACTAAATTAGAATATTCTTTTATTATAAAAAAGAAAAATACTAATAATCAATATTTATAAGAGAATTTAAAATTTAGTTCACTTAATTTAAATATCAGTATTTAAAATTTTTTTAATGTTGCAATTTTTTTATAAAAAAGTCTAACTAAATTAATTTAAACATAAAAGAACCACCGATATTAAAGTTGTATTTTTTCGTTTGACGTGAATGTTTCGTGGAAAGTGAAATGGTCTAAAATGGAAAGCTAGAGTTGACGACATCACCCAAACTTTGCACTCTTCTTCGCCGGTTGGAGACAGCCATTGCAATTGGGTTGGAATTACCTGCGATAAGGGTAGAAGCATCACCAATAATCTAAGCCTTCTAGATTATGGGTCCACACACAAAAATATTAAATAAAAATATTTATTAAATATAAAAAAAATTATTAAATAAAAATATATGAATGCCACGTGGCACCTTAAAGAAAAGGGCCGTACATTATCAAATTTTATTGTTTAGATGCTCATTAATCATTTAAAAGTTATTCAAAACTTTAAAATGTATATTATTGGTGACTTTAGAAATTTTTGACTGATGTTTTTATGCTTTTAAAGGACAATTTCATAAAATTGATCAATAATTGTTTATATGCTCATTTAAATAGCTTAAATTAATCATTTAAAATTGTAGTGATTTGTCACTATTTATCACACAAACATAAATGTATGAACATAGTAAGTAGCGAAAATTAAACATAGAAAATTGAATCAAAAAACAAATCTATTTGTTGTGAATATCATAATTGGTATGCATAGGATTTTCAAACATGAGTCTAGTTCTACCTTACGTTATAGATGATAAAAAATCTAAGAACTTATGACACATTTGGTATGCGGAATGAAATTTGTATTTTGTGAGAATAAAAAATAAAAGGAATAGAATATAATATGTATTATGAAATTTGATTATTATAATAGAACAAAGGAGGAATTAGTATTGATATGTTTGATTGGTTCAAAGAATATGATCACATAAGTTCAAAGAATAAGATTAGTTCAAAGAGTATGTTTTTATGTAAATTCTTGTAGAATTTTAACTTTTCTAGATAATATTGAATCTATAAAATAACTTAAATTTTGAACTATTTAAATTTTAAAATTTAAACTTGAAATATTCTAAATTAACCATCAATTTTTCTTGACTTACAAATTTATAAGTCAAATTTGACTTTTTTTTTATAGATATTTTACTATTGAATAAATACTTATCAAAATTGAATTATAAAAGATACTTTTTATTTTTTTTACATTCTTATTTTTTTTAATTCCATCAATTTATCAATTTAAATTTTTTATTAAATTACTTTTGCTAAATAATTTTGCAAATTTGACTTTAAAAAGTTTATCTAAATTTGTCATTTTTAACATGTTGGTGGAACTACTAATAAGTTAGTGTTAAAATTAATAATTTGATTAAAAATTTTGTTCAATTTATTTATATTTTAAAAATCGATATGGATTTTAAAGTTATAATTAAGTTTTAATTGTCAAATAACTTGATTCCAAGATATTAAATAAAATATTATAAGAATCAAAACTTCAAATCTTATATGAAATAAATTTAATTTAAACCTTTTTACTTCATTTTATATTTCAATTTAGCTTACAAATTAAAGAATATATTTATCAAATAATAAATAAAAAAATATTTTTATCTATTTCTCAAATTTTCTTATCAAACATACATTAAAAGAAATAACATATTTACATATTTTTAATGTTTTCACTTTTCTTTCTTTAAATTTTTAATCCATTGATTAAATCAATATCGATTTTTTGTACCAAAAAATTTATGATGAAGAGAGCTTTCATTCAAAGTTAGAATAAATCAAATAGACACCAAAGATAACTTATATTAGATTTACATTGAATAGCCTTAAGATTAATTAGCTAAAACTTTGCTAGCTCAATGCTCAATAAATCTGTAATGTCAAGGTTGCACTTTGTTTTGGCTTTCCATTAGCAACAACCACTTATGTATCTTTTTGCATTCTATGCAATTGAAAATAATTTTATATTTCAAAAAATCAATTATAAATCATATTGTTGTTATAATTTATAAAATTCTGACCAATATTATTTTGAAATTATAAGTCATTCAATTCATATTTTATATTTTTGTATTTAGCCGCTATTGTTGTTTTTATTGATACCATATGGCACAATAATTTATTTTATTATGAAAAAACTCTTTATTTATGGTCAATTAATTTTAAATTGGATGTCTTCTATTTTTTTTTAATTTTATGTTTTTATGCTTTTTAAATTAGATGCTCAATTTAATTTATGTAACAAAATTTTTTTAATTCATCTATTTAAATTTTTAATTTTAATTTTTATTTAATATATTTAATAAAAAATTCACAATTTTATTTACAAAATTTTATCGAAAACCTCATTTAAAATGAAGGAAAATACTAGCAGCAGTCGAAATAACAACCATTCCCGCACTTCAAATTTTTACGATTTAATTAGTCAATATATATATTATTAATTAAACATAAAAATTAAGTCATTTCTATTATTATGATAAAGAAATTGAGCACAATAAATGAAATCTAAAGTACAAACTTATCAAATATTAAAGTATACTAATGAATTTTGGATTTTTCCGAGGTATTTATTTATTATTAAAAAAATTATAACTCGCAAAATTCATTCTATATATATATTTTTTATCTAGTTGCTATTGTTGTTTTTTTTTTAAGCCACACAACACAACAGTTTATTTTATTAACTCTTTATTTAAGTTCAATTATTTTTTAATCAGATGCCTTCTAAAATATTTCTTTATTTTATGCCTTTTTAATTTTATTTTATATGCTCAATTTAATTTATGTAACAAGATTTTTTAATTTTTTAATTTAGATTGTTAATTTTATTTAATATTTTTAATAAAAAATTTGACAAATTTCACTTACAAAATTTCAGTTAAACTCTCTTTAGAATGAATTGATGTCATTATTTAATTCGTTTTAGAACAATTTTAATGTAATTACACTTTGCTTTGCTGTTTGGATAGTCATTATGTTTACGTGGCTTTAGTGGGACTCAAACTAATCACACCATATTTTTGACACATTTGACATTTTTGCTTTATTTTTTTATTTTTTAGTTACTAAATTTTGAAATAATTTTTTAATTTAATAAAATGAGAAATTTTATTATATAATAAATTTATAAATAAATAAAATTATTATTTTATAAATTTTATTATTATATAAAAATTAATTACTAAGTATTATATTACAAACTAAAAATACTATTTAGTATTATATTATATTATTATTTTAGATAAAAATAGATAATTACATCATTAATAAAAAATTAAAAAATCATTTAATATGTTATTATTTTTATTAATTTTTAATTATTTATCGCCAAAATTATTTTTTCATGGCATGGCTTATGAAAACTAAAGTTATGATCTAGCACGGCACATGAATTGTAATTTTCATGGGTCATGCTATGTCACGTACGATATTATTTTCCGTATTGAGATGGGCTAAGCACAACCTAGTCATAATATTTCAAAATTTCAATTAGTTTTAAAAAATTATTATTATTAAATAAGAGATAAATAAAAGTAAAATAAAATAAAAATGACACGTAATTTATGTGATTTGACAAAATGCTTACATCCATGGAGAAGGGTAATAGAATCTACTAAATAAAAATATTGAATTATAATCCTAATATTTTAAAAAACACAAACACACATATAAAAGATATTACAAAATACAATATTATTATTCTATTTTTCAATCTCATCCTATGATGATTCATATATATAATGTGTTTTGTCTTGTGCATTTATTTTATACTTTTCATCCTATAACAATTTACTTCGTTAGTTAAATTTGTTCTAACTTGAAATCTTAATCTATTTTTATCATTTTATTTTTGCTGATCACTAGTTAAATATAATTTATTTATTAATAATTTAAATATTTAATAAATATATTTATTAATATAATTTTATTTTACAAATTATCAATAAAATATTAAAAATAATTATAATTTCATTGCAATATAAAAAATAACATGAATACATTCAAAAGTATAGACCAACATGGCACAATTGGAATTGTGTGTCGTGTTGTGTCGTGCTAGCCCATGTTTTATGTACTAACAATGGCTTTTAATAAACCGTACTGCATCAATCCATAAATCTAAAATTTTCTAGCCCAACACATTACACATATGTGCATCATGTTTAGCTCAATCTAATTACTTAATAATGAATCATGTCAAACATGACCAATATCATATCTAATTGTGTCATATAATAAGTCGTCTAACACACCTCTAATTGTACTATATATTGATGATCTTGTGTATCCTTCAATCTATAATTTATTTTGCACCTGAACACATTAAAAATGTGAGGCCAAAAGATTTGGACAAGACTCAATAGTAGATAAAAGATCAACTAGAACCAAATTAAATGAATAAAAATTTATAAATTTTAAAATTATTATCTTATATATTGACTTCACTGTTAATTTATAGTCTACACAGCTATCATTCTTCATTTAATAATTTAATTATTATTTAATACAATCGATGATAAAAATTTTAAATTTCACAAATTAAATTACATGATTTGTATGCATATATTTGTATAATAATTAATAAATTCATTAATTTTGATAGATATATTCTTTAAAAAAAAGTTTTTTTATATAAAATATTTAATTCATTAATTTCTTTCCATAATTAATTTTTTTATTTATGATCTAATTGTTTGTAGTAATCTTATAAACTCATTTATAGAATTTAAAATTTGATTGATGTATAAGATATAATTTTCATTTAAAATAATTATCATGATTTTTTTTAACATTTGATTAATAATAAGTGCAAACTAAAGCTAAAATTATCCTTTAAATGTAGAAGACCAATAGTTATCATCTAACAAAAGTAGTTTAAATGTAAAAGACGCGTCGGTCTTAAAGTTATATTTTTCCACTTCATGTTTCACACTAAAATGCTCTTGTATTTTGTATAAATACCTGACCATGCTACCCAATGTAATTTAGAACAATTAACAAAAGATCCTTTTTGAACTATCCAATTCATATCATCTTTCTTAATACCATTCAAAGTCATGTTCTTCCTCATACTTGTCCTGCTTTTCTCTTCCTCTGGTTTTGCTTCTTCATCCTCCAATATTGCTGCACTTACAAGAGGTAAAGAAGCGGCAGCTCTTCTAAAATGGAAAGCTACCCTTGACAACGACACCCGAACCATGCCCTCTTCTTTGTGGGTTGGAGACAGCCACTGCAGTTGGGTTGGAATTACCTGTGACAAGGCTGAAAGCATCACCAATCTAAGCCTTCCAGATTATGGGTTGAAAGGTACGCTTCATACTCTTAACTTTCTTTTCTTCCCTAACCTGATGAGGCTTAACCTTCGTAACAACTCACTGTATGGGCCCATCCCCTCACACATTGGGAACCTTTCCAAGCTCATCATCCTTGACTTGTCATACAATAACTTTTCGGGGAATATTCCATCCGAAATTTGCTTATTGAAAGGTCTTGAGTTGATTTCTTTAGCAAGTAATGAGATCAGTGGTTCCATTCCATTAGAGATAGGGAGTCTGAGTTCAGTTTCCGAGGTTTATTTCTTTGATAACTATCTACGTGGTTCTATCCCCGCTTCCATAGGAAACTTGACCTGCTTATCTGTTCTCCACCTCTATCGAAATATGTTTTTTGGATCGATACCTCAAGAGATAGGGATGCTTAAATCTCTCACTGACTTTGAGTTGAGTCAAAATAATTTCTCTGGTTCAATCCCTGCTTCAATAGGAAACTTGACTAGCTTATCCACTCTTCACCTCTATCAAAATGTGTTTTCGGGTTCGATACCTCAAGAGATAAGGATGCTTAAATCTCTCACTGACTTTGTGTTGAGTCAAAATAATTTCTCTGGTTCAATCCCTGCTTTCATAGGTAACATGTCGAAGCTTACGAAGGTATGTCTTAGCCATAATCATTTATCAGGGCCAATTCCTTCAACGCTCGGCAATCTTACTCATTTTCAATCATTACAATTAGCAGATAACCATCTCAGTGGTCCATTACCCAAAAATTTATGCAGGGGTGGGCAACTCGCAAAGCTTACGGCTTTCGATAACAATTTGACGGGTCATATCCCACCAACTTTGAAAAATTGCAAAAGTTTATGCAGAGTTAGGCTTGAAGGAAACAACTTTACAGGAAATATATCAGAAGCTTTTGCTGTTTATCCGAATTTGAATTATATTTCATTAAGCAACAACAGATTTTATGGTAAGCTTTCTCCAAAATGGGGGCAATGTCATAATCTAACAAGCCTACAAATCTCCAATAACAACATTTCTGGAAAGATCCCACTACAGTTGCAACATGCAACTCAGTTACAGGAACTCGATCTCTCTTCAAATCTTCTTGTTGGTGAGATTCCCAAGGAATTAGGAACATTGACATTGATGTTCCGTCTTCTGCTAAGTGGTAACCAACTTTCAGGCACAATTCCACCAGAGATTGGAGTTCTTTCAAATCTACAACATCTTAACTTGGCATCAAACAATTTGAATGGACCGATTCCTAATCAACTTGGAGACTGCTCAAAGTTATTGGACCTGAATTTGAGCAAGAACAAACTTGGAGAAAGCATTCCATTTTCAGTAAGCTATATAAATGGTCTTCAAAATCTAGATTTAAGTCAGAATTTACTTATTGGGGAGATACCACAACAGCTTGCAAAATTACATTCCTTGGAAATATTGGACCTTTCTCACAATATGCTCAATGGTTCAATCCCAAATTCTTTTAATGATTTGAAAAGCTTGACAGTTGTGAATATATCTTACAATCAATTAGAAGGCCCTATTCCTAACATTAAGGCATTTCATGAGGCTTCATTTGATGCCTTAAGAAACAATGAAGGCCTATGTGGTAATGCCACTGGACTAATGCCTTGTGCTGTCGCTGCTGCTAGCAACGGTCATAGAAAAAGCACCAAAGTCATCATTTCCATTGTGATTCCATTCTTTGGTCTTCTTTTTCTGTTTATCATGGTTGGAAGTATCCTTATTCTTTGCCAAAAGAGCCGAACCAGAAAATCTGAGTCAATAGAGGCCCAACCTGGAGAATTTTTCACATTGTGGGGATATAATGGAAGAATACTCTACGAGAACATTATTGAAGCCACTGAAGATTTCAGCTCCAACAATTGCATTGGTTCAGGAGGCTATGGAACTGTTTATAAAGCTGCGCTACCCATTGGTGAGGTGGTTGCTGTGAAGAAACTTCACCAATCTGAAGATAGCATGACTTCGAACAACTTGAAAGCCTTTGAAAGCGAGATTCATGCTTTATCAAAAATAAGGCATCGTAACATTGTGAAGCTGTATGGCTTTTGTTCACATCCAAAGAACTCGTTTTTGGTTTATGAGTTCGTAGAAAGGGGAAGTTTGAGAAAGGTGTTAAGCAACAAGGACGAGGCAATGGAGTTGGATTGGGAGAAGAGGCTAAATGTTGTAAAAGGAGTGGCCAATGCCTTGTCTTATATGCATCATGACCATTCACCACCTATAATTCATCGAGATATTTCCAGCAACAATATTCTTCTGGATTTGGACTATGAGGCTCATGTTTCAGATTTTGGCACAGCCAGGCTTTTAAAGCCTAACTCTTCCAATTGGACCTCACTTGCAGGCACTTTCGGGTATATAGCTCCAGGTATTTATTAATATCTCTTTTTTTAAGATGCTTCAAACATGTCATCACTCAATTAAAAGTGTTAGTTTGGTGTGCAAATTGATGCATTAAAACAAAGTACAAATAGTATTAAGATTGTAACTTTTCAAAATTAAGTATCAAATAATTTTACTCTAATTCAATTATCAAATGTGTAATTAATCTTTGAAGTTTAACACTTAAGATTGTAACTTTTCAAAATTAAGTTGCAAAGAATTTTACTCTAATTCAAATATCAAATGTGCAATTAATCTTTGAAGTTTAACACTTAAATTTTCAATATTCAATATATCAAACTAATGAACTAAATATAAAATCTTTTTAAACCTCTTAATTTCAATTTTCCTATAATCTTCTAAACCTTCACAGTTTCTTTTCAACATATTTTATAATCTTCTCAATATTCTTACATAATAGTGTATTTGATTAAATATATTTATTGCTTAATACAGCACATTGATTAAAAATATTTCTTTAAGCAGAGTTGGCTTATACAATGAAAGTAGATGAGAGATGTGATGTTTATAGCTTTGGGGTGCTAACAATGGAAATACTTATGGGGAGGTATCCTGGTGATTTGATATCATGTTTGCCATCATCGTCATCGGCACTGGCATCAACATCGACATCGATACCAAATGACAACCAACTGATTTTACTTAAAGATGTGATAGACCAATGCCTCTCACCACCGGTAAGGCAAGTTGCAAAGGATGTTGTCTCTACTACAAAGCTAGCATTTGTATGCTTGAATAGCAACCCCCAACTTCGGCCAACCATGAGACAAGTTGTTCAAGCCCTTACTCGTCAATCGCTTCCATTGCCCAATCCTTTCTCAATCATAAAATTGGGAGAATTGTGGGATCATGAAGTTTGCAGTGGCTAATATTAAGGTGCTAACAATTTGAATAATAATTCTAAGCACGTGTATTTGCTTTCAATCTATTTTTTTTCTCTTCTTTGTATTGAAATGTTTAAAAACTTTAGTAATAAAGCTTTCGTGGTGAATTGGTTGTGATATAGAATAGCTGTGTTTAAGCCTGTGATATAGAACAACTGTGTTTAAGCACTCAACTTGTATGTTCAAGATTTCCTATTTTTGAAATGTAATTAATGGCCAAACTTAGAATTTCAACTTTCAATATTAGTTGTAATATTTTACTGTAGTACCGATTTGCTATAATACTTTCACTTTGGAACTTTACAGCAATTCTAATATCACCTTTTTATTTGTTTGAACAAACAAAGAATGCAATTGGTGAGCACACCAAATTACAATAAACATAACTTCACACAATAACGTTTTGATTTAATTATTTCCTTGTCATTTATTCTTATACGCACTCATACACTATTTTTCACAATTTTATCTTTCCAACCTTTCATTATTCATTGCTTTTTAATTCATTCAAAATTTAATTATAATTCTATTGAGTACACTTGAAATGGATTTGAGTGATGATTTTGAAGAATATACCTTTAACTTGTACTTTTTTTAACTAAAATGCTAAAAATGTTATACTTTTCTCAAATTTCTCATACAAACTTTTATCTATTTTTTATCCAATTGAAAGCATAAAATATTTTTCTTATTTAACGAGGTCTTATTTTACATGACAACCACTCAAATTCATTATTATTACCATATCAACAGTAAGAATTTTCTTTGTTAACTCAATTTCCGCATTACAAAAAATAAAAATTTAAGTTGAACTATCTTTACATGATATGTAACAAATGGCTCATATAATAGGCCATGTTAGCATCTAAATAGCTTTTTTATTTTCAAATATATGCTATGTAGATGTTGGCATCATAAAAGGAAATATGACATATATGTCGATTTGACAGGAAATTATTAATTTTCTTTTTGCAATTTTCATCTAAGTGAAAGAGCTTAATGAAACAAAATTATACTCATGTAATTAGACAAAAATAAATTTTTTAAGGACTTAATTGGATATAATAAAAGGATGGAGGCTTATATGAAAAATTCATGTGATTGACAAGTCATTGATGACATTGAATTTCAAGCCTGCTAGTTAGTCTTCTATTCAAATTTTGAAAAAAATAAAATTTGGTGATACAATAAGATAGTCTTTTACTCATGAGGAAAAGGAGAAGACTTGAGGATTTGAGTTCCAAGAAACAATGTACCATTTGTTTGGAGGAGTTCTTGGTTGGAGACTATGTTGCCTCGATGACTTGCAGGCATGTTTTCAATGATGATTGCATTGTTAGGGGGATTTTCAAATATTTTGCAAACTTCTTTACGGTGTTTAAAATGAGGAGATAATACAATAAACAATCTTGCTTTGATATAATTGTATAAAATCTTATGGCAATCGGTGGAAGAATACATTTTACTCAAATTTTTCGGAGTGTTACCAATTATCTCTACATTAATTAGTTACACATCAGAATAGACATTTTTTGAAATATTGAATTTAGTTGTACAAATAATTTTTGGAAAAGATTTATAGATATAGTGGTGGCAATTTTGTGTGTCATTTTACTTCATATTGAATTATTAGAGTAAAAGAAATTTTGGATGGTTGTGGGTACATATTATTCAGATGATGCTTAGATTATTTGAAATTAAGACCATTGGATTAGATTATTTTGAGTTTAAATTATTATATTTTAAAATAATAATTTCCAATCAATTTTCGAGTTATTTGAGTTCAAATAATTTCAAATTCATATTAATTCAAGTTTAAATAATTTCGAGTTGTGTTGAGCAAATTTAGATTGTTAATTTTTTTTCTAATCAAATTAGATTGGATCAGATCCATATCTAGACAGATTTAAGGTTATGTATTATTATAATTATTATTATTGTAAGATGAAAATATTAATGTTCTTTAGAAAAATTACTAAAATTTTATTTATTGATTGCTATCCAAATTGAATTAACTAAATATAGAAAGAAGTTGATTGAGAAACAAAGTGTGATCATAGAAGCAGAAGTACTAAAACATGAGAAATAAAATGGATTCTATAAACAATTAACTAAAGCATAGCAATTACTTCCATTAATTCTTCTCTATAACAAATGTAGAAATGTGAAACCAATTTGATTTTGATTCTAAATAAATAAATATATTTACCTTCACTACTTTATATTCACAGCTTACATATATAGCTGTGTGTGCAAGCCAAAGGTAATTTTGTGCAACAAAGCTTTTTCGATCAATCTAATAATGGTATCATCTTTTCTATGTCCCACCTTTTCTTCTTTCTCATCCTTGCATTGCTTCAAACTACTTTGGCTACTGCTCCATCCATTGAAACAAAAACCCTTCTGAAATGGAAAGCTAGACTTGACTAGGGGTGAGCAATTGTTCAGTTGGTCACTTCAATTCAGTTTTGAAAAACTTAAAAAACCGAAAACCGATTTAACTGGACCAAGTTATACAAAGCTAACATCATAAGTAAGCTCTAGAATTCAACATCTTTGTCCAATAGAATTTACAACAACTAGAATAGTTCAACATCCAACACTCTTACTGTCAACTACTTCCTAAGAAAGCAGTAACAATTATATCTCCGAATCATACAAAGATGAAACAAAAGTTATATTCAGGAAACTGGTCCTAAGTAGTCACCTTCCAAACTTACCAATGCTTGAAATTCCCTCTCTGCTTCCATCCACTTTGTTCCGATCACAATAAATCGGATGACAACATCCTTCTCAATCTTCGAGTGCTTGTCATTCATGAAGATATATGTTTTGGATTGGTCCACACTTCAAGAAAACTCAATGTTTTAGTGCCTTGTGTACAACTCCTTCCAAAATCTCTCCTCTGAACATCTTGAAGGTGATTTCACTGAGTCAACAGGGAAAAGCACATCCCCAGTGTTATCTCTAACTCTGCCCTCCCCAATGCTCTCCCGAGTTGTTACAGCCAGGAAATATCCAAGATCCTTGGTGGCCTTCTTCCGAGCAAATTCGTCCAAAAGGCGGACCACTATAGCCTTTTGGAGCATCAAGCCTTTGGCATCCAAGCTGTCAGCAGGAACTATTGGCAACTGCACCTTGAGAAACATTCTGCAACTGCAATCAACATGGAAATGTAAAAAAAAAAAAAAAGAGGTAAGTCGCAATGAAACCAATGTCCTTAGAGTAAGAAGAAACAGTAGATCAATCTTGAAGAACTCAAAAATCGATTTAGACCTATCCCAATGTCAAGTATGTTAAAACCAAATTTCAGCAATCCAAACAGAAAAGATTGAAAGAGATGAGTTTTTAACTAATTCAAAATTTACCAGATTGTGATGAAAATAACCCTACAACGCCCATTTCACATGATCAGTAATGCTCAATTCCACGAAATGGATAGCAGCAAACACAGAATCAAAGTAAAGCAATAATAAAAAGAGAGTACCAGAGGAAAACTATGTCATTTCCTTCAAGAACAGCCAAAGACTTTTCTATGATCTTATTCAATAAAAGCCGGTCAGACAAAATTCTATTGAAAATCGTATCTTTTAAACTACAAATGAATACTAGTTTAAACCGACCAAAATTACTAGACAAAAGTTTCACTCACCAATCATGTGACAAAAGTTTATAACCAAAAAAATTTCTTTGACCAAAAAAATTCAGACAAGACAGAACCGAAAACAAAACCAAAATTCCATGTCAAGACAACCTTAATTTTGTGGAAATTTGATCAAAGCAAATGTTCAAAAACAATGAAGAAAACCCATCCTTAATAATCAAATTTCCCTTCTAAAAATAATGACCAAACATGCCATAAAGGCCCATACAAGCAAAACCCATTACGAATCAAATCTTTGTAAATTTAAAAGTCGGTACTATATTTTAACCAAACAAAACCATGAAAAGTACAAAGTAAAGCATCAGAATCATTGACAAAATGTCAAATTTAGAATAAAAGGAAAAATGGCTTTTTTATGAGCAAATCAACGGTTGTAACTTAAAAAGGTTCAGATCAACAATCCAAAACATTTTTCCTGATATAGGTTACTTCACTACTTTTCGAGCTTATTTTCAATTAAAAAACGTTTTGGCATTTGGCTTTGAGGCTAATGTTTTACCTTTTTTTTTTTTTTTTTAAAGAAAAACACTCTTTCAATTATTTTTTTTCTTTACGTTTGATAAGAAAAATATATGTTTTGAATATTTAGAATTTTTTAAATAAATTTTATTTTAATGTTTTAATTGCCCAAGTAAAAAAAAATTTGTACACGTGAATAAGATAATTAAAAATGATTTGTATTTTCATAATGTCCCAAAAAAGGAAAAAAAACGAAATTTCTTTTACCATTATTATTGTGTTGTGATTTAAACAAGACAAAGCAAATTTCAAAAATAAATTGAATATAAACAGTGTTATATAGCAAATTTTAAAGAATATAAACTGAGTTAAACTGAGTCCAACAAAAATTGATTTTGATTTGGTATGTCATTCTTACTCTTTTTCTTTCTCACAAACATGTGTATAAATCTTTCAAATTATGATTCAAAAACAATGTTATAAGAGTCAAAACAAATCAAGTTACTTGTGAATTATTCGATTTGATTTATTTATTGTCGAATTAAACTCAAACTCGAACTACTCAAATAGTGAGTCAAACTCAGTTTGAGTAGTTTAATACTCGAGTCGACAAATTCAAGAGTCTAATAAGACTTTTATTTAATATCACAAAAACATTAAAAATATTCCTTAGTACCAACTGAAAAAAATTACATCTTTTAATAATCATAAATGACACCGTGTAACGCTGGTATTTTTTCTTAAGATAGAATACATAAAGACTTAAATAAATGGACAGTATTCTTCTTTTATGGATAAGTTCAGCTTGCTAATTAGTGAAAATATATGAATCACATTTGGTGGAGCCATCATTGCCCCATGAACCATTGGAATCCATGTATGGTCGTTACCCTTCCCATCTGCTTTTTCAAGTTTTGTTTTTAATATTTGGCACTTGCTAATTAAAATTCAAAGCCCTCTATTATTATTATTATTATTATTATTATTATTTTTTGGGTACAAGCACGAGGGAAGAAAGGGAAAGAGTGTGGGTTTGTAAACCTGGTTCACGCCTTCTTCCATCATAAGAGAGACACAATAAGCACTAAACCAAAAACTTTGAGATTTTAATAAAAAATCAAAAGTTTAAAAATGGAAATAAAGCAAAAGTTACCATATTAACATGGAATATGTAGTAAGAATGCATATTTGGTTCATTTTTTTTGGATAGGATGTATTTACTAATTCATTAAGTAAACTATATTGATTACTTTTGGAAAAATTTTTACAATAAATTCTAATGAGATAAACCAAAAGTTAGGACAAAGAAATTCGCTTTCCAATTTAAGGACTACTGATGACTAATCAATGGCAGTTCATGTAGCAAATAGGTTTGGCTCAAAACACTTCTACTTGGCCGTGGAGTATTCAGGGTATGGTTTCCATCTCAAGTAGACGTGTCAAATGTGAATCATTTACGCATACAAAGAAGAGAACAAACTAATTTAAAAATGGCTTAACTTGCCGATTTTGAGTCGACTTCAAGATGCAAGTATCAGCCTACGCAGAAGACCTGGGCATGGGATGCCTCTGAATCTGTCCTGTGGCATAATATTCTCAGTGAAGTCTGGTTATCAGCACCTAGTTTGCAACTTGAAGATCTCAAGTCCTCAACCAATTCTCGAGTCTGCAAACGATTATGGCCGAAAAAAAATTAATATCATATCTTCCTGTAGCATAAACATGGAAAAATATTTGCTGGTGGAACTAATAATTAGTTAGTGTAAAAATTAATAATTTGATTAAAAATTTTCAATCAATTTATTTATATTTTAAAAATCAATATGGATTTTAAAGTTATAATTTCAATTTAATTATCAAATAACTTGATTCAAAGATATTAAATAAAATATTATAAGAATCAAAACTCCATATAAGAATCTTATATAAAATAAATTCAATTCTAAGTTTTTTACTTCATTATATCTCAATTTAGCTTACAAAATTAAGAATATATTTATCAAATAATAAATAAAACATATATATTTTTATCCATTGTTCAAAATTTCTTATCAAAAACATATTTAAAAAATAACATATTTATATATTTTTAATTTCTTCACTTTTTCTCCTTAAATTTTTATCCATTAATTAAATCTAACATCAATTTTTTTTGGTACTAAAAAATCTATGATGAAAGATTTTTCATTTAAAATCAGAAAAGATCATATAAACGTCAAGGATAACTTATATTGAATTTACGGTGAATAACATTAGGATTAGTTACCTGGAATTTTGTTAGCTCAACACTCAATAGATCTATAAAGGTAGGTTGCACTTTGTTTTGGCTTTTCATTAGCAACAACTAGTTACGTATCCTTTTGCATTTATTGAAATTGATAATAATGTTATGTCATAAAATCAATTATAAATCATATTATTGTTATAATTTATAAAATTCTAGCCAATATTGTTATAAAATTATACGTCATACAATTCATACTATAAATTTTTGTATCTAGTTGCTATTGTTGTTTTTATTGATATCAAACAATATAATAATTTATTTTATTATGAAAAAACTCTTTGTTTAAGATCAATTATTGTTAAATCGGATGCCTCATAATTTTTTTTTATGCTTTTATTTTAGATGCTGAATTTAATTTAATTTATGTAACATAATTTTTTTAATTCATCAATTTAATTTTTTTTATAAATTTTTATTTAATATTTTTAATAAAAAATTCCCAAATTTTACCTACAAAATTTCATCTAAAACCTCATTTAAAATGAATTGGTGTTACTGTACTTTGTCGTTTGGATCAAAAAGGCCCGATCTGGTTGTGTTTACATGGCATCAATGTAAGACTTAAACTCAATTGATGGGAAAGGCGGAAAGGGTATGGTGGTGATTGATATTTTTGCTTTTCTTTTTTAATTTAATTAATAAATTATGAAATAATTTTTTAATTTAATATAATGAAAATTTTTATTATATAATAAACTTATAAATAAATAAAATTATTATTATATTTTAATTAAAAATTATTATTTTATAAATTTTAATGTTATATAAAAGATTAACTAAATATTATATTATAAACTAAACATAAAATTTAGTGTTATATTATATTATGTTAGTATTTTAACTAAAAATAGATAACTATGTCATTAATTAAAAATAAAGAAAATATCATTTGATATATTATTATTTTTATTAGTTTTTAATTATTCATCAATAAAGTTATTATTTGATATAAAAATAATTTAATGAATTTTCAATTATTTATTAATTTTATAAATGTTAAATAATTTAAATTTTTTTTATATATAATTTTAATATAATATCTTTAATGGTTATTTCTTTTCTAACTATAATTCAACTCACTTCAACGATTCATTTGCATCGAAATACTTATATTCACAATTGATTTTAATATAATAAATATAGTATCTAATTTCACCGTTATTTTTAATTTTACTTGAATCAATCTTATTACCCATTTAAATAGACTCTAAATTATTCTCATTACACTAAAGATGTCAATCTTATCCAAATTCGATGAAAATTTTAATTTTTTATCCTAATAAAAATAAAATAATATTAAATTTTAAAAGTTGATATTGAAATGTGTATGATTTTAAAGTTTCACTTACAAAATTTTATTTAACTCATTTAAGTCTTTTTTATTGTACCATAATGTTGATGATTCTTGCTTATAGTCCGACTTAAAATTTAATTGGTACCATGAACACATTAAAAATGAATGGGCAAAAGAATTGGATTTCCATACTAGATAAAAGATTGGCTTGAATCAAATTAAATGAAAAAAAATTTTACATATATGTAAGAATTATTGTTTTATATATTGATTTGACCTACTTCACTTGTCATAAAATTCTTTTTCTGGGAATATTCTATCCGAAATTGGCTTATTGAAAAGTCTTGAGTTGATTTCCTTATCAAATAATGAGATCAATGGTTCCATTCTACAAGAAATAGGGAGGTTGAGTTCAATTTCCTGCATCTTTTTCTCTTATAACCATCTACGTGGTTCTATTCCTGGAGAGGTTTGCAGCCTTTCCAAGCTCACTGGTCTTGGCTTGTCACAGAATAATTTCTCTGTAAGTATTCCACCTAAAATCGGAAGGTTGAGTTTTACTTTCTCTACTTCTCTTTGATGCAAACAATCTCACCAGTCCAATACCTATTTCTATTGGAAGCTTGCATAATTTGTCCCAACTTGTCCTAGTTGACGATAGTCTCAATGGTGCCATACCTAGAGAAGTTGGGATGATGAAGTCACTCAATATGCTTGATCTTTCAATAAACCAACCAACTGGGTCCTGTCCCAACATCTCTAGGAAACCTAAGGAACTTGGTATGGCTTTATCTGTATGGTAATAACCTCTCTGGTTCTATCCCTAATGAAATAGGATAGCTTGGATCTCTTATCACAATGCAGTTGTTAAGTAATAACCTCACTGGTGTCATCCCTGCTTCCATAGGAAACTTAACCAAATTGTCTACTCTTTACCTTTTTGAAAATAAGCTTTCCGGGTCAATACCTCAAGAGATAGGGATGCTTGTATCTCTTACAGAACTTATTTTCTTTGATAACAATTTCTCTGGTTCAATCCCTGCTTCCATAGGAAACTTGACCAGCTTATCTACTCTCTACCTTGATCAAAATATGTTTTCTGGTTCAATCCCTGCTTCAATTGGAAACATGACGAAGCTTGTGGGGTTAAGTCTTCTGTATATCTTTTATCAGGGCCAATTCCTTCGTTCAGCAATCTTACTCATTTGGAATCACTCCAAGTATCGGACAACCATCTCGGTGGTCCATTACACGAGAATGTATGCCTCGGTGGACAACTCATATATCTTGGGGCTATCAACAACAATTTGACGGGTCTGAACCCATCAAGTTTAAGAAACTGCAAAAGCTTTTACAGAGTTAGGCTTAAAGGAAAGCAGTTGACAGGAAATATATCAGAAGCTTTTGGTATATATCCTAATTTGAATTATATTGCATTAAGCAACAACAAATTTTATGGTGAACTTTCTTCGGGCAGTGCCATAGTCTAACAACCTATGAATTCCAATAATACATTTTCTAGAAGATACACCTGACTAAACATGCAACTCAATTACAAGAAGTCGACGTCTCTTCAAATCATCTCATGGGTGAGATTCCCCAAGGAATTGGAAGCATTGACATTGATGTTCAATCTTTTGCTAAGTGGTAACCAACTTCAGGCAAAATTTCATCAGAGAGTGGTGTTCTTTTCAAACTACGACATCTTAACTTGGCATCAAACATTTAAGTGGTCAATTCCTAATCGACTTGGAAAATGCTCTAAGTTATTGAACCTGAATTTGAAGAAGAATAAACTTGGAGAAGCATTCAATTTCAATTAAGCTACATATATGGTCTGAAAATCTAGATTAGTCAATTTACTTATTGGGAGATACCACAACAGGTTTGCAAATTACTTTCCTTGGAAATGTTGGACCTTTCTCACAATATGCTCAATGGTTCCATCCCAAATTCTTTTAATGATTTGCAAAGCTTGACTGTTGTGAATATCTCTTGCAATCAATTAGTAGGTCCTATACCCAACATTAAGGCATTTCATGAGGCTTCGTTTGATGCCTTAAGAAACAATAACGGCCTATGTGGTAATGCCACTGGACTAATGCATTGTGTCGTCGCTGCTGCTAGCAACAACGTTGGTCATAGAAAAAGCACCAAGTTCATCATTTTCATTGTGCTTTCACTCTTTGGTCTTCTTCTTTTACTATTTATCATGGCTGGAAGTTTCTTTATTCTTTGCCAAAAGAACCGAACTAGAAAATCTGAGTCAATGGAGGCACAACTTGGAGATTTTTTCACATTGTGGGGATATAATGGAAGAATACTCTATGAGAACATTATTGAAGCCACTGAAGATTTCAGCTCCAACAATTTCATTCAGGAGGCTATGGAGCTGTTTATAAAACTGTGCTACCCATTGGTGAGGTGGTTGCAATGAAGAAACTTCACCAATCTGAAAATAACATGATTTCCAACAACTTGAAAGCCTTTGAAAGAGAGATTCATGGTTTATCAGAAATAAGGCAACGTAACATTGTGAAGCTGTATGGCTTTTGTTCACATCCAAAGAACTCATTTTTGGTTTATGAGTTTGTAGAAAGGGGAAGTTTGAAAATGGTGTTAAGGAATAAGGACGAGGCAATGGAGTTGGATTGGGAGAAGAGGTTAAATGTTGTAAAAGGAGTGGCCCATGCCTTGTCCTATGTGCATCATGACCATTCATCACCTATTATTCATCGAGACATTTCCAGCAACAATGTTCTTTTGGATTTGGACTATGAGGCTCATGTCTCAGATTTTGGCACAGCCAGGCTTTTAAAGCCTGATACTTCCAATTGGGCCTCACTTGCTGGCACTTTCGGATACATAGTTCCAGGTATTTATTGATCTCTTTTTTTTTTAAAGATGCTTTAAACATGTAATCATTGAATTAAAAGTGTTAGTTTTGTGTGCAAATTGATGCGTTAAAACAAAGTTCACGTGGTATCATGATTGTAACTTTTCAAAATTTAAGTATCAATTTGACTATAATTCAAGTATCAAATGAGTAATTAATTTTTAAAGTTTAACACTTAATTTTTCAATATTCAACATATCAAACTGATGAACTGATTGTAAATTTTATTTGAACCTTTGAATTTTCAATTTTCAAACTAATCTTCTAAACATTCGCAATTTCTTTCAACATACATTTTATAATCTTCTCAATATTTTTATATAATACTGTATTGGTTAGATATATTGTTGCTTAATAGAAGCACATGATTAGATATGTTTCTTTAACAAAGTTCGCTTGTACAATGAAGGTAGAAAGAGATGCGATGTATATAGTTTTGGAATTCTAATAATGGAAGTTCTTATGGAAAGACATCATGGTGATCTTGTTCAGTGTTTATCATCATTGGCGTTTGGCATCGACATCGGCTTTGGTACCTAATGACTACAAATTTATTAAGATGCGATAAACAGCAAGCATCTCTACCACTAGAAAAACAATTTAGTAGAGAGGTAGTATATTTACTACAAAGGTAGCATTTGCATACTTGAACTAACGGACAATCCCCAACTTTGGCCAACCATGCAATAGGTTGCTCGAAGCCATTATCAGTCAATAGTTTTCCATTTCCCAATCTTTTCACTATCAACAAATTGGGAGAACTGTTGGTCATGGAGTTTGTGGCTAATTAGGTGCTAACAATTTGGATAATAATTCTTGGTATGAGTATAATTTGCTTTCTCAATCTCCTTCTTTCTCTCCTTTGTATTCAAATGTTTAAGCAATCTAATATATATGTGGTTAAATATTTGATTCACTAATGGTGACATTTCATTAATAAATAAAATTAAAATTAGTTAAATCTTTAAAAATAAATTACTTCTTACATATGCAAGGTCAATGGGTTAAACAAAAGCAAATCACTTGAATATAGTAGAGGGAGAATTTAATCAGAAATTAACATAAAAAGAGAGATTAGGGAATTTTTTTTTGAGTTTTAGTTTCACAGTATCGTTGGATAGTAACATTGTTGTTTGGAAACTTTTGGTTAAAAGCTTCTTTTCCATTTGTATCAAACATTTTTTGTTTATGTTTTTTATTTTTTTTTCTTTTTTTGAATTGGAGGTAGGTCAGTGATTATTAGCTAAATGTTCGTGTTCAAAAGTTTTGTTTTCTTGAAATTATATATTAAAATTGTGTAATAATCCTAAATAAGGAATTGTGTTAATTAACACTAACATGAACCTACTATATTTAAAATATTAAAATTTTAGTTTGAGCTTGTGAAATGTTGAAATTTCCTTGACTTTTTATGTAAAATAAAGTTTAATTAAATAAAAAATAATATTTTATAATTTCATCTAGATAAACATAAGATGACCGAACCTATACAAGCATGAAAGACAACAAAACTTGCAATGATATTAAGAAAGAAGCCATGATTTGGATAGTTCAAAGGAATATATATTTTATTAATTATTTAAGTATAAATTACATTGACTAGCCCGGATGGTCAGGTATTTATTCAACCCTCTCCAGTTAATTTCCACAAAGACTAACAAACTAACGTGTTTCATGGCAATAATAATTAGTAAATCTGTTACACGCGCGAGTCAACTCAAGACCGCAAGGTTGTGATCAAATCATTGCAAACCCAAGTAAATCATGAATGACGTGAAACACTTCTTGAAAGACATCTCAAGTCTTCCTCCAATTGACATTGGCGTCAATTTTAGATATTTCTACTTTTTCTTGTCTTTTCCTTTCTTACGTTTTTTTTCTTTATTACGTAGAAAGGCAGCTAACTCTTATACTAGTTTTAAAAGACTTCCTAAGACTTATGAAGTCTTCCTCCAATTGACGTTGGCGTCAATTGAGATGTTTCTAATCTTTTTTTTTTCTTTTCATTTTTTATTGTGGTTTAAAAATGAAACACAGTTGATTGGGGGCAGCTAGAAAAAGAAATTTAATATTAAGGTTTTTTTACTATTAGATTACGATTTTTTAAAAAAGTTAGTCCTTTTATATTAGACTATGATTTTTTTCAAAAATCAAAGTTTTTACGTATATTAAACTGCAAATTTATCTATATAGACTATGATTTTTTTAAAAATCGTAGTCCTTTTATATATTTGATTATAATTTTTTGAAAGTTGTAATCTTTTTAATATTAAACTATATTTTTCATACTAAACTATTATATATAAACTATATTTTTATCTATCTGGCACATTTTTATTTATTTAATTTCTAATTTTATGTATGAATTAAAATTATCAAATTATTTAAAAATATAAGAATAAAAATAATTATTTTAATAATAAAGTCATTATTTTAAATAATTAAAATTTCTTTAATATATTTTAATTTTAAAAATTAAAAAATTTTAAAAATATAGGCAAAAGTTATCACTAATTATTATATTTCATTAAAAAAATTCAAATGAAGTTAAAACATACACTCAATAGAAATAAAAACATTAAGTAAACTAAATTACTAGAGCGTAGCTAGATGTCCATCATTATTACACAAATTAATTTTTATTTATATCCTTTTTATGCATAATATTGTACATATATGTTAATTTGCATCACCAATTATAATTCCTGGATCCGTTATACATGACAGTGAACTTAATTCAGTTACAAGTTTAATTTGCACTAATCCTTCTTAAAATTTTATTTTTCTTTCTTTATGGAAGGGAAATTAGCCGGGGTTACGTATTTTGGCAAAACAAATTTATTTGGATTCATGCATATTGTATATTTGGTTATCAAAATGCATTTAAAAGGGTATGCAAAGCAGGAAAAATAAAAATTATCAAAATATTTTATTAAGTTGATTGATGTAGTATTTCTTCTCTAAAATAAAATTTAAATCTATTTTTTTAAAAAGGAAAAAACAAAAAAAATTTAACTATGAACATAGTTAGATGTCAAAAAGAAAGTTTATGGTTAAAATATTTTTGTGTATTGATTTAGGATGTAATTTATTTGATATTGAAGCCCTATTTTGATATTACTAATAATCTTACATTCTTGATACTCGAAAATATTGTATAACCAAATATAATAATTAAATAATCAAAAATAAAAATATGATTAATAATCTTCCTTTTTTTTTTAATCAAACGCCTTTATAAAAAAAATATGATTATGATGCAAATTTTCTGAAAGTTGGAAAGTTTGCATTTCTTAAAGTAATTGATTTGTCTTTTATCACCTTTTTTTTTTTTTTTAATACAGGAAGATCTGCGTCACTCTGTCTACTTTTTCTTTATTTTCTATTTGTTTGAAATGTTGGCTACTTTTTTATTTCTAAACCAATGAGTGTTAAGTATAAAGTTATGACTAAAAGAATTAAAAGAACCTAAAATGTGAAAACATTAATATTTCTTGTTGAAAGTGGGATCAAGCCCTTATTAAATTTCTTCTTCTAGGCTATGGTTGGATGAAGTATTTGAAGGGTGTAATGAATTTCAAGCAGGCTTTTCAAAAGTCAAAAAATAAATTCATTTATTTTGCTAAAAAGAAGAAGGGATTTCAAATTTTGGCAAATTTCAAATGTGTAATTAAAATTGAAAGTTGGATCAAATCCACCAAATCTCTTTTTTGTCATCAAGTCAAGATCTCGTGGCAGGAAAATGGGGTTTATGAGAGAAAAAGTTTAAACTCTTTTTTTTTTTTTTTTGAGATAGAAAGACAATAGTGATGAGTGAGTTTTTTACTCTTTTTTTGCTTTCAGCATGTGGGGAAAGTATGAAGGTATTTTTTTAATTTCTTGATTATTATTGTTTACTTACCTTTTTTTTAATTGGTCGAAATGACATACTTGTCAAAGGCAATCCAAATAATTTTACAGTGTGACGTGATTTTCACCGTTCAATGGAGTGTTGAGTTCTAGTACTCATTTGCCCTTTTATTTGTTAATTTATTTTTTTGTTTTCTGTTTCAAGTTAATCACTTAATTTTTTTTTCTGTTTTTTTACTTAAAAATTATAAAATAATTTTGTAAATTTAATATAAAATAAATTTTATTATTATATAACAAATTAATAAATAACTTTTAATTATTTATTAATAAAATCATTATTTGACATAAAATAATTTAATAATAATTTATTACTTTTATAAATATTAAATAATTTAAAATTTTTATTACATATAATTTTGATTTAATATTTTTAATAATCATTTTTTTACTATAATTCATCTTATCATCATCATTATTTTTGAATTCAAAAACATTTTACAATTGATTTTAATTTTTTTTATTACGATTATCTATTTTATATCTACCACTATTTTTAATTTTATTAAAACTAATTTTAATATCCAAAGTGATTGCAATAGCACGTAAATCATGTGTGAAAGACTTCCTGAAAGACTTCTGAAATCTTCCTCCAATTGGCGTTAGCGTCAATTGGGATGTTTCTAACCTTTTTTTCTTTTCATTTCTTTATTATGATGGAAAAAAAGAAACACAGTTGATTAGGGTGGGGCATCCAGGGAACTTGAAAATTTTTTTTTTTTTTTAATTACTGTTTTTAACTATTAGATTACGATTTTTTTAAAAAGTTATAGTTTTTTTTTTATATTAGACTATGATTTTTTTAAAAAATCAAAGTTTATAGGTGTATTAAACTACAATTTTATCTATATAAACTATGATTTTTTTAAAAAAATGGTAGTCCTTTTATATATTAGACTATAATTTTTTGAAAATCGTAATCTTTTTAATATTAAACTATATTTTTTTATACTAAACTATTATATATAAATTATATTTTTATCTATCTGGCACATATTTATTTATTTAACTTCTAATTTTATGTATGAATTAAATTTATCAAATTATTTAAAAAATAAGAATAAAATTAATTAAATAATAAAAAATAATTATTTTAAAAATAAAATAATTATTTTAAATAATTAAAATTTGTAACATATTTAATTTAAAAATTTAAAAAAATTTAAAATATATACAAAAGTTATCATTAATTATTATATTTCATTAAAAAAATTCAAATGAAGTTAAAACATACACTCAATAGAAATAAAAACTTAAGTAAACTAAATTACTATGAGCATAAATGTCCATCTTTATTACACAAATTAATTTTTATTTATATCCTTTTTATGCATAATATTGTACATATATATTAATTTGCAACACCAATTATAATTCATGAATCCGTTATGCATGGTGGTGAGCTTAATTCAGTTCCAAGATTTATTTGCACTAATCCTTCTTAAAATTTTATTTTTCTTTCTTTATGGAAGGGAAATTAGCAGTGGTAATGTATTTTAGCAAAATAAATTTATTTGGATTCATGCATATTGTATATTTGGTTATCAAAGTGCATTTAAAAGGGTATGCAAAGTAAGAAAAATAAAAATTTTCAAAATATTTTATTAAGCTGATTGATGTATTATTTTTTCTCTAAAATAAAATTTGAATATATTTTCTTAAAAAAGGAAAAACAAAGAAATTTAGCTAGGAACATAGTTAGGTGTCAAAAAAAAGCTCGTGGTTAAAATATTTGTGGGTATCAATTTAGTATGTAATTTATTTGATATTGAAGCCCTATTTTGATATTACTAATAATCTTACATTCTTGATACTCGAAAATATTGTATAACCAAATTTAATAATCAAATAATTCAAAATAAAAATACGATTAACAATATTCTTTCTTTCGAATCAAATGTTTTTATAAAAAAAAATGATTTTGATGGAAATTTTTTCAAAGTTGGAAAGTTTGCATTTCTTAAAGCAATTGATTTGTCTTCTATCACCTTTTCTTTTGGAAATACAGGAAAATCTGCGTCATTTTGTTTACTTTTTCTTGCTTTTTTATTTTTTTGAAATGTAGGCTACCTTTTTAGTTTCGAAACCAATGAGTGTTAAGCATAAAGTTATGGGTAAAAGAATTAAAAGAACCTTATATGTGAAAACATTAATATTTCTCTGCATGATTTTGCGAAAGCAATATCACCCTCTGTTTCTTGCTGAAACTAGGATTAAGCCCTTACTAAATTTCTTCTTCTAGGCTACGGTTGGATGAAGTATTTGACGGGTGTAATGAATTTCAAGCAGGCTTTTCAAAAGTCAAAAAATAAATTCATTTATTTTGCTAAAAAGAAGAAGGAATTTCAAATTTTTGGTAAATTTCAAATGTGTAATTGAATTCAAAGTTGGATCAAATCCACAAAATCTCTTTTTGCCATCAAGTCAAAATCTCGTTTTTGGGTTTTTTTTTTTTTTTTTTGATAGAAAAAGAATAGTGATGAGTGAGTTTTTTCCTTTTATTTTTTTCTTTTTAGCTTGTGGAGAAAGTTAAAAGTATGACGAGATTTTTTAATTTCATGATTATTATTATTTACTTACTTTTTTTAATAGGTCGAAATGACATATTTGTCAAATGCAACATTCTAATATAAATATATAATAAAAAAAGATAGAAACAAAACCAGAAAAAAAAAAGTTTGATGCTTTTATTAAACCAACACTTTACCTAAAAACTAAAGTTTATATTCTAAGAATTCTGTTGTTCGATATATAAAAAAAATGCAAATTCTATTTTTTTACTGTACAAATGTTCACACCCTTAGTTTGATTTGATTATCTAATATTGATAAGTTAAGAAAGAAAAAAATGATTTAATGATTTAAGGAATATTGAAGCAAAGTTATAATATTTTTATCTTCCACAGAAGTTCCACACCTCTCAAACGCAGTATATAAGTAAATTACAATTTTCTCATATATAAAATAAATCATAAATAAATGGCACAAGTCATACTAGGTTCTTCTATCACAAGTAAATGGTAACACTCTTTCATCTCATATCTTATTTCATAATTTGAACTAGAGATCTGTAATTTAGAGTCTCAAATTGTAATTAGAAAGATGTCCTTTTGGAACCAATGTAATTATTTAATTAATATTATTTTAAGGTTTTTTTTTTAAATTTTGTTAATTATTTATTTTATCTAATTAAAATTTATTACATTTTTTATATTATTAATTAATAACTATAATGATGGAGCAATGAATCTTAATTAGGTTGTAGCTTTAATGAATATATTGATTAACTATTAGTTAAAAAATTGTGAACCAAAAAATTTGTGATTGTTTATTTTAACATGAATACTGACATTAACTTTTCGTAAATATTTTATGTGATTGAGTTAAATTAATATACATAATATTATTGATTATTTGTTAAACTTCAAAAAGACAAGAAATTAAGAAAATAATTTTTTTATTACGTATTTAAGCTTTTGACAAATTAATTATCTTGGTTTTTCTTTTTTTTCATTTGTAACTTAATACTTCTGTTAATTTCTTTAAACAAATAAAAACATGTTTGACATATTAAAATAAAATAGATATTTCAGTATTCAACAAATAAAAATAATTAAAAGTTTAAACAATAGTATTCTTGGTATTAGATTTAGAAAGAGAAAACAATAATAATAATAATGATTGATCGATTAAAATCGATTGCTTTCAAAAAAAATTTTATGAATTTACTTTCTTTACCAATTTAAATACATTAATGCATTTTTCTATTGCAATTTTATTTGAATGACTGTATGGGAATGATATATATTAATTCACATAGTAAATGATAAAACATTATCTTATACCTCGTAGGTGGAGTTTTTAATAAATAACCATTTATATTAAAATTAGCACCTAAGTTCCCTATGTATATGTGTGTATATGTATTCCTTTGCTTTGGTTTAAAATTACCATTTTAAACTTTATTTTATAAAAAATTCAAACATTGCATTTTTAAATTATGAGAAGAGATCAACTTGCACAAAAAAATTTTAAATTTTTTTTAATCATTAATTGTAATAGATCCAAAAAATAAGATTAAATCATTTTTTTTTCTTTTTGATTTATTTTTACGATAACAAGGTTCTATTAAAATTAATAATTAAAAAATATATAAAAAAATCATTTGATATATTGCTATTTTTATGAGTTTTTAATTATTTATCAACAAAATTATTTTTCGTGGAACGGCTCATGAAGGCTAAAGATATAATCCAGCAAGGCGCATGACTCGTAATCTTCATTGGTCGTTTCGTGTCAAACATGGCCCTATTTTTCATACAAAGATGGGTCAAGTACATTCTATTAATATTTTTCAAAATTTTAATAATTAAAAAAAAATTCATTAGTTATTATTAAAAATAATATGCGTGAGATAAATAAAAGTAAAATGAAATAAAAAAGGACATATAATTTATGTGATTTGACAAAAATGTTTACATTCACAGAGAAAGATAATAGAATCCATTAAATAAAAATATTAAAATTACAATCCTAAAATTTAATAAAAAAAAAAACACATACACATGCATATAAAAGATATTATAAAACATAAAATTATTATTCTATTTTTTATTCTCATCTTATGATGATTCACTTGTATAGTGTGTTTTGTCTTGTGCATTTATTTTATATTTTTCATCCTATAATAATTTATTTTGTTAATTGAAGTTGTTTTAATTTGAAGTCTTAATCTATTTTTATCATTTCATTTTTTTAATCACTAGTTAAATATAATTTACTTATTAATAATTTAAATATTTAATAATATATTTATTTAATATAGTTTTATTTTATAAATTACCAACAAAATATTAAAAATAGTTATAATTTCATTGCAATATAAAAAATTAACATAAATACACTCAAAACCTATGAGCCCATTTAAAACAATTATGGTTAAATATGGCACGATTGGACTTGTATATTGTGTTATGTTAATCTACGTGCCATGTACCGTTAATGGCCTTTAACATACTATATCATATCAAACTGTAGACATGAAATCTTTGAGCTTAGCACAATACATATATATGAATCGTACTTAGCTTAATCTAACTACTTAATAATGAATTGTGCCAAACATAAACAATATTATATTGAATCATATCATGTAATTAATTGTCGAACTCGTTCAATACCTCTAATTATATTATAATGTTGTTGACTCTTACTAATCCTTCATCCTATAATTTATTTTGCACAATAAACACATTAGAAATGAGAGGCCAAAAGAATTGGATAAGACTATATTGAGTAAAAGATTGGTCTTAACCAAATTAAATGAATAAAACTTTATACATTTTAAAATTATTATCTTATATATTGAATTCATTGTTAATTTATAGTCTACACAATTGTCGCATATCCATTTAATGGTTTAATTATTATTTAATACAAATTGATGATAAAATTTTTAAATTTTACAAATTAAATTAAATGATTTATATGTATATATTCGTATAATAAATAATCGATTCATTAATTTTTATAGAAATATTCTTAAAATATACATGTTAATTTTTTAATTTTTTAAAAGAATAAAAAAATTGTATATAAAATATTTAATTCATTAATTTCTTTACATAATTTTTTTATTTATGATCTAATGGTATGTAGTAATCTTATAAGCTCATTTAGAGAATTTTAATATTTGACTGATTTATAGGGCATAATTTTCATTTAAAATAATTATCATGAGTTTTTTTAACATTTGATTAATAATAAGTGCACACTAAAGCTAGAATCGTTCTTTAAACGTAAAAAATCAAATAGTCTTCATCTAACAAAATTAATTTAAACGTAAAAAACCGTTGTCTTGAAGTTGTAATTTTTCACTTGATGTTGATGTTTCATAGTGACTGAAATGTTCTTATATTTTGCATAAATACCTGACCATGCTAGCCATTGTAATTTAGAACAATTAACAAAAGATCCTTTTTGAACTATCCAAATCATGTCATCTTTCTTAATACCATTCAAAGTCATGTTCTTCCTCATACTTGTCCTGCTTCACTCTTCCCCTGTTTTCGCTTCTTCATCCTCCATTGCTGCACTTACAAGAGGTAAAGAAGCGGAAACTCTTCTAAAATGGAAAGCTAGCCTTGACAACAACACCCGAACTTTGCTCTCTTCTTTGTGGGTTGGAGACAGCCATTGCAGCTGGGTTGGAATTGCCTGCGACAAGGCTGAAAGCATCACCAATCTAAGCCTTCCAGATTATGGGTTGAAAGGTACACTTGATAGTCTTAACTTTCTTTTCTGCCATAACCTGAGGAGGCTTAACCTTCGTAACAACTCACTGTATGGGCCCATTCCCACACACATTGGGAACCTTTCCAAGCTCACCTTCCTTGACTTGTCATACAATAACTTTTCGGGGAATATTCCATCCGAAATTTGCTTATTGAAAGGTCTTGAGTTGATTTCCTTGGCAAGTAATGAGATCAGTGGTTACATTCCATTAGAGATAGGGAGGCTGAGTTCAGTTTCCGAGATTTATTTCTTTGATAACTATCTACGTGGTTCTATCCCCGCTTCTATAGGAAACTTGACCTACTTATCTGTTCTCTACCTCTATCGAAATATGTTTTTTGGGTCGATACCTCAAGAAATAGGGATGCTTAATTCTCTCACTGATTTTGAGTTGGGTTATAATAATTTCTCTGGTTCAATCCCTACTTCCATAGGAAACTTAACCAGTCTATCCACTCTCTACCTTCATCGAAATGTGTTTTCTGGGTCGATACCTCAAGAGATAGGGATGCTTAAATCTCTCACTGACTTGGGGTTGAGTCGAAATAATTTCTCTGGTTCAATCACTGCTTCCATAGGAAACTTGACCAGTCTATCCACTCTCTACCTCCATCGAAATATGTTTTCTGGGTCGATACCTCAAGAGATAGGGATGCTTAAATCTCTCACTGACTTGTGGTTGAATCGAAGTAATTTCTCTGGTTCAATCCCTGCTTCCATAGGAAACTTGACCAGTCTATCCACTCTCTACCTCCATCGAAATATGTTTTTTGGGTCGATACCTCAAGAGATAGGGATGCTTAAATCTCTCACTGGCTTTGCGTTGGGTCAAAATAATTTCTCTGGTTCAATCCCTGCTTCCATAGGAAACATGTCCAAGCTTATGAAGATATATCTTATCTATAACCATTTATCAGGGCCAATTCCTTCAACGCTCGGCAATCTTACTCATTTGCAATCATTACAATCAGGAGATAACCATCACAGTGGTCCATTATCTAAAAATTTATGCAGGGGTGGACAACTCGCAAATCTTTCAGTTATCAACAACAATTTGACGGGTCGTATCCCACCAACTTTGAAAAATTGCATAAGTTTATACAGAGTTAGGCTTGAAGGAAACAACTTTACAGGAAATATATCAGAAACTTTTGCTGTGTATCCGAATTTGAATTATATTTCATTAAGCAACAACAGATTTTATGGTGAACTTTCTCCTAAATGGGGACAATGTCATAATCTAACAAGCCTACAAATCTCCAATAACAACATTTCTGGAAAGATCCCACAAGAGTTGCAACATGCAACTCAGTTACAGGAACTCGATCTCTCTTCAAATCATCTTGTTGGTGAGATTCCCAAGGAATTAGGAGCATTGACATTGATGTTCCGTCTTCTGCTAAGTGGTAACCAACTTTCAGGCAAAATTCCACCAGAGATTGCAGTTCTTTCAAATCTACAACATCTTAACTTGGCATCAAACAATTTAAGTGGTTCGATTCCTTATAAACTTGGAAAGTGCTCAAAGTTATTGAATTTGAATTTGAGCAAAAATAAACTTGGAGAAAGCATTTCATTTTCAATAAGCTTCATATATGGTCTTCAGATCCTAGATTTGAGTCATAATTCAATTATTGGAGCGATACCACAACAGCTTGGGGAATTACATTTCTTGGAAATATTGGATCTTTCTCACCATATGCTCAATGGTTCCATCCTAATTTCTTTCAATGATTTACAAAGCTTGACTGTTGTGAATAGCTCTTACAATCAATTAGAAGGCCCTATTCCCAACATTAAGGCATTCCTTGAGGCTTCATTTGATGCCTTAAGAAAAAATAATGGCCTAGGCACAACTGGGAGATTTTTTCACATTGTGGTGATATAATGGAAGAATACTCTAAGAGAACATTATTGAAGCCACTGAAGATTTCAGCTCCAACAATTGCATTGGTTCAGGAGGCTAGGGAGCTTTTTATAAAGCTGCGCTACCCATTGGTGAGGTGGTTGCTGTGAAGAAACTTCACCAATCTGAAGATAGCATGATTTCCAACAACTTGAAAGCCTTTGAAAGCGAGATTCATGCTTTATCAGAAATAAGACATCATAACATTGTGAAGCTGTATGGCTTTTGTTCACATCCAAAGAACTCATTTTTGGTTTATGAGTTTGTAGAAAAGGGAAGTTTGAAAATGGTGTTAAACAACAAGGATTAGGCAATGGAGTTGGATTGAGAGAAGAGGCTAAATGTTGTAAAAGAAGTGGCCAATGCCTTGTCTTATATGCATCATGACCATTCACCACCTATAATTCATAGAGACATTTCCAGCAATAATGTTCTTTTGGATTTGGACTATGAGGCTCATGTCTCATAGTTTGGCACAGCCAAGCTTTTAAAGCCTCACTTCTCCAAGTGGACCTCACTTGCTGGCACTTTCGGGTACATAGCTGCAGGTATTTGTTGATATTTCTTTTTTTAAGATGCTTTAAACATGTCAACATTCAATTACAAGTGTTTGTTTTGTGTGCAAATTGATGCGTTAAAATAAAGTTCAAGTAGTATTATGATTGTAACTTTTCAAATTTTAAGTATCAAATTAAGAATTTTACCATATTTTAAGTGTCGAATGTGTAATTAATCTTTGAAGTTTAACACTTAAATTTTTAATATGCAATATATCAAACTGAAGAACTAAATGTAAAATTTTGTTAGACACTTCGAATTTCAGTTTTCAAGTAGTATTTTAAACATTTACAATTTTTTTTTGACATTATTTTATAATCTTCTCAATATTCTTATATAATAGTGTATTGATAAGATATATTTCTTGCTTAATAGAGCACATTGATATATTTTTCTGAGCAAATTTGGCTTATACAATGAAAGTAGATGAGACATGTAATGTTTACAATTTTGGGGTGCCAACAATGAAAATGCTTATGGGAAAGCATCCTAGTGATTTGATTTCATGTTTGCCATCATCGGCATGGCATCAACATTGACATCGACATTGGTACCAAATGACAACCAACATATTTTATTTAAAGATGTGATTAACCAACATCTTTCACCATCGATAAGACGAGTTGCAAAGGATGTTGCCTCTACTACAAAGCTAGCATTTGCATGCTTGAATGGCAATCACCAACTTTGGCCAACCATGCGACAAGTTGCTTAAGCCCTTACCCGTCAATCGCTTCCATTGCCCAATCCTTTCTCAATCATAAAATTCGGATAATTATGGGATCATGAAATCTACAATGGCTAATATTAAGGTGCTAACAATTTGAATAATAATTTTAAGCACGTGTATTTGCTTTCAATCTATTTCTTGTTCTTTTCTTTGTATTGAAAATGTTAAAACACTCTAGTAATAAAGCTTTTGTGGTGAATTGACTGTAATATTCTACTGTGGTATCGATTTGCTATAGTGTTTCACTTTGGAATGCTACAGCAATTCTAATATCACTTTTTTATTTGTTTGAACAAACAAAGAATACAATTGGTGAGTAAACCAAATTACAATAAACACAACTTCAGGTAATAACCTTTTGATTTTACTATTTACTCATCCATTTATTCTTATATACAGTCATGCACATTATTTCTCACAATTTCATCCTTCTAATCTTTCTTCATTCCTTGTCCTTTAAATCATTCAAAATTTAATCGTTATTGTATTGAATACACTTGAAATAGATTTGAGTGATGATTTTGAACTATATGCCTTTAACTTGTACTATTTTTTAATAAAATGCTAAAAAAATGTTGTCCTTTTCTCAAATTTCTCAAATAAACTTTTATCTTTTTTTATCCAATTGAAAGCATAATTATTCTTATTTAATTAAATCTTATTTTACATGAAAATCACTAAAATTCATTATTTTTACTACATCAACGATAATAATTATTTTTGTTAAATCAATGTTTGATTGCAAACTATAAAAATTTAATTTAAACTATCGTTTACATGATATGTAATGAATGGCTAATGTAGTTGGCCACATTAGCCTCTAAAGAACTTTTTATTGTCAAATATATGCTATATAGATGTTGGCTTCATAGAAGTAACTAAGACAAATATGTTGATTTGGCAAGAAATAATATTTCTTTTGCAATTTTCATAAAAAAAGAAAAGCTTTTTGGAACAAAACTATCCTTTAAAGATTTAATTAGATAAAAAAAAACTTCTTTTAAATAAAAAGTATTTGAATTTCCTTCATTTTTGATAGTAATTTTTTTATTTCAGTATTTGAATTTTTTGTCTTTGTTGTTTATAGCTACATATATGAAATATAATATTTCACATATGTTTTTTTTTATAATTTCATAAAATACTAATATATTATATACTAAATTTCAAATTTTTATTTTAGTTGGCCACTTCTAACTTGAAATCCTAGATCTGTCACTACTAATAGTGACATTTCATTAATAAATAAAATTAAAATGAGTTAAATCCTTAAAAATAAATTACTTTTTATATATGCAAGGTCAATGGATTTAATAAAAGCAAATCACTTAAATATAGTATATGAAGAATTTAATCAGAAATTAACATTAAAAAAAAAAGAGAGATTAGGTTTTTTTTTTTTTTTTTTTTTTTACATTTTAGTTTCACAGTGTTGTTGGATAGTAACATTGTGGTTTGGAAACTTTTGGCTAAAAACTTCTTCTCCATTAATATCAAATATTTTATGTTTATTTTATTTTATTTTTTTGAACTGAAGGGAGGTCAGTGATTTTAACGTAACTTTTTGACAAAAACTTATACGCACTTATTATCAGCTAAATGTTCATGTTCAAACGTTTTGTTTTCATGTAATTATGTATTAAAATTGTGTAATAATCCTAAATAAAGGAATTGTGTAAATTAACACTAACAATGAACCTGCTGTATTAAAATATTGAAATTTTAGTTTGAGCGTATAACATGGTGAAATTTCCTTAAATTTTCATGTAAAATATGGTTTAATTAATTAAACAATAATATTTTATGATTTCATTTGGATAAAGGTAGGATGACTGTACCGACACAAGCATGAGAAACAACAAGACTTGGAATGATATTAAGAAAGAAGCCATGATTTGGATAGTTCAAAAGAATATTTCATTAATTACATTGTCAGGTATTTGTTAAGCTCCTTTCCAATTAATTTTCCACGAAGACTAATAAATTAACGTGGTCATGGCACTAATAAATTAGTAAATGTGGTTTTACATGTATATTTAATAAAAGAATAACTTAGTAAATATGGTTTTAGCATAAAGGAATAAATATGGTTTTAGCATAAAGGAATAATCCCCTTGTCCGGTATAATGGTGTAAACATATTTTAATAAAAGAAACAAACAAAGCTAGACAGGCCTGTAACACATACAGCCTACCAACATAGCTTACGTTTATTCATTTAAGCCCAAATTCTAGTCCAATAAGGCGAATAGCCTGCAACACAAAGTAATTAAATAATCAATAAGTTGATATACACTTTTAGATTAAGTGGTTCCGAACTTTAACTTGAAGAATTGGTTTAATTCAATAAATATATGTTTATATAGTAAATCGGTACATGATTATAAAATTGAATATTTGTTTAATTATGAATATATGTGTACAATCTACACAGATATTATAACTTAATGCCTACCTAGTAAATGATAATATAATTTTTTTAAAACAAATAAAAATATGTTTGGCATATTAAAATAAAATAGATATTTCAGTATTCAATCAATAAAAGTAATTAAAAGTTTAAACAATAATATTCTTATTATTAGATTTATAAAGAGGTAATAGTAATGATGATTGATTGATGAAAATTGATTTCTTTTAAAATAATTTTATGAATTTTTTAATTTCTTTACTAGTTTAAATATATTACTGTATTTTTCTATTGTAATTTTAATTGAATGACTGTATGGGAATTCTATATATTAATAAATAACCATTTATATTAAAATTAGCACCTTAGTTCCTTATGTATATGTATATATATATATATATGTATGTGTATATGTATGTATTCCTTTGTTTTGGTTTAAAATTAGCAATTCAAACTTTTCTTTATAAAAAATTAAAACTTTGCATTTATAGCAATATAAATGTATATTTAATTACTACTTATTTTTCAGGGACATTTACATTATAATATTCCTCTATTAATTAAATTTACTACAATTACTTAAATGTATAGAAATAATGCTCTGCATATGAAAATGAAATAAATATTTTATTTAAGAAACAAAAATAATTAACTAATTGCTGCATATATATGGCAAATTCCTAAACTCTATTAGAGTTTTACTCCTAATTAGAGTTCAATTTGCAATGTAAATACGAAAACAGGAAGGTGATGCAAAAACAAATTAATTAGGTGTTAATCTTCCATATATGTAAATAATTCTATTTTTTTTACTCCAAAATCCAAAAATTTCATCAAAACCATTATAAGCAACTTACTTTTTTTAAAAAAATAAATTTAGCAACAAATATTCTCAAAATAAGAACAACAAAAAACCTAGAAATCTATTTTCAAAATATTGCCATGGCTTCCAATTACTATCTCAAGATTACTTATGTAATAGATAGTCGCTTAAAAGATCTCCATTGTTGCATGCTATACAATCTTTTTAACTTAGAGTTAGAGGTTTGTTATGTTTTACTTCTTTATTTCGAAACAACTGTAAAAATATTCCATTAATCGGTCAAATATACTCGTCACATGATTTTATTTGAAAAGTATGGTTCAAACAGTTTACTTTCCTTGTTTGCCAACAACATGTATCTGCAGAATTCCTTCAGTCTATCATTACTCCAGATATCTTGTCTTTTGCATGGGAGGTTGATAGAGACCCTATTAATCATGGACATAAAATGAAAATGTTGGTCCTAGAATTAGTAATAGTTCAAGTAGCTAATGATGAGTTTGATCATGTGATTGACAAGCACTGACGACTTTGAATTTCAACCCTGCTAATAAATTTTCTATTCAAGTTTTGAAAACAGTGAAATTTGGTGATACGATGGAGATGGTCTTTTACTCATGAAGAAAAGGAGAAGCCTTGAGGATTTGAGTTCCAAGAAACAATGTACTATTTGTTTGGAGGAGTTCTTGGTTGGAGATGAATAAATTGTCTCAATGCCTTGCAGATATGTTTTCCATGATAATTGCATTGTTAAGGGGAGTTTCAAACATTTTGCAAACATCTTTACCATGTTTAAAATGAAGAGATAATACAATAAGCAATCTTAATTTGATATAATTGTATAAAATCTTATGACAATCGATGGCTGAATGCATTTTACACAAATTTCTTAAGAGAGTTGCTAATCATCTCTACATTAATTAATCACACATCTGAATGGATATCTTTTGAAATATTGAATTTAATTGTACAGACAATTTTTGGAAAAGATTTATAGATGATAGTGGTGGCAATTTTGTGTGTCATTTTAATTCATATTGAATTATTAGGGTAAAAGAAATTTTTTATGGTTGCCGGTTCAGATTATTCGAATAAAGGCTCAAATAATTTGAGTTTAAGATGACTGGATTCGAATTATTTTGAGTTTAAATTATTGTATTTTAAAATAAAATAAATTTATTTTTAAATAATAATTTAAAATCAACCTTTCGAATTATTTGAATTTGAATCATTTCAAATTCATATTAATTTAAGTTTAAATAATTTTGAGTTTGAGTTGAGTCTGATCAAATTAGATTGGATCAGGTCTATATATCTACATAGAATTAATGTTATACATTATTATTATTGTAAGATGAAAATACTAATATTCTTTAGAAAATTATTAGAATTTTATTTATTAAATGCTGTCCAAATTGTATTAAATGAATATAGATGAAAGTTTGATAGAAACAAAGAAAAATCTTAAAAGTAGAAGTACTAAAACACAAGAAATAAAATGGATTCTATAAACCATTAACTAAAGCATATACATTCTTTAAGCTATGTTGAAATGTTGCCTATACATTCTTGTAGTCATCCTTGGCTTTGTTTGAACTTTTTCTTGAACTTTCTCTTCTTGACTTGCTTCTTCTTGGAATATTTCTTGCACTAACTCTTTAAGTTAGTTTGAAATGTTTTTTAATAGTGCTCTTCCTACTTGCAGTAGCATTTGCCCTTTTTCAATTGACCTTTTAATGTATTTTTTAGGATCTTCTTCATATTCTATCTTAGTATTTTTCTCTTCAGGGTCTTCCATATATGATTCAATATTTTCAAGGGCCTTTAGTGCCATAGGGTCAAAATCATCCAAAATTTCTCTTCCAAATCTTAATAGTTCATCTTCTAATATATCTTCCTTTTCTACAAAATCTATTTTAGGTTGTTTCACAAAACTAGGGATATTTACCATTATAGGTTCATGCATAAAATCATCTTCTTTATCATAATCCTCCACCCCAACATTTCAATGAATAGATCACATTGCAACCTTCCTTGTCTTGTCTTTTAGGGTTTGATTCAATATTGTTAGGCAAGGTATCTATAAGGCAGTTGGCTATAGCTTGGCTAGTTGACCTATTTGATTTTTAAGTTTTTTATTGATGCAGCTTGGCATTGGATATTGGCATTATTGGCTTGCATCAATTAGGTCAACATATCCTCAAAACTAGATTTTTTTTTCTTGGGTGGGTTGTAGGTTGATGGATTAGGCCGGAAGTTATTGTTTTGGTTATTGGTGGTTTGGTGGTTTGGTTGGTTCCAAAAAAAATTGGGTTAGTCTCGCCATCCAAGGTTGTAGGTATTGTTATAGAGATTGTAGTTAGGTTTGACTATTGGATGTATCGGACAAGTTCTATCTTGAATTGGCATTTTTCATTAGAATGTGAACCTTTATAGATATCACAAGAAACAAATGGGTTTTGGATTGCATTTACATGGTTGGTTTAAGGTTAGGCTCATAGGGCTTCTATGTTAGAGCGGCTAACTAGGAATTAATAGAAGTGATTGCATCTATCTCAAATAAACCAATAGATTTCTTACTTACCTTTCTTTCCATGCCCAATTGGCAGTTGTTAGCAACCATCTATTCAATTAATTCATTGGCTTCCTTAAGAGTCATGCTCATAATTGCCCCTCTAGCAGTTGAGTCCAAAGTGGTTCTCATAGGTGGTGTGAGATCATTATAGAAAATTTGGATCTAAAGCCATTGGGATAGTCAATGATGTGGGCACTTCTTTAGCAACTTTTTGAATCTTTCCCATGCATCATATAGTGTTTTACCATCTGCTTGCAGAAATGTGGTGATCTTATTCCTTGACTTAGCTATTTTGGCTAGTGGAAAAAACTTTGCCAGAAACTTTTGTACCAAATCATCCCATGTTATGATAAAGCTAGGTGGTAGTAATGTCAACCAACTTTTCACCTTGTCCCTGAGAGAAAAAGAAAAAAGTCTTCGTCTAGTAGCATCATCGGAAACACTATTATAGTGAAAAATATCACATAATTTAAGAAAACTAGAAAAATGAAGGTTAGGATCATCGTTTGGTAGTCATTCAAACTACACAAAAGTTTAGACCATTTGTATAATTGAAGGCTTGATTTCAAAGTTGTTGGATTGAATGGTTGGCCTTATAATGGATGGTTGAAAACCATTAGAATTAGGAATTGTGTAATCCTTTAAAGTTCTTTGAGCATTACTCTTTGCATTTACCATGGTGTTGGTGTAAATGATGCGATTTGGTTTTTTATTCTTTTTCTAAATGTCTTTCATTTTCTTTATTAACTGGAGCTAAGTCAATACTTTTAGATTTGTGCATGCAAACAAGAAAATACTAAAGAAAAAGTAAAAGCAAACAAAAGAAAATGAGTTTAGATAATAAAATTTAAGAAATCCTTATTGATATTGAGAACACATCAATAATCCCTGGTAACAGTGCCAAAAATTTGATTATTGCTTTTTGTATAGCCTGCAAGTGCACAAATCAAGTAACAAAATGAAAGTATTCTAGTATCGTCTCCTAAGAGATTATAAGTTGTAAATGTTAGGTTGTTTTTCAAGTACCAATGGTGAGATTTTAGGATCCTATATCTAAATAGATGAAAACTTAGGTTTGGTTGCAAAGAAAAGAAAAATTGATAGTAATGTAGGCTTAGATCTTGACTTCACCAACTGCTACTTAGGAAGTAAAAATGTATAGCTAAAAATTATATCTAAAGAACAATAAGTAGAAACTTGAAAACAAAGAAAAATGGAGATTGCTAAATGCTTATAATGAACTTCAAACAATGCTTGCATAAAAATAAACTTGTAGAATGCCAAAATGAATTGTAAAGAATAAAATAAGAATGCTTGAATCAAACTTCTAAAATGAAAAAGAATGCTTGTTAAAAATAAGAAAGTAAAGAACAAGATTTGAAACTAAAAGTAATGAAAAAGAGATCTTGGAAAAATACTTCTTGAATTGAAAGAAAAATAATATAAAGAACAAAGCTTTTGTTATTGGCAAATCTATCAACTAAGCTAATAACTAAACTAAATAAAACTAATGGAAAAAACTAAGAAAGAATTAATAGAGAGAAGAGAAGAGAAGTGAATGATAAGGGATGATGAAATGAAGTGAATGGCCTTCCTATTTATACTAAAGGATTTGGCCATAGGGTTTAGGATTACAAGAGTTGTATTTAAATTCCAATGCTACATGATAGAGCTCAATCTTGGTCTCCAAAGCACTATGGTCGAATAGGACTCTTCATGGTGAAGTGGTCTTGGTCGAATGGTCTCTTGGGATGTAATCTTAGCCATTTGATCTTTGTAGCTTCAATCTTGATTCATTCTTCTAGATAGGTTCGGCTAGCTCTTGGATTACAAGACAATGCATTTGAATTTTATCCAAACTCTTTCAATTCAAATGGCAAGAGTCCACCTTTTATCATGATTCTTTCAAGAGCAAGCAAAAGAGTCCTTGTTCATTTAAATTCCTTTATAGCTTGGTAAAAAAGTCATTCTTGGATAAACCTTCTTTGGCTAAGTAGATAGAGTCCATATGAGCTTGAAATTACATGTAATTCTTCTTAGAATAGAGGTGACAAAATACGATGAAGCATGAGAAAGTCTTAATGCTTGCCACTTTTTCCAATTAAGCATTATCTCTTCTTATATTTTGAATTAGCCACATGATCTCTTTTTACCACATGATAAGTCCTAAAGCAAGTGAAAGTCTTCAAATAATCTTGCTTTGGCCAAGTGAAATGAGGGAATTGGGCCAATAGGGTTTGATTATAGACTTACAAGGTAAGGTAAAATGTGCTCTTGCTTGATGCATGCATGGTTTGCATGAAAATGATGTCCATAAGCTTGAAACCCTAAAATCATGAAAATAAGCATTAAGGCACCAAAATCAACCAAAAATTTAAAGTTTGCACCTATTGTCATATATAAAATCACTATGTTTTTAGGTGCTACCACTGTGCTTGATTAGAAGTAGGAATTTAGGAATGGGGAACTAGCCTTACGGATTTTGGTGTTTGTTAGGGAATTAGGTTGTGTTAGTTTCTTGGGCAATTGCCAAATGGGAGTTGGAGTACTTCATTAGGAAGTGTTAAGGATCATGAGCATGAAGTTGAAGGAGCATCAATGGTGAGGAAAGTTCGACTGAGGGTACTTTGGTAGGCTTGTGATGGTTTTTTGGTCGATGGTGGGTCATGAAAAGGCTAGTTTTAGTGTCAATGGTAGGTCACTGAATAGGAAGTGAGAAGGTGGCTGAATGGGAAACATGGTTTTCTTTTCCAATTTCTATGTTCTTTTTTTTTTTTGTGAACTTTTTAATGTGTAACCTCCTCTAGTTGAGTACCTCCTTTAGTCTTTATTTGTGGGTTGGGGTCATAAAGTCTAATGTTCAATAGCTCATCAGAGCTGGTTGCTGTTGGTTAAAAGGTGTAGACACCCCATTTTGTCTACAGATTTATTTGAATTAAAATGGGTTTTGATTGTCATTTTGGCCTTAATACAAAATTTTGAACCCAATGATTAAAGGCCCAAACAAACGTTTTAGGTTTTGATTTAATTTTAATCTTAATTTCTTTTGTTTACTTTTGTTTTAGTCAAAGGAAAAGTAAAAGAATAGTCAAAAGTAGAAAAAAAAAGTGAGAATTTGGATATCTCAATATAGAGAATCAAAGATTTGATTTTTGTGGTTTAATGGTTGAAGATCTCAATTTTGAGAATCCAAGATTCGATTTTGTGGTTTAATGGTTAAATAAATTATGGAAATACTTTGATCTCACTCTTCGTAAAAAAGAAAAAAATCATAGAAGATCTGGCAAATATTAAAATTGGTCTAAATTGAAATGGGATTGATTCTTATAAAGGAGGCAATTGGCAAAATAAAATGGGGCAATTAAGCAATAAAAAGCAATTGAAGAAGCAAAAAGGAAAATTCAAAAAAGAGAGTGGACATTCAAGTCCAATTTTCCCTATCAGCAGCATTCATTCAATCATAGGAAAAGCAGTACAAACCAAAGAAGGTGTTTAAGGTAGAAGTATAAAAGCCAACAAGAAATAGAGCCAGAGAAGCATTCAACAAACACAATCCCAAAAACTAAACCAACCCACAATCAAAACAAACAAAGCATCCAAAAAACACTACCCAATACAAAAAGAAAAAAAAAACTTAGTAGAAAACAAAGACAAAAAATGAAGCAACAAGCAATTGGGTAGCTATACACAAAACATTAGCAATTATGTAGCAAAAAGGAAAGTTCCAAAAGGTTCTTGGCTAAGGTTTTAGGTAGAAAATAGGAAAAGGAAAGTGAGGTTTTGACACCAGGATTACAAATAGGTTGTGGATTTTTTGTCTTGGCAAGGTGATAAGAAGTGAAGAACAATGACGAATGGTGGTGGTCGTAAGCAACATCTTACTGGTTTCCAAGTTGGTCTACTAATATTTTAGTTTTTAAGTTTCTTGAGAAAGTGTGAATAGGGGATTACAAGGAGTTTAAAAATAGTTTTGTGTTGGACTTTCATCGCTAGGGAACAACGGAGAAGGTGGCTATCTTTAATCAGGCTTTGGGTGCAGTTGTTGTTCTTTAAAACTGGTTGTTTAGTTTTAAGAAAGGACAGAGAATTAGAAAGTCTAGAGAAAGTAAGGAAGAAAATGAAAAGGAAAGGCTGGAAGTTTGTCATTTATTAAACAGTGAAATGATGCCTTTTCTCAACATGAAGAAGTTCAACTTGCAACTTGACTTGGACCTGTGTATGGCCTTGCTTCCTACCCCTAACCTAGTTCACAAGGTTTTAAATTTTATTTCCTTTACTTTTTATCTTTTAATTCAATTTTTTTTAAGAATTCAATTTTTTTTTTACTTTGTTTGATCATTACATAATTTGCATGATTTATATTTTTGTATGAATAATTATATATTTGCATGATATTTTGCGTGAACTTAATTTGTGTGCAAGATTTATTAAATAATATTCTATTTACATGATACTTTTGTGAATTTGTTTTCTTTTCCTCTTTTTTTCTTAAAAAGAGGCGTTTTCAAAATAATTTTTATAAAATTCTATCAACATATTAGAGGATAATCTTTAATAGAAATTTTTATCAAAATAGTGAAAGATATTTATGAAAAAAATATTTTTATAAAAATTAGATTTTGAATCTTCGATGATGGAACTACTAAGAGTGTTGCAAATAGCAATCTTTATGTAAATTCTTAGGTAAGAAAATTTTTTCTAAATTTTACCAACATATTGAAGAATTTAGATAAGAATTTTCGATACCAATATTCTAGATCTCGTTATCACAAGTAAATTTTTTTACAAAAATTAAATGAATTTGATGATAGAGACTCTTCAAAGTGAGACACTAATCTTCATGAATACTCTTGAGGTAAGAAAATTATCTTAAATTGCTACCAAACTATTGGAATAATTTTCAGACCAATTTTCAAAAATTAAATTATTAGGTAAAATTATAAAAATATTTCAAAGGCTTGGACAACTTGAAATTAAATTGATACCATCCTTTGGATGGGCACTATGAAGGTGTTATAATCTTTCTTATATGTAACCACACTCCTGGACCTAAATCTGATTTCTTGTTATCCAAGCCTAATTTAATAAACTTAAGAATTTTTTTTCCTATCTGTGTTTTATTTATTTATTTTTAATCATATCTATCATTCATTTGCATATGTGTAACATAAGCTCTACACTCGACCTCATCCCTTATAAGGGAGTAAAGCATCTATGCCTTCATGAAATTTTATGTTCCCACATAGGCCAATGAAATATTCCCACTCAAATTGAACCATTTCCGCTTATAACCTGTAATAGGTAATGATTTGGGTGCCTTACAAGTTTAAAATGGACAATGATGTGAGGAATAATTTGAGAACTTATAGAGTTAATCCCAAATCATATATAGTGAGTTGTAATAGACTTAACCCATAAGTAGAGCTATGTCTTCTCTTTTAACAAAAATGACCCAAAATTAGGTCATATAACTTTTTCTAATACATGAGTGGTACACTAACTTGTTTTGTCTTTTTCTTTCTTTATATTGGATGCTAACTTTGTTCTTGTTTGTTACTTCCCTTTTGCATGAATCAAGTTAACATCAATGGGTTCACATTTATTTACTTGTTTGTTTGTTTGACTATTTTCATTCATTTCATACATCCCACACATTTATAGATCATCATCATGTCATAGCATAATAGAAATCTTTTGCTTATCTGGGGCAGCAATTTAGAAGAAATGGGTGACCAATTAGAAGCACCGATCTAGGCTTGGAACTTGAAACTCAACCAAGAGGAATTTGGGCATGACTTATGAAAAATAAAAATGCAACATGCCAAGTTGGCAGAAAGAGTTGAAAATCTTAAAGTGGCATATTCTTAAGAATCCTTATCAACTCTAATCCATGTGTAAATTAAACAACCACTTTGTTAGGATCAAAAAGCCTATCACAATATTAATGCTAGTCCAAGTCATGCCAATGCATCTAATGGCCCAAGAAAAGACCAAGTCAGAAAAAATGCAGAAGTGATAGGGCCTTCTAACTTCACATCGACTCTGCAGATTGGCTCATGCCCAAATCCTTAATTGGTTATTCTTCAACAACCTTTTTTAGCATCCCAAACAAGATCTACTCGCATTCAACCCCTACAGATTGGTCCATACCCATATATTTTCCCAATTATGAACAATGTTTTCCAAAACCCTTGTACTTATCAACCTAGCCAGTAGCCAAGTTTCTCAATGAACCCTTAGGCGTATACACCTAGTTCTACTCCAACTTGTGAGTCAAGCAACTACTCAACCTAAAAAATGGTTAAGTAAAAAGGAAAAAGTCATCATTGATCGAATCCTTGTGACCTACGTTGAATTATTCCCACTACTCTTTGAAAACTATCTAATGATAACAATTCTTTTACAGCCATTAAAACCTCTTTATCATAAGTGGTTTGATGTTAAGGCTCAGTGTGATTATCACTTTGAGAATATAGACCATTCAATAGAACATTGTCCTACTTTCAAACATAAGGTGCAAGTTTAATCAAAGTTGGTATGTTGAGATTTGGAAACAAATGAGAGCCTAAGATTATTGAAAGGTCATTACCTAATTATAGTAGCTGAAGAGCTTATTCATGGTAGTATCAGTATCTTGAGGTTGAAGAATAGGACCATGCAATAGATTTTAGGATTTTTTTAGGTGTTTTTGTTAGAATATTTTTTAATTTTTAAATAAATACTTCTTTTTCTTTCTTATTATGTGATAGCTTTCAATGCATACATGCATCCATTCATTCATATATAATTTTTTTTTGCATAAATTTATAGTAGACATCATCTAATCCTTAATTGTGGTAGTAAAAGTTTAAGATCTTGATTGTTAAAATAATCTACTTGCCATTCATGGAGCTAGAACAATATAGCCAAATTGAGAAATTTTGAGAAAGTTGAAGATAAAATGAGAAGAGATCTAGCCCAACTAATGGAAATACTAAAAAATTTAAATAGAGAGAAAAAAGTGGAAAAAGCCCTTGTACAAGCATCTTAAGGGGCATAATCATAAAAAGTATCATTTTTGGGGCATACTTTTATGCTGGAATACCTTCAGTAGCCACACAAAGACAACCTCAAGGATACACTATTTTTGGTAGAGACAAATTTGATCCAGCCCAAGTCCGTAATGATCCTAAAGACCTAGAAAAATTGAAAAAAAATTCATTTGAAGCAACAAAAGATTCAAGTGCTCAAAAAAAGATGGATCTCATATAAGAGAGATTTTGAGCCATCGAGGGAATAGATTTCTATGGATCTATAGATTTATTGAAGCTTTGCTTGGGCCAGATGTGATTGTTTCTCCGAAGTTCAAGGTCTTAAAATTTGAGAAATATGCTCAATGACCCAAGTCACTACGTATTATAAAAAGGTGGCTATTCATTCTCGTGATGACAAACTCTTGATTCATGTATTCTAAGATAGTCTTACAAGATCTGCTACTAGGTGGTATGCTTAGTTGGACAGAACTCGCATCACTTCGTAGAAAGAATTGGTTAGAGAATTTGTAACTTAGAATAAACACATTGTAAAGTTAGCCCCAAATTGATTATCTTAATAAAATATAGAGAAAAAAATGTTGAGAGCTTTAGAGAATATGCTCTAAGATGGAATGATGCTTTTACCCAGGTTTAACCACTTTAATAGAAAAAAACCTATAGTCTTGTTTGTCAACACTCTGAAAGGATAATAGGAAATGCAATAAAGAATTTTATTGACATAGTCATATTAGGGGATTTAATAGAAAATGCCATAAAAAGTAAGAAGCTTAAAGAGGATGATATAGTTAGTGTAAAGGATGTAGGTGTACTAAGAAAGGAAAGAGAATATGTTTAAGCTATGATGTATGAAGGGAAATAGGTTGGAGGTTTTACCCCATACCATCCTCATTAACCTTATTACCTTACCCCAAATAAATTTTCTCAAAATTATTATTTTCACCAACCAACCCAACAATTAGTTCCCCACATAAATCATCATTCCTAATTTATTGTTCGACCATTGAACTATCAAATAAGATCAAAAAACATTCATGAGAAAACCTTAATTTCAATTTTTTATTTTTTACCTTTATTGGTAAAGTATTAGTATGTTACCCCAGTACCTTTGAAAGCAATTTTGAATCCATCAACAAAGAGTTTTGATCTAAATAGTAAATATAATTATCACATGAAGGCAATTGGGCACTCGATTAAGAAATGCAGATAGTTGAAAGAGAAGATTGAAAGTCTTATCCATAATGGCACCTTGACTAAAGAGCTGTTTGATCAATGAAAAGTTACTTTATCATAGGCTGATTTTTTTTTGTACATGAAGTCATTGATTTCCAATGAGTTTTGATTGTTTGGGTTCCTATATATGTATGTGAAAAAATCTAAAAAAATTTTGATGATTACTATTAAGAATGAGCATTTTAAGCTAGTTCCCTTAACATTTCATTCTTTTCAATTAGAAGGTTAAAAATCCTAAGAATTTCTAGGGATTAAAGTTTCAAAACTTCACCCCATTTTAACCATAATGAACTTTAAAGTTTATTGATCTTTATTTGTTCTATGAGCAATAAGATCGTAGATTAATTTGAAAATCTTTTAAGGCACTTTCTAAGCTTTTTAAATTTTGGTGATTTGATATATGTCAAGGCTATTTCAAAATTCTTCACCACAAAAAATCCTTGAGCCATATTTTTTCAATTTGTTTAGTATTTTGGGCTTATGCTACATTCTTCTTCTTTCCAATCCTTCACCAAACGATTCTTTATCCTTACTTTAGTGTAACTATATTGAAAAAACCAATTTTGCTTAATGTCCCACTTTTGACTAATGAACATCTTGATGGGTTTGTTATCAAAATGCATTATAAGTATGAGTTGCAAAAAAAAAAAAAAAAAACCAAAAAAAAGAAAAAAAGGGTTAATTGTGCAATCATACATGTGAGGCATTTAAATCTAAAATCAATAAAAAAGAACAAGTTGTCTTTTGAGAACTACTTTTCTTCAAGAAGTATCCATGCTTGAAATGAAAAATGATCATTTTTGAAATTGCCTTCACAAAAGAAGAAAATATTCATTTATTAGGGGTAAGAAATGAAAAATGGCCTATTGATTATTCTTTTTGAATGAACCCTAAGCATGGATTGTCTTCAAAATCTGAGGGCAAAAAAAAAAAAAGGGAAATCTCATCAAGATAGCATGTGATCTTATGTTGAGGGTTAGAAAATAATACCTTATGTTAAAGGGTAGGCTTAAAATAAGATGAGTTCTAAAAATTTTGAACTTATGCAAAAAGAAAAGAAAAAAAAGAAAGGTAAAGGTGAAAAGGCATGTTTTAAGAAAAAAAAAAAAGATGCCTCTAGAAAATAAATGAATTTTGGTTTGATCACCCTTAAATACATTTTTGGGCCTATTTATCTCTTCTTTCAAAATCTCAAACCTTCATCTATGTTACGTCTGTCAAAAAGTCCATTTTGGTTATGTATGGATACCTAATTGGAAGCCTGTTCCTTATAAAATCATTATGATTTGGTTTTAAATGAATTTTGAATGCTCAAATGCATGATGGAATAATCCAAAAAAAAAAGAAAAAAAATGAAGCTTTATGGTGAAATCTCGAAAAGGTAGTCTAGAGCAAGATTGAAGCTTTGAAAGGAACTCATGACTTTTCATGTATATGAAAAAGTGAGAAGCACTACCAAGGCATTTTAAAGGGACGCTAAAGACTTTTCTTTAAATGCCTTAGAATGTTAACCTTACTACAAAGATGCCCTCTAAAATTTGGACCTTGTTCCTCTTTTAAACATGAAATGTTGAGCCTACCATAATTGGTATTGGCATTTATTAAAATATCACATATCAAGAACTGAAATGAGTGTTAAAATAGATTACACTTTAAAAGATGATTTTCATTTGAGAGCCTACATGAAAAGATGTTCCTGTTCTCATTTAGTGGCCAAATTCTTTTTGTAACTAAGATCGTACCTGATGTGCCAAGCCATTGTATCTTTTTGGAAAAAGCAAGTTGTGATTCATCGCAGTCATTTAAGGTAGTCATTACCAATTTTTAAAAGATGTGATCACATGTGCAAAATTGATTCATTTTTAGGAAGATATTTTTGTGGGGTAATTTGCATTACTGGTTCTAAAAATTTTCTTGAATCTTAATGCTTATTGTGGGAAAGTAAGTGAATGCTATGATAAGATCTTTCTAGGTAAGAAGAATGCCAAATGTAAAGAACCACTAGAAGAAGGAGATTAGTTTTCAAGAATGAAATCATTTTTAGAATGTTTGTTTTAGTTCATGAAAGAACTTGTCAGCTAGTCCAGAGGCTATATCATGGAAAGATAGAAAAAGGAAAAAGTTTCAAGAATCATATTACCACTATTAAAGACATAAGGTATAGATTGCATGCATTGCATTCATTGCAAGCAGTTCATGCATTATATACATCACATTCATTTCATATGTTACATTCATTACATATTCTTAAATCGTCTAAGATTTACTTGAGGGTATATTTATTAAAACTTTTGGGTATCAATTTTGAAAAACCTCAGGGTAATACTTCTTAAAACTTTCGAGTACATCCTTTAAGCTTTTGAATGATAATTTCAAAGTCCTCCAAACATAATTTTTAAAACCTCCAAGTATCTTTTTTTTAAAAAGTGGTTGGGCCTTTATTTAAAAGAGCTTTTTTGAAGTTTAATTTATAAAATGTCCAAGTGTAATCTCTAAGTCTTCCGAGCAAGATTTATAACACCTTTGGCCTAATCTCTAAGTCTTTCAGGCAAGATTTGTAAGTCTTTCAAGTTGAATATGTTTTAAAGTTGAGATTTATAAGACCTCCGAGCATAGTCTCCAAGTCTTATAGGTATGATCTATAATACCTCCAAGTATGATCTTTTAAAAGCTTCAGGTACCTTTTTTTAAAAGTTATAGAGCCTTTGTTTTAAAAGAGCATTTTTTTCATTGTTAAAAACTATTTGTAAGACTTTCGAACTTAATCTTTAAGTTCTTTGAATGAGATTTATAAGACCTCTAGGTATGATCATCGAAACCTTTAGGTGTCATCCCTAGTTTTTAAAGTTGTGTGCCTTCGTATGGAAGGAATCCTTTATTTATTATAGTGGTGTGTCTCTATTCTTAAGGAATTTTTTGAAACACAACAAAAAACAACAAAAAACAAAACAAAAAAAAAGAAAAAAAACATTGAATAATTTGGGCCCAGATGTAATGGGTATTTATGTTTTTACGTACTTCCTGTTTCATAAAAAATACAAAACAAGATGTAACTATAGACATCTATTTTATTCAAGAATTTATCAGAATTAAAATGTGTTTCGATTGTTAATTTGGCCTTAATGCAAAATTTTGGACCCAATGATTAAAAGCATAAACAAATGTTTTGGGTTTTTATTTAATTTTAATCTTAATTTAATTTTTGTTTTATTTTTATTTAAATTTTTTTAGTTAAAGGAACAGTTTAAAAAATGTCAAAAACAGAAAAAAATGTAAGAATTTGAATATCTTAATTCGGAGAATCAATGACTTGATTTTGTGGTTTAATGGTTGAAGATCTCAATTTTGAGAATCCAAGATCCGATTCTATGGTCTAATGGTTGAATCAATTATGGAAATATTTTGATCTCAATCTTCATGAAAAGATAAAAATCACAGAAGATCCAGTGAATATTAAAATTGATCCAAATTGAAATGGGATTGATTCCTATAAAGAAAGCAATTAGCAAAATAAATGGGCAATCAAGCAATAGAAAGCAATTGAAGAAGCAAAAGGAAAATTTGAAAAAAAGAAGTGGATATTCAAGTCCAATTTTCCCATTTGACAGCATTCATTGAATCGCAAGAGAAGTAGTACAAACCAAAAAAAGGCATTTATGGCAGAAGCATAGAAGGGAACAGCAAATAGAGCCAGAGAAGCATTCAACAAACACAATCCTAGAAACTAAACCAGCCCACAATCAAAGTGAACAAAGCATCCAAAAAACACTACCCAATACAAAAGAAACTTAGCAGAAAACAGAGATAGAAAATGAAGGCAACAAGCAATTGGGTTGCCATACGCAAAACATTAGCAATTATGTAGAAAAAAGGAAAGTTCAAAAAGGTTCTTGGCTAAGGTTTCGGAAAGAAAATAGGAAAAGGAAAGTGAGGTTTCGACACCGGGATTTCAAATAAGTTGTGGATTTGTTTCTCTTAACAAGGTGATAAGAAGCGAAGAACAGTGACGAACGGTGATGGTAGTAAGGAAATCTCACTGGTTTCGGGGTTGGTCTGCTAATGTTTTAGTTTTTAAATTCCTTGAGAAAATTTGAAAAGGGGTTTACAAGGAGTTTAAAAATGGTTTTACGTTGGACTTTCATCACCGACGAACGGCAAAGCAGGTGGCTGTCTTCAATCGGGCTTTAGGTGTAGGTGTTGGTTATTGAAACTGGTTGTTTTGTTTGAAAAAGGATATAGAATTAGAAAGTCTAGAGTAAGTAAAGAAGAAAAGGAAAAGGAAATGCTGGAAATCTGTCATTTATTGAGTAGTGAAACGGTGCCGTTTTTCAACACGAAGAAATTCAAACCGCAACCTGACTTGGACCCACATGTGGCCTTGCTTCCTACCCTTGACCCGGTTCACAACATTTTGAGTTTTAGTTCCCTTACTTTCTTTTCTTTTAATACAATTTTGTTTAGAATTCAATTTTCTTTTACTCTGTTTGATTATTATGTAACTTGCATGATTTATATTTTTGTATGAATAATTATATATTTGCATGATATTTTGCATGAACTTAATTTGTGTGCATGATTTATTACATAATATTCTATTTTCATGATACTTTTATGAAATTTATTTTTTTATTCTTTTTTTTCTAAAAAAGAGGGGTTTTCAAAATAATTTTTAGAAAATTACACTAATATATTGAAGGATAATCTTTGACAGAAAATCTTACCAACATATTGAAAGATATTTTTAAAAATAAATTATTTTTATAAAAATTATATATTGAATCTTGGATAACATAATTACTAAGAATGTTGTAAATAACAATCTCTATGTAATTTTTAAGTGAGAAAATCTTTTTTAAATTTTACCAACATATTAGAGAATTTAGATAAAAAATTTTTATGCCAAAGTTCTAGATCTTGTTATCACAAACTGAAGTTTTTTACAAAAATTAAATGAATCTGATGACGACACTTCTTCAGAGTCAGACACTAATCTCTATGAATACTTCTAAGGTGAGAAAATTATTTTAAACTGCTAGCAAACTATTGAAGTAATTTTAGGATCAATTTCCAATAAGTGAATTACTTGGTAAAATTATAAAAATGTTTTAAGACTTAGATAACTTGAAATCAAACCGGTACCATCTTTGGATAGGTGTTGTGAGGGTGCTATAACATTTCTCACACACTCTAAGTATGGTTTAAAAGAAATGTAAAGTAAACTTTATATAATTATACAATAGTAGGAGGATTGTCTAAAAGAGAGATGAAGGTATGAATGAAGGAGGAAGGTAAGTAAAGAAAAGGATAAGAGTGACCAAAGAGCCTCTTCGAGCTAATTACAATGGAGACTTATATAGACAAAAATATGAATAGAAACTATGTACAGTTGTTGTTATAGTGTACAGTAAAATTTTTATCTATAGTAACTGCTACAGTGACTTATTACAGTATTTCTATCTTCTAGAACAGTTTTTGGCTACAGTGATGTTACAGGACTTTTTGTCGAGAATAGTAATTGCTATAGTATGGCTGGTTTTTGGCTCTGAACAGCTTTATCTTTTTATGTCGACAGCTTAGATCAATTTATTCTTTGACTAACTCTTGCTTGGAATATCTTTTATTAGGATTGTTTATCCTTCCATAGTATTATCCAGATTTTGTAACTCGACACCATCTTCATCCAGGGTTTGGTGAGAGTGTGGAGAATGGGATCTTAATTGATTCCACATCTGCCATCCTTCTTAATACTGATAGAGCATTTCAATGAGATGGTCAATGTCTTCCATTTTTGAAAGCTTATCCAAGAGTTGGATTGCTTCTGGTTCACTTTCTAATTCAATATCATCAAATTGAGAATAATAATATCTTACTATTATTCTCCTTCCGTTAGTTTTTGCAGTTATTCTGGAAAACTCAGTTGTAGTAGCTAGATGAAATAAGTGTTTTGCTTTTTCCATCATAGAAATTTTGATTTGAAATTGGTATTGGGAAGGGTTCGTATATTTGGCTATGATTTTGTTTAAATCATTATGCTGGTTTTGAGCATCTATAGGAGGATCAAGAAAGGTTCTTATAGTTACTCGATCAATTTCCCAAATTTGATATGGTTGATAAAATCTTTCTCATTGAAAGACTCCAAGAAAGCTAGTTATAGTAAAATAGACGTAATAAAAGTGTTTAGCGTATTTTACTGTCTGGTAAAATTGATGCTTAATAAATGCTAGGAAAATTTTGATAAGTTCAAAAGAAAAATTTTGGACTAAGATCTGGCCAACAATTCCCAATTCGATACTGGTTATATCAAAGGGTTCATGGTTAAGGTGAAATTTGATTTTTGGACTGAAATCGTCAAGATCTGTAATAAAAATGAAAGTAGAAAAATAATGTTTAGAAAATTTTTCAACTAACAGGTTTTTTGTAGTTTGAATAATAGAAAATTTTATTTTTTGAAAAAGTTCTTTGGTTAAGAATTGGACAGCTTTTTCGAAAAGAAATATTCTCTTAAGCTTGTTTAGCTGATGAGAATTATTATTTTCAAACTATTCACAAAGTTTCAAGAAATTGTTTATTTCTGAAACTGTATATGCATTTTCTTCCAAAGTGAAAAAATCAATATCTTGTTGTTTTAGCAAGTTAGTTGATAAAAGACTTTAAAAAGCTGCTTCGCTAAATTCTCAAATATTTTTAGCTTGTTTAGCTAGATATTCAGCCAGTTTGGTCATCCCTTTATGAAAATGGACTTTATTTTGAGAAAGATGGGATTTCCATACTGAATTTAACATATCAGAGACTCGTGGTTCAAGTTCAGGATTATAGAAATCTTTAATATTTGAATTAGAAAGTTTAGTTTCTTATAGCAATTTTTTTTGCTAATGAAACTATTTAAGAATAACTCATAAAAGTCTATTCATTTGGATCTTGAGTAAATTGTGAGAATTCTGTTTGAACTCTCAAAGGATAAGGCATAAAGGGTGGCCTAAAATTTTGTGGTTGATAGAAAAATAATCCTTGGTTAGGATCATTGTAGAAACCAAATCTTAGGTTAGGATTTGTAAAGAAAGAAAAAGATATTGGAGAAGAAGGGGTTGAAGAGGATGAAGAAGACGAACCTTTTTTAAGTTGTTTCTTCCTTATAGTTCTCCATTTTCCCGAACTTTCTTGAAGCAGTTTACCTCTATCCATTTGGCCTATTGAGAAAATTAGCTAAAATATTTTTATCATAGTTGATAAACTTGATGAGAAAATTATATTGAGAAAAAAAGTTATACCACCTGATTCTTCTAAGATTGTCTAAGAGTTTTTTGGTTTTGAGAAAATCTCGGGCAACCTGGTTATCAGTTCTTATAACGAAGGTTTCAAGGGTCAGATAAATATGAAATCGTTGTATACCATTTTTTATGGCTAACAGTTCTTTTTTATATATAATATAATTTATTTTGTTTGGTTTAAACTTTCCTGAATTATAGACATAAATCAATTCATCATTTTGATGAGGATTTTTTGCTTTAAGGACACATCCCCAATGTTTTTCACTGGCATCTGTCTCTAATATTAGTAAATCTCCTTGCTTAGGCAGATAGACTTTAAGAATATAGGTTAGCTCTAATTTGATTTGTTTAAAAATATTAGAGCTACTAGTGTCCAGACAAAATCATTATCTTTGAGTAATTTTCACAAAAGAAGGCTTTGCTTTTTAGAAAAGTTTTTGAAAAACTGTCTACCATAATTAACTATAACTAAAAATTATTGTAGCTATTTGATATAATCCAGTTTTTTTGGAAACTCCTTGATCTTGGAGATGATATGATCCTGCAATGTTAATCCATTAGCAAATAAGTTAAGACCAAGAAATTCTATTTTTGTTTTTTCGAGTTCAACCTTTTTGGGACTCAAAATAATACCATGCAAAATAAATTCTTGAGCTATAATATTCAAGTGTTTCCTATGCTCATTAAGGGTTTCAGAAAAGACAAGAATATAATCAATATAAACACAATAAAATTATTTATGTTTGTTGAAAATAATATCCATCCAATGCTAAAATATTTGAGATGCATTACATAAACCAAAAGGCATAACAGTCCATTGGTAATGGCTTATTGGTGCACTAAAAATAGTTAATGGTTTAATTCAGGTTTAAGCATGATTTGCCAAAAACCATATTTGCAATCAAATTTAGAAAAGTATATAGCATTTTTTGCTAGATGTAATAAAACATATTTGTGAGGAATGAAATAGCCACCAAATAAGATTTTGGTTTAATCTCTTATAACTGATAACCATACATGTTTACCTCATTTGATCTCTGAATGGTTTCTTACCATGAATGATGGGCTAGAATGTAGACTGATAGTTGGTTCTATTAGACCTTTATCTAGTAGTTTTGAAATTTGGATCTCAAATTCATCTATATCCTATTTCGTATAGATCATGGGCTTTGCTTTAATTATTGCTTTTGGCTCATGTAGAGATAGCTCATAATATCTTAAACTTCTTGTCCATAGCTTCAATGGTTCTTCATTGAAGTTTTCCTGCAAGATCTTATATAACCAATGTTTTTCATTGATTGTTTTAATTGTATTTGTTTTTAAGCTTTCTGCTTGAAAGTTTTTATCACTAATATGCTCATGTTCATGTAATAAAGGAATTTCAACTGATTTTTTATCAATTGTAAGAGTAACATGAGTATTTGATATAGAAAATGGGATGTACTCTTTCCTAATAATATATCACCATGCATATTAGGAAAACATAATATTTTTGGTATTATGAATCTAACACTATTAAAATAAATAGGAATATTTTTTGCTTTGTAACTAACAATATTTTTCTTACCATCGATACCTACTATCATGATAGGATGCTTCATTGGTAGCCATTTGTTTATGGGTAAAGCATTATTACGACAACTTGAGATTGTTGCTTCAGTGTCCAATAGCATATGTAGACTATTTGGTTTATAGTCTTGAAAACGAAATTCACCTTTCACAAAAGTATAATATCTATCTTTGTTAGAAAAAATGATTGTGTTAGGTGCAGATAATTTAAAATTATTTATGAAATGCAACATTTTCATTTCTTCATGTCTAGGGGTTCTAGAAGAAAAAGTATGAAAATATAGAATAGAATTAACAGAATGATAATAAGATTGATTATCACTTATATTTTGCTGAGATTGATTATCACTTGCAAAAATTGAAATTTGAGCATTACCTGTATGGCTTATACTATTTGCTCGTTGTAGATTTCTTACGTTGTTGGTGCTATGAAATCCTGAAAAGGAACTTCGGTGAAAAGTATAAAAAGATTGATTACTAGATATACTCTCAATATCATCATCTTTTTTATGATCAAAAACATTTGTAAGGGGTAAAATCAGGTTGGATTAAAACTAGTTAAAGCATGAGGATTTTTAAATAAAAGGTTTTTGGCTGATGAGAAAAATTCTAAACTTGATACCTTCTATTTTTCAGAGGTATTTTCAGAAATATCTTTGAGGTACCATCTTTGTGGGATAGATAAATCCTTGAGTTTGACCAATTTTGGTTTGATTTCTGAATCAAAACTATTTAGTTCAAATAATTCAATAATATTAGAATCTATTTGTTAGATAGATGTGTTTGTAGTGTTTGTAGTGTTTGTAAACTCATAAACTGTAGACCAATTGATTGAAAGGTCATGCGATTTTTCTTCAATATCAGAATTTGTTATTTTGACATGAAGACATAAACATTTTTCAATGTTTTCATCAAAAATAAAAATAAAGTAGTTTGGTTTTACTTTAAATAAAACAATACCGGAAGCGTAAATTGGAATTGGGATTCCTCCAATTTATAGATTAGTAGGGTTTTTAAAATGAATTATCCATTTAAATTGGTGATTATAGGATATCTTTGAAGCAAGAAATAACAGTTTAGTGTAATCAAATCATACCAAATATGTATATATTAACCTAAGGATATTTTCATAGAAAATGCTTTTTTTTTTTAATAAAAAGAGATATTTCTACCAATCCTTGTTTATAATCATTAGCAACCCTGTATCACCAAATAGTTTTCTATATGATGTTTAAACCAAGTTTGAAATTTTTTAAACCAACTAGTTTTGTACACCTTATTAGGTTGATGAGTTGTAACTCTTGATTTTTCTTCAAAAAGATTATGAGTTTTTTTATAACATTTTTTAAGTTTAACCATACCTTTTAGTGGTAGTGTTGTATCTGTAGAAGAAGTAATTGAAATTGTATCTTGATTAGATTTAGTATTCATCATAAAAATATATTTAAATTTATCATCAAAAGAACTATAATCAGTTTTTGAAAAAACTTCACAATAAATTTCTTTATCTGATAAATCATTGGCAAATAAAATTTAAAGATAGTTTTCTTCAAGTTTTTAATAATTTTTCTAGCACTTTTTCCTTTGTTAAGGCAATGATCAGCATAATGACTTTCTTGATCATAAATAAAATATTTGCAAGTTGGTTTAGAAGATTTTTTCTTCTTTTTAACAACAAATTTGCCTTTTTTAGGCCTTTTAGAGATACCAGTTTTTTCTGGTTTCCATTTTTTTCAAAAATATTTTCATTTTATCGTAAAACAAGCTTTTCTAAGAACTGGTTGTTTGTTACAACCAAATTCCAAATCATTTTCTAAGATCTTAGTAAACTGTTTGTAACTAAGTTTAGATTTTACCTATTTAGTAGCCTTTTGCTTGAGGCAGTATTCTGTGATCTATCCTTGCACATAGTGTATTTAAGAGAGGTCAAGATATGTGCCACCTTGAACAACTGTTTTTTGTTTAATGAATCAATTATAGGGGCTTCTAGTTTAACCTGATTGGTTTGGCCAGATTCTGAAATTTGCTTTATCTCATCCTTTTTTAGGTGAGAAAATTTTTTTTTTAGTTGAAGTAAATGTTGTTCCACAAGATCTGGGTTTTGCAAATCTGAGAATCAAAGAACATCATCAATATCTAGATTAGATATTTTTTATACCTTTCTTTTGCCCCTATCCTCTGGTTGAGAAATAGGGGTTTGAGGTTCTGGATCTAATTAATCTTTAGAACATGAAGTGTCATCTGGTGTGGTGACTCCTTAAAGTTTATATCTAGCGACAGATTCGTGGATCTATACATTATGACAAAGGGTACAACATAGTGGTTGCTGGCAGTGCCACCTTTAGTTTGTGTTCTTGCTTCTTTTTTTGGTCTAATTTCTCATTTAATTAAAATAGTTAAATAAAATTGAGCCTTTTGAATTCTTGAGCTTTAAAATGTATTCAAAGCCTTCACTATCAACTTTAGGTTTTAAATTTTGCTTTTAGACTTTAGTCTTTTAAGGTCCTATGACCTAATTTCAAATTGTCCCAAATTGAATTGGACTGGGCTTAGGTCCATGTAAAATGAAAGAAATAATTAATCCAAAATAAGTCTACATGAACTAAATTCAATTTAAACGCATAAGCTAGCCCAAATAAAAATGTTGACATCAAACATCAAAAATCAAATAAATTCAAATTGACCTAAATAAAATTAAATGTATATGCACTTATTATTAGATATATGTTTATATTCAAAAGTTTTGTCTTCTTGTAATTATTAAAATTATGTAATAATCCTAAATAAAGGAATTGCGTAAATTAATACTAACAATGAACCTACTATATTAAAATATTAAAATTTTAGTTTGAGCTTGTAAAATGTAGAAATTTCATTAAGTTTTCATTTAAAATAAAGTTTTATTAAATAAAAAATAATATTTTATAATTTCATTTAGATAAACATTTGATAGCTGAACCGACACAAGCATGAGAAAAACAAGACTTGGAATGATATTAAGAAAGAAGCCATAATTTGTATAGTTCAAAGGAATATATAAGAAAAAAGCCATGATTTGGATGGTTCAAAGGAATATATATTTTGTTAATTATTTAAGTATAAATTACATTGGCTAGCATGGATAACATGGCTAAACCCGTTTCCAATTAATTTCCACGAAGACTAATATATGAGCAAGTGCGGCACACGCAGGAGTCAACTCAAGACTATAAGTCATGAATGTGGTGAAAACATGTCGGCATTGATTGAGTACAGATTAGGGTGTGATCAAATCATTGAAAAACCACGTAAATCATCAATGACGTAAAACACTCCTTGAAAGACTCCTCAAGTCTTCCTCCAATGGACATTGGCATCAATTTAAGATGGCTCTACTTTTACTTCTCGTTTCCTTTCTTACGTTTTTTTTTTCTTTATTATGGTGGGAAAAGGAGAAAGGCAATTAACTAGGATGGGGCAAGTAGGGTGTGAGCGGTACATATTTTACTCTTATTCTGGTTTTAAATCAGTGCTATGCACACAATGAATAAATCAATTATAATTTTCATGACATTTATATAATAATGTTTAAAAATTAAATGATTTTATTAGGATTTAACTCTCAATAAATATTTTAAATAGATAATTGCTCAATGAAAAATAAAAAAGAAAAGGCATGATTTGGATAGTTCACAGGAATATTTTGTTAATTATTATGTATAAATTATATTGGCTAACATGAATGTTCAGGTATTTATTCAATCCCTTTCAAGTTAATTTCCACAAAGACTGATAAACTGACGTGTTCATGGGACTAATATACTAATAAATGTGGTACACACAGGAGTCAACTCAAGACCGCAAGTTATAAATGTGGTGAATACATGTTGGCATCATCATTATTATTTCATATCCAAATTCTACCACTAATTTAAAATTTTCTATTGTAATAATCAATTTCGTTAAAACTAATTTTAACGACCAAAAAGATCCAAAGTGATTGTTAGACCACGTAAATCATGAATAACGTGAAAGACTTGTCGAAAGACTTCTGAAGTCTTCCATTGATTGACATTGACGTCAATTGAGATGTTTCTAATTTTCTTTTCTTTTCGTTTCTTTATTATGGTGGAAAAACAGAGTTTTTTAATATTAGATTACGATTTTTTTAAAAATTGTAGTTTTTTTAATATTAGACCTATTTTTTCAAAAATCAAAGTTTTTAGGTATATTAAACTACAATTTTATCTATATAGACTATGATTTTTTAAAAATTGTAGTCCGTTTATATATCAGATTATAATTTTTTGAAAATCATAATCTTTTTGAATATTAAACTATATTTTTCATACTAAACTATTATATATAAATTATACTTTTATCTATCTGTCACATTTTTATTTATTTAATTTCTAATTTTAGGTATGAATTAAATTTATCAAATTATTTATAAAATAAGAATAAATTAAATTAAATAAATAAAATAATAAATATTAATTATTTTAAAAGTAAAATAATAATTTTAAATAATTAAATGTTTAGTATATTTTAATTTTAAATAATTAAAAGAATTTTAAAAATATATACAATACTGACATTTTTTTTTTATATTGCAACTTTTTACATATAAAAAAAAAACTCCAATGAAATTAATTTAAATGTATAAGACCTGTCAATCTTGAAGTTGCATTTTTCTACTTGATGTGGATATCTCATAGACAGTGAAATAGCCTTGTATTTTGCATAAATTGATTCATTATAATATATAATTGGATCCATTCTAAAAATTACGTGATAAACTCAATAAATAACTCAAACATGTTGGAACAAAATTTAGAATCATTCCAAATTTATTTCAAAATAAATTCAATTTTTTCAGACAAAATTAGCTTCTACAAGTATTTTTAATGGAAAAATACTTATATGAAGTTAAGGTGAAGTTTGTAAATTTTTTTATTGAAAATAATTTAAAAACTAAAATTGAAAATTAAAAATAATAAATTAAAATATTTTATTTTATAGATCAAGTGTGCAAAATTTAAAGTAATTTAAAAAAAAATTGATTTGTTTTTTAGATAAACATTTTTACTGTTGAATAGGTATTGATTAAAATTAAATTATAAATTATTATTTTATAAATTTTATTATTATATAAAAATTAATTAACTAAAATTAAATTTTATTATTATATTATAATATTATTTTAACTAAATATAGATAACTGCATCATTAATAAAAAATTAAAGAAAAAATATCATTTGATATATTCTTATTTTTATTAGTTTTTAATTATTTATCAAAAATTATTATTCCACATAAAAATAATTTTTATTTTTAAATTATTTATTAATTTTATAAATGTTAAATAATTTAAAATTCTTATTACATTTAATGGTGATTTCTTTTCTAATTATAATTTACCTCACTTTTGCCACTTGTTTGCACAGAAATAAATGTTTTGATAATTGATTTTAATTTCATTGATGCAGTACTTAATCTAATTGTTATTTTTCATGCCACAAAAGTTAATTTTATTACCCATTTAAGTGAATCCTAATTCATGTCCATTATACTAGAGACATCAATTTTATCCAAATTTGATAAAATTTTAATTTTTTTATTTGAATAAAAATAAAAAAATTATTAAATTTAAGAGATGAAGATGAAGATGTGTACCATTTTAATCACAAATTTTCATTTTATTCATTTAATTCTTTCCTAATCAATGTTGATTGACTCTTGCATATCCTTCAACCTATAATTTAATTAGCACCATGAACAAGTTAGAAATGAGAGGCCAAAATAAAATGCCAAAAGAATTGGATAAGAGTCGCTATTGAATAAGATATAAGCTTGAACCATATTAAATGAATAAATAAATATATATATATATATATTAGAATTGTTATTTTATATATTGACGTGACTATTGATTTATGGTCAGTAGGGTTGGTATCTTCACTTAATAATTGAATTATTATTTTATATATATATTTATTTATGATAGAGATTTTAAAAATTTATTAATTTTTATAAATATATTATTATAAAACACATGTCAATTTTTTAATTTTGTTTATAAAATTTTAAAACTTTAGATTAGATCATTTTTAATTCATTAATTTGTCTATGTACTAAATTTTTTTAATTATGACCTAATGATATGTATTAATTTTATAAAATCGTTTATCGAATTTAAAATTTTGAACGATGTATCATATAATTTTCATTTAAAAAAATTATCATAAAAATTTTATAACCCATACTTTTGATTAAAATAAGCAGGAACTAAATTATAATTTTTTTATTATAAAAAGTAGAAAAAAAAATAATCAATATTTATGAAAAAAGTTAAAATTTAACTCAATTTAAATATTAGTATTGATAATTTTTTTTATATTGCAACTTTTTATAAAAAAATCCAATGAAATTAATTTAAAACCTGTCAGTCTTGAAGTTGCATTTTTTCACTTGATGTGGATGTCCCATAGAAAGTGAAATGGCCTTGTATTTTGCATAAATTGATTCATTATAATATATAATTGGATCCATTCTAAAAATTACATAACAAACCCAATAAAAAAGTTTAAACACGTTGGAACAAAATTTAGAATCATTCCAAATTTATTTCAATATAAATTCAATTTTTTCAAACAAAATCAGTGTCTACAAGTATTTTTAATGGAAAAATACTTATATGTAGTTAAGGTGAAGTTTGTAAAATTTTTTTACTGAAAATAATTTAAAAAATCTAAAATTAAAAATTAAAATTTATAAATTAAAATATTTTATTTCATAGATTGCGTGTGCAAAATTGAAAATAATTTGAAAAAATTTTGATTTATGTTTTAGATACACATTTTTACCATTGAATAGGTATAGATTAAAATTGAATTATAAATTATTATTTTATAAAATTTATTATTATAATTAATTAACTAAAATAAAAGTATTATATTATATTATTATTTTAAATAAAAATAGATAACTACATCATTAATAAAAAATTAAAGAAAAAATATCATTTGATATATTCTTTTTTTTATTAGTTTTTAATTATTTATCAAAAAATTATTATTTGACATAAGATAATTTATTGATTTTTAAATAATTTATTAATTTTGTAAATTTTAAATAATTTAAAATTCTTATTACATATAATGGTGATTTCTTTTCTAATTATAAGTTACCTCACTTCCACCGCTTGTTTGCACAGAAATACATATTTCCACAATTGATTTTAATTTCATTGATATAGTACTTAATCTAATCGCTGTTTTTTATCTAATAAAAGTTAATTTTATCACCCATTCAAGTTAATCTTAAATTGTTTCGATTACATTAGAGATGTCAATTTTATCCAAATTTGACTAAAATTTGATTTTTTATATGAATGAAAATAAAAAAATTATAAAATTTAAGGGATGAAGACAAAGATATATATAATTTTAAATCTTTACTTAAAAATTTTATTTAATTCATTTAAATCTTTCATTTTCTGTGTTGACTGACTTTTGCATATCCTTCAACCTATAATTTAATTAACACCATGTACACGTTAGAAATGAGGGGCCAAAAGAATTAGATAAGACTTCATATTGAATAAGAGATAAGCTTGAACCATATATAAATGAATAAAAATTTATATATATTTTTTGGAATTGTTATTTTATATATTGACTTGATTGTTGATTTATGGTCTGTAGGGTTGGTATCTTCACTTAGTAATTGAATTATTATTTTATATATATGATAGAGATTTTAAAAATTTATTAATTTTTATAAATATATTATTATAAAATACATGTCAAGTTTTTAATTTTGTTTATAAAATTTTAAAAATTTATATTAGATAATTTTTAATTCATTAATTTGTCTATGTACTTAATTTTTTTAATTATAACCTAATGATATGTGTAAATCTTATAAACTCATTTATCAAGTTTAAAATTTTGAGTGATGTATCATATAAGTTTTGTTTTAAAAAAATCATCATGGAAATTTTATAACCCATATTTTTTATTAAAATAAAGCATGAACTAAATTAGAATATTATTTTATTATAAAAAATAAAAAATATCAATAATCAATATCTATGAGAGAATTTAAAATTTAACTCACTTAATTTAAATAGTAGTATTGACGCAACTTTTTTATAAAAAAATCCACTAAAATTTATTTTAATGTACAAGACCAGCTGGTCTTGAAGTTGCATTTTGTCACTTGATTTGGAATGGCATTGATTTAAAATAATATATAATTGGATCCATTAAAAAAATTACGTGATAAACCCAAAAAAAAATTAAAACACGTTGTAACAAAATTTAGAATCATTTCAAATTTATTTCAAAATAAATTCAAAATTTCGGATAAAATCGGCATCTACAAGTATTTTTAATGCAAAAATACTTATATGAAGTTAAGGTGAAGTTTGTAAATTTTTTTATTGAAATTAATTTAAGAAAATTAAAATAAAAAATTAAAACCGATAAATTGAAATATTTTATTTCATAGATTGAGTGTGCAAAATTGAAAATAATTTGAAAAAGTTTTGATTTATTTTTTAGATAGATATTTTTACTGTTGATTAAATATTGATTAAAATTGAATTATAAATGATATTTTTTTATTTTTGTTTACATTTTTTTTTTATTTTTTGGACTGTATTAGTTTATTAATTTAAATTTTTATTAAATTATTAGTAAAGAATTTTTTAAATTTCACTTTAAAAAGTTCATCCAAATTTGTCATTTTTAACGTGTTAGTGGAACTTCTAATAAATTAGTGTTAAATTAATGATTTGATTATAAATGTTCAGAATTTATTTATATTTTTAAAATTGATATGAATTTTAAAGTTATATTTTCGTTTTAATTGTCACATAACTTAATTCCAATAGATTAAATAAAATATCATAAGAATCAAATTTCCAAATCTTATATGAAATAAATTCAATTCTAACTTTTTCACTTCATGTTATATCTTGATTTAGCTTACAAATTAAAGGATATATATTTCAAATAATAAGTAAAAATACTTTTATCTATTTTTCCAAATTTCATATTAAACACATATTAAAAAAAAAACATGTTTACATATTTTTAATGTTTTCACTTTTGTCCCCTTAGATTTTTAATCTTTTGGCTAAAACAACATTGATTTTTTGTACTAAAAAATCTATGATGAAGAGAGATTTTTTATTCAAAATCAGAACAAATCACACATGCATTAAAGATAACTTATATTAAATTTACATTGAATAGCGTTAGAATTAGTTACCTAGAATTTTACTAGCTTGACACTCAATAAATATATAATGGTAAGGTTGCACTTTGTTTTGATTTTCCATTAACAACAATTACTTGTGTATATTTCTACATTTGTTGAAATTGATAATAATCTTATATGCCATAAAATCAATTATAAATCATATTATTGTTATAATTTATAAAATTCTAACCAATATTATTATAAAATTATAAGTCATACATTTCATGCTATATATTTTTGTATTTAGTTGCTATTGTTGTTTTTATTGACACCACACAACATAATAATTTATTTTATTATGAAAAAACTCTTTATTTTAGGTCAATTATTTTTAAATCAGATGCTTTCTAAAAGAAATTCTTTATTTTATGCTTTTATGCTTATATTTTAAATGTTTGATTTGATATATTGTAGACACCCAATTGGGTCCGAGCCCAGATCAATTGGGCCTGGCCCAAATGGGTAAGGCCCAATTCAATCCTGTATTATTATTATTTTTTTTTCTTTTTCTTTTTTTTTCTTTTCTTTTGTATTTTTATATTTATTATTATTAATATATGTATATCTGTATTTATTTATTTTTTTATTTAGAATAGATTTATATGTATATTATTTATATAGTTATATATTTATTATTATTATTTTTTTTATTATTATTTTTATATTTTATTTATTGTTGTATTTTTATTTATCTAATTATATATCTGTTATTTTTTTATTTATCCTATAATATATCTGTTTTTTTATCTGTTCTAATTATCTATTATTTTTTTATATTTATTTGATTTTTTTTTTTTGGAAGGTTGAGATTGAAGCTGAAGAATCCTACTGGGAGTGGGGATTCAATCTAAAGAGTCCAATTGGATTCAAAGATTGAATCCCCGTCCAATGAGGAGTTGGGATTGATCAGAAACTCCTAATCAATCCCTATATAAAGCACCTCCTGGAACAGAATGGAACACACAGAAAATAGTAAGCAAAGCTACTGATTTGAGAGAAAAGGAGGCGTATAGGAAGCTAGGAAAAGTTTAGGAGTGGTCCGGGAGTGAGAAAAAAATTTTTAGAAATTTTTGGCGAAAAATTTTTCTGGAAATTTCTGGGAAATTTCCAGAATCCGACGAAAATTTCGGTGAAATTTGAATTTTCCGACTACAATTCCGGCGAACATTGAAGTTTCCGGCGACCTACCCAGTTTCCGGCAAAGAATCCCAGAAACCGACGATCTTCCGGCCAACTTCCGGCTAAAATTTCAGATTCCGGCGAAGTTTCCCAGAATCCGGCACCGGTGTTCTTCGATTTTTAGAGAGAAGGGAGAGAAAAAGGGAAGAAGAGAGAGAGAGGGAGGAGCGTTCTGCCGAAAAAACGAAGGGGATTGCCTTTTATACCCTCCCAAAACGACGTCGTTTTGGCCTTAAGTAACCCAGAGGATCCGCGCGTTTTGCCGAACCCGACCCGTCCCGGGCGTCGACCCGCTTTCTGACCCGCGCGTGCCATCCCCCTCCGAGCCGCTCCAGGTTTTTTTTTTTTTTTTTTTTTTTAATTTCTTTGTTTATTTTATTTTTTATTTATTAGATTAGGTTTATGTAATATTCTTTTTATTTATTTTCTTTAAATAAAAATAAAAAATTCCAAAAAAAATGTTTTTAGGGAAAAGTTGAAAGTATCAATTTTCCTTAAAAGAAAAATAAATTTCCAAAAAAAAAAAATATTTTTAGGGAAAAGTTGAAAGTATCAATTTTCCTTAGAAATAAATTTCCAAAAAATATTTTTGGGAAAGAGTTGAAAGTATCAATTTTCCTCAGAAATAAATTTCAAAAAAAAAATATTTTTAGGGAAAAGTTGAAAGTATCAATTTTCCTTGAAAATCGAAATTTTCAAAAAAATATTTTTGGGGAAAAGTTGAAAATATCAATTTTCCCTACAAAAAAAAAATCATTCTTTCCTTCCTTTCTATCTTAATTTTGATTTTGTTTTTTCTTTTAAATAATCCGACGACGGAGCCTCTGCAAGTGAAACAATAGTTTTTCTTGCATACTCTTGAGGTGAGGGAATTTTCTCAATTTTCTGCTAAAAGTATTAGAGTCAATTGAGAATAATTTCCAATAATTAATTACTTGGTAAAATTTTAAGGCTTTTGGATAACACAAATTCAAGCTGGTACCATCTTTTGATGGGCGTTGTGAGGGTGCTATAACCTTCCTCACACGTAACCGAACTTCCAAACCCTGTTCTGGTTAGCAGACCCGAACCTATTCTTTTAGGGACCCTTAAACTTAGGTGTTCCCTGAAAGGACAGATTCTTTAGGTGGCCAATCGCACCTAGATAAAAAAGATTGGTGGCGACTCCCTAAAGTCAAATGTCTAGCGATAGATCCCCGGATCTAGACGTTATGACATATATGTAACACGATTTTTTTAATTCATTAATTTAAATCAATTAATTTTAATTTTATTTAATATTTTAATAAAAAATTCACAAATTTTGCTTACCAAATTTCATCTAAAACCTCATTTAAAATGAATTGGTGCCATTGTGCATTTAAATACTTTTTGATACAATTGCACTATACTTTGTTATTTGGATCACAAAGACACAATCTGATTATGTTTACGTGGCTTTAGTGGAAGACTTAAACTGCATTGATGGGAAAGGGCTGTAGTGAGCTTTTGGCACTTGTGATATTTTTGCTCTTTTTTTTACTGTTTAATTAATAAATTTGAAATAATTTTTGAATAATAAACTTATAAATAAAAAAAATTATCATTATTTTATGAATTAAAAATTATTATTTTATAAATTTAATTATTATATAAAAATTAATAACTAAATATAAAATTTTGTATTACATTATATTATTATTTTAACTAAAAATAGATAACTACATCATTAATAAAAACTTAAAGAAAAATACCATTTGAGATATTATTATTTTTATTAGTTTTAATTATTTATCAAAAAATTATTATTTCACATAAAAATAATTTAATGATTTTTAAATTATTTATTAATTTTATAAATATTAAATAATTCAAAAATGTTTATTACATACAAATTTAATGTTGATTTCTCTTTTTATTATAATTTACCTCACTCTCGCTGCTTGTTTGCATGGAAATACGTATCTTAACAATTAATTTTAATCTAATTGATACAATACCCAATCTAATCATTATTTTTAATCTCATCAAAATTAATCTTATTGCCCATTCCAATAAATCCTAACTTGTTTCCATTACATTAGAGATGTTTATCTTATCCAAATTTGATAAAAATTCAATTTTTTATTTGAATGAAAATAAAAAATAAATAAATTTTTTTATGAGGAAGACGAAGATATGTATGATTTTAAAACTTAACTAACAAAATTTCATTTAATTCATTTAAGTCTTTTCTATTCAGCATTGACTGACTCTTGCATATCCTCTAACTTATAATTTAATTAGCACCATAAACACGTTAAAAATAAAAAGATCAAAATGAGAGGTCAAAAGAATTGTATAAGACTCCATATTGAATAAAAGATAGGCTTGAGCCAAATTAAATGAATAAAATTTTATATAATATATATATACATTAGAATTGTTATTTTATAAGTTGACTTGACTGTTGATTTATGATCTATAGGGTTGATATCTTCATTCAATAATTGAATTATTATTTTATATATAGGTGATAGAGTTTTTTCAGAATTTATTAATTTTTATAAATATATTATTATAAAATACACGTCACTTTTTTTATTTTGTTTATAAAATTCTAAAAAAATTTAAATTACATAATTTTTAATTCATTAATTTGTCTATGTACTTAATTTTTTTAATTATGACCAAATGATATTTAGTAATCTTATAAACTCATTTGTTGAGCTTAAAGTTTTGATTGATGTATCATATAATTTTCACTTAAAAAATTTATCAAGAAATTTTTATAAGTCATACTTTTGATTAAAATAAATATAAACTAAACTAAAATCTTCTTTTATTATAAAAGAAAATAGAAAAAATATCAACAATCAATATTTATATAAGAGAATTTAAAATTTAATTCACTTAATTTAAATCTTAATATTTATAAATTTTTTTATGTTGCAACTTTTTTATAAAAAAATCCAATGAAATTATTTAAACGTAAAAGATTTGTTGATATTAAAGTTGCATTTTTCTAGTTGACGGGGATATTTCATAGAAAATGAAATGGTCTAAAATGGAGAGGTTGAGATGACGACAACACCCTAACTTTGCTCTCTTCTTTGTGAGTTGGAGACAGCCATTGCAATTGGATCAGAATTACGTGCGATAAGGTTGGAAGCATCACCAATCTAAGCCTACTAAATTATGGGTCCACACACAAAAATATTAAATAAAAAATATTTATTAAATAAAAAAAGAAAAAAACAAATAAAAAGAGATGGATGTCATGTGGCACCTTTTAAAAGGCCGTACATTGTCAAAATTTATTGTCTAGATACCCATCAAATTAAGTTAATCATTTAAAAGTTATTCAAAACTTTAAAATGTATATTATTGATGAATTTCTAATTTTTTTAAAAGATTTTTTTATGCTTTTAAAGGGCAATGTTATAAAATTGAACAATAATAGTTCATATGTTCATTTAAGTAGTTTAAATTAATCATTAAAAATTGTAGTGATTAGGCAATATTTATCACACAAACATACAACACGTATAAACATAATAAGTAACGAAAATATAAACCTAGAAAACTGAATCCAAAATTGAATTTATTTGTTGTGAACGTCATAATTGGCATGCATATGATTTCTAGACATAAGTCTAGTTCATACCTCAAGTTATGGATTGTCAAAAATCTAAGAACTCATGGCAAATTTGGTTTGTGGAATGAAATTGGTATTTTGTGAAACTAAAAAATAAAAGGAATATAACATAATATGTATTATGAAATTTGGTTATTATAATAGAATAAAGAAGGAATTAGTAATAATATATTTGATTGGTTCAAAAAATATGATAGAATAAGTTTCAAAAGATCGTTTTACCCTTATGATTTATTATAAAAATTATCCATTAAGAAAAATAAATAAATAATTAAAAGTAATGTAATATAAAAAAATTAAATATGAATTAATATTCAATTAGTAATATTAAATATTAATTTAATAGTCTTAAATATTATTGCTAATTTTGAAAGTGATTGAATAATATTAAAAATTTTAAAAAGAATGATTGAGAGTGAAATAATCTATTATAACAGTGAAAATAAAAAGTAATATGATATCTTTAATTGGAAGATGTAAAAGTATGTTTGTTTTGTAAATCCTTGTAGAACTTTAGCTCTTCTAGACAAAAATTGAATCTATTAAATGACTTAAATTTGAAACTATTTAATTTTTAAAATTTAAATTTGAAATAATCTAATTTAACTATCAATTTTTTCTTGACTTACAAATTTATAAGTCAAATTTGATATATTTTTTAGCCAGATATTTTTACCGTTAAATAAATATTGATCAAAATTGAATTATAAATGATATTTTTGATTTTTTTTATGATTTTTTTTAACTCCATAAATTTATCAATTAAAAATTTTTATTAAATTACTTTTAGTAAAGAATTTTTCAAATTTGACTTTAAAAAGTTCACCTAAATTTATCATTTTTAATGTGGTGGTGGAACTACTAATAAGTTAGTGTTAAATTTAAAATCTGATTAAAAATTTTTAATCGATTTATTTATATTTTAAAAATTGATATATATTTTAAAGTTATAATTTAGTTTTAATTATCAAATAACTTGATTCCAAGATATTAAATAAAATATTATAAGAATCAAAATTTCAAATCTTATATGAAATAAATTTAATTCTACTTCATGTTATATATCAATTTAGCTTACATATTAAATAATATATTTATCAAATAATAAATAAAAAAATATTTTTATCTATTTTTCAAATTTTCTTTTCAAACACATTAAAAAAATAACATATTTGCATATTTTTAATGTTTTCACTTTTTTTTTCTTAAAATTTTCATCCATTGATTAAATTAATATTGACTTTTTGTACTAAAAAATTTATGATGAATAGAAGTTTTTTATTCAAAGTCAGAATAGATCACATATATGTCAAAGATAACTTATATTATATTTACATTGAATTGCGTTAGGATTAATTATCTGGAACTTTGCTAGCTCATTACTCAGTAAATCTATAATGCCAAGGTTGCACTTTGTTTTGGTTTTCCATCAGCAACAACTACTCATGCATCTTTTTGCATTTGTTGAAATTGATAATAATTTTATATGTCAAAAAATCAATTATAAATCATATTGTTGTTATAATTTTTCAAATTCAGTAATGGCATAATTTTATATGTCATAACTTCATAAATGACATTTTTCAAAGGCTTTCTTTTGCTGCGGAGTATATCTTGATTGGATTTGTTTTAAATGTTTATTACATAAAGAAATAAATATATTCCTATAGTTTTTTTTTTTCACGTAAACATTTTTCTTTAATTGTTGAAATTTTTTTACAATTTAATTAGTCAATATATATTATTAATTAAAAATAAAAATAAGTGTCATAACGGTTTTGTGTCCGCCTGACGAATTGGAAACGAAATAAAATAATGAAATCGCCACCAATCTTTTTTGGCTATGTGCGATTGGCCACCTATTAAAACATATCCTTTTAATGAAATCTTAAAATTAATTAAAATTTATTAAGAGGATAATTTTAGGGTCTACGTAACAATTTGGGTTCGGGAGTCGGTTACGTGTGGGGAAGGATTAGCACCCCCACAACGCCCGTTTAAAATGGTACCAATTAACTACGTATTATCCTTTGATTTTGATAAAAAATAGTCTCATTTTCAATGTTTGAAAAATAATTTTCTAGATTTTTTTTTTGAAAATTTTTTTTTATTGTTCAAATTTTATTCGAGAAAAATAAATTAGAACCCTTTTATTGAAATAACTTTTAAAATGTTCTAGTACGTTGGTAACATTAAAAGAACTATCTCTCACCTAAAGATTTTTTTAGGCATTACTTTTTGAAATACCTTAGAATCTCATCATCGGAGGCTCAAATTTACTTTTTGTAAAAAAACTATGTCGTGCATGCAATGCAAAATGTTATCATGTTGATGCACACATTTTATTCCTTTTTAGTAATTTTATTTATTGCTTTATTAATTTTTTTTATTTTTTAATTGAAATTTTGAAGAAAAAGGAATTTTATTATATTGAAGATTTTCTATAAATATTCTAATACCTTGGTAATATTTAAAAAAAAACTTCTCACCTAGGGATTTCGTAAAGCATCACTACTCGAAATACTCTTAGAATCCCATCATTTGATAAAATTTCCTTTTTTCTCATTTTTATTACTTAATTATTGATTTATTAATGAATTTTTATTTATTATTAACAAAAAAAATTTATTATATTGAAAAATTTTTATAAATACTCCAATACATTGGTAGTATTTAAAAAAAAAACTGCTCACCTAGGGATTTCATAGGCATTACTACTTGGAGTACCTTTGAATTCTATCATTGGATAAAATTTTTCCTTTTTTTATTTTTTCATCAATTTTATATTATTTTTATTTAACTAACATTTTTTACCAATTATTTTATAAGGTTTATTCAAAATTATCAAAAACTTTTATTATATTTTATTATTTATTATTTATTAATTATTATTATAAAACAACAAAAAAATTTTTGGGTAAATTTTAACATTTTAACATGCATAAATATTAAGAATAATAATTAAAATAATAAAAATAATATATATAAAAAATTCAAAAAAAAACTTTTTTTTACTTGAATCGGACTGGTCAACGTCGGTCTAGGCGGTTCGATCTGTTCGACAGTTCAGTGACGGTCTGGTCCGGTCTGTGCAATTTGACTGTTCAACGGCGGTCTGGTCCGGTTTGGACCGGTTTAGCTAGACCAGTCAAGAGTCAAAGGGTGAGTTGGGTTAGCGGGTCGGGTTTACGGACCCCGAATCAGGTCACGGGTTGACGCGTGGATCTTCATGGTTCAAAACGGCGTCGTTTTGGGCATTATTGAAACGACGTCATTTTGGGTTTAGTCTTTTATATAAAAGTAAAAAAAAAAATTTATTCATTTCTCCCCTTTCAGAAAAAAAACCTTTTTTTTTTTACTCAGCCAAAACACAGATGCCGACTAGCCCGCACCTCCACCGTTGTCACCGCTGTTCGCTGGTGGTCAAAAAATCTCAAAAAAGAGTAAAATATTCCTCTCAACCCTTTAAACCTAGATCCAGCCTCCGTTTCATCAAAAAAAGTCCAAAATTCCCCAGATCTGCTCTTGAAGTTTCGGTCAAACCCTTTTTTTTATTTTTTTTTCGAAACTGACTTTATTTTTTTTCTTTGTGCAGGAACTCTCGACGCTAGGTTCCCCATTCTAGGGGACTGAGTTGTTGTTTTTTTATGTATTTTTCATTGTTTTTTCTGGCAAAAAGCTTTTTCCATTTTTTACAGGGTTTCCCCCTTTCTCTTTTTCATCCCCCTCCTTTTGGGTTGACCAGGAGCTCTATTTATAGAGCTTCTACAGAAGGAGTGGCATAGGGCTCGGCATGGGGGTGCAAGCACGACCCCCATGCTGCTTTTATTTTTTTTTTGTCTTATCTGACAGCGGTAGGGCATGATAGTTAGGAGCTTAGGCGAGGGTAGTGAACATGGGATGGCAGTGGTGAATAAGGTATGAGTGGTAGGGTAAGATGGCCATCGGTGCCGTGCCAGTCACCACTGCCACCAATTTTCTCTTTTTTTCTCTTTTTTGTTTTTTTTGTTTTATTATTATTTTATGTTTTATATTTAATTTTTATTATTATATTTAATAATATTATTATTATCTTATTTATTATTTAATAAAAATAGCAAATTTGATCAAGGCTGGACAAATTTGATGTCTACAGCTGTCCCTCTTTACATATTACTGAGAATCAAGAATAAAGCAAAGACAAATACAACAATTTTGTCCGGAATCCAAAGAGTTTTTTTTTCTTGTTTTTTTTTTTAAAAAAAAACTAATCAAAAGGCTTTTGTCATCAAATCGAAATGCCCTTCTTACTCAATGTTCGACAACTTTTAAAAATTTAAAAATCTAAAAAAAACACTCCTCTCAACAGAGGTTCAACAACTTTAAAAATTTATTTGAAAAAGCTCCTCTAAGTAGAGGCTCAACAACTTTAAAATCTTATCTTAGAAAAAGCTTCTCTCAGTAGAGGCTCAACAACTTTAAAATCTCATCTTAGAAAAAGCTCATCTCAGCAGAGACTCAACAATTTTAAAAATCCATTTGGAATAGCTCCTCTCAGCAGAGCTTAACAACTTTAAAAATCTATTTGGAAAAGCTCCTTTCAGCAGAGGCTCAACAACTTTAAAAATTTATTTGAAAAAAGCTCCTCTCAACAAAAGCTCAACAACTTTAAAAATCCATTTGGAAAAAGCTCCTCTTTGCAGAGGCTCAACAACTTTAAAATCTCATCTGAAAAAGCTCCTCTCAACAGAGGCTCAACGACTTTAAAATCTCATCTCGAAAAGCTCATTTCAGCAGAGGTTCAATAACTTTAAAATCTCATTTTAGAAAAAGCTCCTCTCAACAGAGGCTTAACAGCTTTAAAAATCCATCCGTCTCGAAACTGAGTTCTCATCTTTGAATAAGTAAATTTCTCTATTTTGAAATCTTTTGTTTGATCTTATTTTTCATTAGGAAATGGAAAGTCTTTGTTTTTATTATAACTGCTCATAGATGCATGTACTGAGTGCTCTAAATGCAACGCATGTAATGCAATCAAAATTATTCATTATGGTAAAAAGGTTCTCGAAATCTCTTACTTTTGGTTCTTTTTATCAGAATTGCCATATAGCCAATCTGTTCTCAACATCTGACCATTGTATTCTTTCCTAACAATACTTCTTTTCTTTGAATATCTATAACATTAATGTCTTGTCATGCTTTTCTCGTCTCTTTTCATCTACCTTTGTCAACTTTTAAAAAATAATGCTGAGATCTTTCGTGTTCATTTTTCTTTTTTTCATTTTAAGTTCAAGACAAACAAAATACAATCACACATTTCTCCATTTGTGGGGTGAACGAAAATATCAAATGAGAATAAAGGAATGGATAGACATTATTTCCAAAGGAAAGATAGCATATTTCATTAGACTGATAATAAGTGCATGGCAAAGTGTTTGAGTCTAAACAAAGGTGCCCAAATAATGATCATGAGAGAATATTCACGAACAAAATTATTCTCATATTCTTTTTCTAAAACTAAATTAGATGACTTTCTTGATCCTTTAGAGTCCGTCAAACTACACTTGCCTCTATATTATGGGATCTTTTTATGATGATGCTTCTCTTTCGCATCCAAGATATTTTTTTAGGTTTTTAGCTTAGATACGTTAACATTCTTCTTATTTTCTTCAAGCAAAATACTTCTTTACAGCATCTGAATTTACTAGAAAGGGTAAGTCATCTTCATCCATCTCTGTCAAAATCAATGCCCCACCAGAAAAAGCCTTTTTCACCACGTACAGGCCCTCCCAATTTGGTGTTCATTTTCCTCGATTGTCATGTTGATTTGGAAGGATCTTTTTCAACACTAAGTCTCCTTCCCTAAAGTGACGGGGATGGATTTTCTTGTCATGTGCTTTTATCATCGTTTTTTGATATAATTGACCATGATATAGTGTTGTAAGTCTTATCTCTTCAATGAGGTTCAACTGCTCATAATGATTTTGAACCCATTCTGCTTTTTCTAACTCTACCTCCATCAAGACTCTCAATGAGGGAATTTTCACTTCAACCGGTAGCACAGCTTCCATTTCATATACCAAGGAGAATGGAATGGCCCTAGTAGATGTTCGAACTAATGTTCTATAAGCATGCAAAGCAAAAGGTAACTTCTCGTGCCAATCTTTATAAGTATCAATAATTTTCTTCAAGATTCTTTTGATATTTTTCTTTGCAACCTCCACTTCCCCATTCATCTTTGGATGATATGGTGTCAAATTACGATGATGGATCTTGAATTGAGTGCACACTTCATTCATCATTTTGCTATTCAAGTTTTTGGCATTATCAGAAATAATTGTCTCTGAAAGCTCATATCTACATATTATCTCTTTTTTTATGAACTTACGTACCATAGATTGGGTTACACTAGCATATGATGTAGCTTTTACCTACTTAGTGAAGTATTCAATCATCACAGAGATAAATCTATGCCCATTTGAAGCTTTTAGAGTGATAAGATCGATGACATCCATATCCCACATAAAGAATGGCCATGAAGGGGCCAAAATGTGTAATGCTATTACAGGAGCATGGATTTTATTAGCATAGATCTAACACTTATGGCATTTTCTAGCATAATTAATACAATCATTCTTCATTGTCAACCAATAATAACCAGCCTTCATAATTTGCCTAGCCATCATATGGTCATTTGTATGTGTCCCACAAACTCTATCATGCACTTCTTCAATAATCCTCTTCGCTTCAGCTGCATACACACATCTTAAAAGTACTTGATCTTGACCCTTTTTATAGAGACATCTCCATCAAAGAAAAAACTCATAGCCAACCTTCTAATAGTCCTTTTATCATCTTTTGTTGCATGTTTTGGATATTACTAGCTTTTAATGTATTACATAATGTCATGATACCATGGCCTCCCATCAACTTCTTCTTCAACACCTAAACAATATGCTGGTTCATCCTTCACATCTAGCTTGATAGGTTGAATTTCAGTATTTGCATCTATTATAATCGTTACAGCTAGAGTAGCCAATGCATCAACAATTTGGTTTTCCTCTCTAGGCATATGCTCAAACTGAACTTTTTTGAATTGCTTGACCAATTTAGAGATGTATTTATGGTATTGTAGCAACTTGAAATCTCTCGTTTCCCATTCTCCTCATAACTGATAGATGACTAGAGCTGAATCTTCAAATACATCCAACACTTTGATCTTCTTTTTAATCCTATTTGTAGACCCATAACACAGGCCTCATATTTAGCTATATTGTTTGTGCAATTGAAATTCAACCTAGCTGTGATTGGATAATAATGTTCATCGAAGATATTAAAATTGCCCCAATACCATGGCCTAAAGCGTTTATGGCTCCATCAAAATACATCCTCCAAAACTTCTCAACAGGTTCATTTTCTTCAATGACCATCACATCTTTATCAGAAAAATCTAGTTTCATTGGCTCATAATTTTCGATCGTATGATCGACAAGAAACTCGATTATCGCACTTTCTTTAATAGCCTTTTGAGTCACATAAATAATATCATATTTTAAAAGCATAACTTACCATTGTGCTATCCTTCCTGTCAATGAAAGCTTCTCGAAGATGTACTTAATAGGATCCAACTTTGCTATGAGCCAAGTAGTGTGATAAAACATGTATTGTCGGAGTCTTCTAGCTATCCAGGCTAATGCACAACACATTTTCTCTAATGGTGAATACTTGGACTCATAATCAATGAATTTTTTGCTCAAGTAGTAAATCGTTCGTTCTTTCTTATTAGTTTCATCTTTTTATCCCAACACACATCCCATTGAATTTTCATGAACTGTTAAGTAAAAATTAAAGTTTTTTCTAGGATTGGCAGCACCAACATAGGTGGATTTGACAAGTATTCTTTGATCTTATCAAAAACCTTTCAACATTCATCATTCCATTCTCCTAGATCTATTTTCTAAGAAGCTTGAAAATAGGATCATACTTATAGGTGAGTTGAGAGATGAAGCGAGCAATGTAATTCAAGCTTCCTAGGAAACCTCACACTTCTTTTGGGGATGAGGGGGAAATAAGTTCTAGATGGCTTGTATCTTATCAGAGTTTACCTTGATTCCTCTTTCACTGACCACAAAGCCCAATAGTTTTTCTGATTTGGCACCAAATGTACATTTAGCAAAATTTAACTTCAGTTAAAATCTTTTCAACCTGTCAAACAGCTTTTTGAGGTTGACTACATGATCTTCTTCTTCACAAGATTTTATGATCATATCATCCACATATACCTCTATTTTTTTATGCATCATGTCATTAAAAAGAGTCACAATTGCTCTTTGATAAGTGACACCAGTATTTTTCAACCCAAAAGACATGACTTTGTAACAGAATATCCTACACATGGTCACAAATATAGTTTTCTCCATATCATCTCGAGCCATCTTAATTTGATTGTAGCCTGAGAAGCCATCCATAAAGAAAAATATGGAATGCCTAGTAGTATTATCCACTAAAGTATCGATATAAGGTAGAAAAAAGTTATCCTTGAAACTCACCCTATTTAAGTCTCGATAATCGACACACATTCTCACTTTTCCATCCTTCTTGGAAATTGGTACTATGTTGGCTACCCATTCAGGATATTTTACCACCTCCAAAAATCCAGTATTGAATTGTTTCTTCACTTCTTCTTTAATTTTCAACAGCATCTTCGGCTTTATGCGTCTTAGCTTTTGCTGCATCGACTTACATTCTGGTTTTAAAGGTAATTTATGCTCTACAATATTAGTGTTAAGTCTTGGCATATCTTGGTAACTCCACGCGAATACATTCACATATTTTCGAAGCAGCTCTTCTAGCTTCTACCTTTCAATTGATAAAAGGGATATACCAACTTTGACCTCTCTTTTGTTTTCACCGTCTCTCAAATTCACTAATTCGATAATTTTTTGGTGGGGTTCAATTGGCTTATCTTCATGTTCTATTAATTTTAACAAATCAAGAGGCAGTGTGTAGTTATATGAATCTTTTTCATTATCAAGTTCATCAACATGAATTAACTTTCAAAATTAAATCCAAGATTATTGCCATGATTATCTTCGTGTTCATTATTTGGGATCTTGCAAAGGGTAAGATGAAGAGAATATTGGCACACAAAAATGGAATGGTAAGAAAGTGATAGAAAGGGAAAATGAAAAGCAAAATAAAAATGAAAATAATAGAAGAAATACAGATGCATCTTCTAAGTCTTTTATTAAAACAACAAACATAACGACACCACAAAAGATCACCCAATGCTCATAAAAGTAATTAGGGATTTAGAGTTTCACAATACATTACTTTTTAGAAGTTTTAAAGACAATAGGTAGCTCTACGACTTTCTAATTATCTAGCTCAAAATCTGAAGGACAAAGGTGCACGAACAGCTATTTATCTCATTTTTTCTTTTTTTTTTTGTCATTCACTATTTGAATGGTCACCTCAGAAAACTCTTTCATATATCTTGCATTTAGGGCTCTAAGAAAATTTGAGTAAATATATCCTCTTGAATGAAAGAAATTAAAGAGGTATGAAATGACCATAGGCTTTGACTCCAGTTCATATCCTTAAAGATTAGCCATCTTCTTATTTTTTTTTTCATTCACCATTCTCATTTTATCCCTTTTTGTTGGTTTATACCCTAAGCCGAATCTATCTCTCTTGTCATATACTACTGGTAGCTCTATGATTCATTGTAAGTTTTTACCTAATCCAGTTTTAGGTTATCATCCCATCTTGGTAAGATGTTTGACAATTGTTTTAGCTATCGTAAATAAGTGTGGCGAATACAATTTAGATCCTTCAGTCACATATGTGGCATTGACAATCTCAAATTATTTATAAGAGCATTCTGGTGCTTCATCTGCTGATTTCACATAAAAAGTATTGACCAGTTGTGTTACCAGTAAATCTTTTCTTCTACCACACATGTTAGCTTTCTTTCAATAATGAATTTGACTTTCTGATGCAATAATGACGAAACAACACCTGTCATATGGATCCATGGCCTATCTAATAAACAACTATATGAAGAAAAGATATTAATAACTTAGAATTTTACGTTGAAAGTGTACAGGCCAATCTACAATGGCATTTCTATATCTCTCATCACCTCTCTTCGGGTTCCATCAAAGGCTCAAACTATCATATGACTAGGTTTCATATAAGATCCATTAACAAAGAGTTTTGCCAGAGTAGTCATAGGTATGATATTGATGGATGAGCTATTATCAATCAAAACCTTAGCCATTATATGACTTTTACATTTAACCATAATATGAAGAGCATTGGTACTTCCACTACCTTCAAGAAAAAGTTTTTCTTCACTAAAAGAAATATAGTTTGAAATTATCAAATTACCAACAAATTGTTCCACATATTCAACAGAAGTATTGTGAGACACATGTGCTTGATTTAGTACCTTCAGTAAAACATTATGGTATGACTCTGAGCTGAGTAATAATGACAATAGTGAAATTTTAGCTAGCATCTTGTTAAGTTGTTCTACCACGCTATACTCGCTATGTTTTATCAACTTTAAGAATTCACAAGCTTCATGCTCAGAGACTGGCATTTGACATTCTTTTTCTAAGACTGTAACAGGATTATTATGACTTTTTTCTTCTTTTGTGACCTTTGTTTTCTCCTTCTTGGCTTTCCCTAAAGCTTCTGGAGTATAATACCTTTCACTTCGAGTTATGTCCCCTATGCCCGTTATATTCACGGTATCTGGATTAACTATGACGTCACAATCATACTTCTACGGTACTGCTTTATCATTCTGATATGAAAAAGAGCCAGAAACTTTAATTATCACTATTGGTTGGGAGATGGGTTTTTCTGGCCTCAGTGTTGACTTTTCATCATAATAAATTATTACTGGTCTACACACAAACTTATTCTTTGAATCAATGGTAGACACTTCAGCTTTCATCAACTTTTATCCTTCTTCATAAAATTCTATTCGACCCATATCCATCAACTTCTACACCTCTTGACGAAATTATTCATAACTCTCGATAGAATACCCCAAACACCTTTGTGAAAGTCTCATCTTTCAATTAGTTAATTGTTTCAGAGTGATTTTAAAGCTCTACTAGTTTTAACATGTTAGCTTTGATTAAGGCTTCAAATACTTTAGCTATCGAAGTTCTAACTTCTTCTACTCTCTTTTTCATATAGCTTGCTTGCCCATCAATCAAAGCATTTATTGATGGTCTGGTATGATTTGGTAGAGGGTTCCCATTAACATTTGGAGTCCCTCGTTGGCTGGTTTCAAAATTTAATACCCTTTCATTGATTAATCCTTGCACTTTACGCTTTAAGGCAGTACAGTTCTCAGTAGAATGACCTAGGTTTTCATAGAATCATAATACGCATTGGGATCATACCATTTAGAAAATGGAGGTTTCAAAGGCTCAACAATAATAAGGGCTAATAAATGTTTCTCGACAAGTTGAGGGTATAGATCCTTGTATGTCATAGGTATGGGATAAAAAATGGTTTTTTTTTGGGTAATTCTTGGGGCTCTAAAAACATTATTAGGATTAAGTCTCCATTCTAGTTAGTGGGTGCAACAGGACGGTTATAGATGGGTGTCCGAAAGGATGGCTAAAAATGAGGTGGATAAACTGGTTGTGGTAATGACTGATATGACTGATATAGATGAGGAGTGGATGTAATATTATTTATGGAAGGGTAATGGGTTTGGTAGAATGGTGAGGATAGGGTATGAAACCTTTGAATTGTTGCCTCACATAGTTCACTGCTTAAGCTTCATTCTCTTTCTTTTTAGGAGCTCCGTCTTTTTTTGCTCCACTTGTCTCTCTTGTATCGAGCATGCCATTTTTTATGGCACTTTCAATAATCTCACCCGATATCACCATATCTGTAAAGTTTTTGGTTGCATTGCCTATCAATTTCTCATAGTACAGTGCTTTCAGGGTGTTTATAAATAAAATAGTTGTTTCTTTCTTAGTGAAGGGAGGTTAAACTTGTGTAGCCACATTTCTCCATCTTTGCACATATTCTTTGAAGCTCTCAGTTACTTTTTTTTCCATACCTTGTAAATATAAATGATCTGGAGCTAAATCCCTGACAAGCTGATATTGTGTAAGAAATGCTCTTATGAGCTATTACCAGGAATGAACACGAGTCCTGTCTAGTTGAACATACCATCTGACTGTAGATTTCGTAAAGCTATCTTGAAATACATGCATCAATAACTTTTCGTTATGAGCATGTGCTGCCATCTTACGATAATACATGGTGATATAAGTCATTGGACATTTCGTGTCATCATATTTTTCAAATTTAGAGACCTTAAATTTTGGTGAAATGACCACATCTGGGACAAATAAAAGTCAACTATATCTATGGAGCCATAAAAATTCATTCCCTCTATGATCTAAGCCTTTCTTTCAATAACTTCATCTTCTCTCGAGTACTAGTATCTTTCACTTTCTTAGGTGTCTTTATCCCTAGCTTTTCTCTCTCTTTGGGATCATCCAAATCAAGAACTAAGATCGACTCAGGTGATTTTTCCATCATGATGGGATTAACAAAATTTTAAAATTATCCTGGAGCAGGTGTGGATGTCATTCCTGGATAAAGATTGAGATATCCACTAGAAGTAGGAATTGGCACTCTAGTTCCTTGAAAAGGTTAGGTCGGTCGTGGCTTAAACCCTTGAGGATAAACAGGATCTACCATATTTGGTGATTGCTCTTGAAAGCTAGGATTTTCTTCCACTACTTTTCTCTTGTCAAGTTTTCTGAGCATATCTATTATTGTACTGAGATCCTCTCTTAGTTTTTTTTTTAGCTTTCTCAATTCTCTCAAATCGACTGGCTTGTTTTTGCTCTATTATTCTTATTTAAATCTTGGTATTGTATGAATAATGAGTAGGTTAGGTCAAAATTTTTGATAGACGAGCTATTCTTGAACCTTTATTACCACAAAATTTTTTTTTTGAAAAAAAAGAAAAAATTAGAATGCTATACATTGGAAATTTTATTTTTTTCACTTATTTTATGAAAAATGATGTACATGATGCATGAATGCAAGTGAAAAATATTTGCTCTTGGATGAATTTCAATATTAGAGATTTTTATTGATTCCATACAACTTTTATTACATAGGATTTACCATCATAGAGTTATATCCATAAAAGTACTTGACTTGTTCATAATGGTCTTTCACTTCATCTAAAAAATTCACTAGGGGTTATCCACATTCTCTTATGGGATTGACTTTTTTTCTTAACACTTCTAACTTTTTAACCATCTCACATGCTTTCTTTACTGCATTGTAAACTTGATTAGTCAGGCGCTCTATGTACTGTTACCTCCCTAAGCTTTCTGCTTTTCACCTTATGTGAGCATTCCTTTCTGAATCGCATGTGAAGATCTAATCTTTTTCTTTTCTATGCCACTCATCTATTATTGCTGAAATATGGCTCTTGTGGTCTTGTAGTTGCGTGTCTAACCCTTGGATCACTTGGTGAAGTGATTCTTTTTCATTCAGTACTTCAAAGTGCTTTCTTCTCTCTTTTACGAGCATAACTTTCAACCTTTCCTTTTCTTTTTGGCATTCCACCAATCTTGCTGAGGTTGTAGAGTATAATCCCTTCCAGTTCTGACATTCTTGAGAAATTCTAGTGGTCTCCTTTTACTTTTCTTGAGCTTTACCCTTCCATTGGTTTATTTTCTATCAAAGCTCAATCCATTTTCACGTTGTCAACTAAAGTAAGACTTGTGACTTTTTTTATTTTGAATTTGACTTGTAACCTTTTGTTTTCCTGGTGGAGATTTTTCAAATCATTATTGGCCACATCCCGTTCTTTTATGACTTTTTCTAATCTACTCTCTTGTATCTTTGTTTCATATTTCAATTATCCTACTTTCTCACGAAGTCTCAAATTTTTTTTTATTATTTCTTTTTTTTTCAGCTTTTAATTCTTTCTTGACAAGCTCAACTTCTGATAATTGGACCTCTTCTGAAAGATTAACCAATTGATATGAGCTGTCATCAGGAGAGAGTATTACATCTCTAAGCCGTTTAACCTTCTAAATTTGATAATCAAGGGTGACCTTGTCAATAAGAGGCCCTAACCTCATTCTTCGTGTTCTTTTCCATGCTTGGATCAATTGCTCTGAGGTTCTTGATGGATTCGGTTCCCCATAAATAAATTTTACTTAGATCAAGCCATAAGTAGCAGGAACAAACGGCTTTGCACCAAATTGCCTAAGCACTAGTAATAGAGCATAACTTATAATGCCCCATAACCCTAATAACGGTATCCATGGCTTGTTTCCTCCATGATACAATAAGGGCACCCGAGGCATCCAAGGTGCCATCTATTCAATTTCATCCTCGGTAAGCCTTCATAAGATAATGACCCACTATTCTTTAGTCTTCAATGTTGGCCATGACTTTTGTAAAACTCTTCAATTGGTGCTTTATTTTATAGATATGACTTCGAGAAAGCACTATTCTCGCACTTAAAATGACTTCTAACCCACACATATAATAGCGATGCACATTCTATAAACCATCATTTTCTATTTCATCGATAGAAATTCAATGACTTGACGGTTTCAGCTTGGACTATTGGAGCGAGATTAATTGCTTGGGTCTCAATTTGCTCAAAAAAGTCTACCATAGTTATCTCAATGTAACCCAAAGTCTTCAAAAAGATTACCATGCCATACAATGCTAGAGTAAATACTGCCATACCTTGATCATCATTTAAATGCTCCTGAATGAAGTTTCAGAGAAAGTCCCAATGAATGCCGAGATGTTCACCTTTAGACTTCGCGAAGGAATCAATGATTTTCACTTTAACCCCCATAAGCTTGGCTAACTTTTTGTGATAACCTGATTTTCACTTTTGGGTGAATACTTTATCTGGACACTATAGTTTTATTCTAAGCAAAATTGAGTACTCCTCAATAGTTGACACTAAATTCTCTAAATTAAAAGTGAAGCATCTATAGGATGGATCCTAAAACTGTATAGCTGCTCTGATCAATGTTCATCAATCACTGCTCAAAAAATGAATGCAATCTGCCCATATTTTTTGCAAAAGCTTTCTTTCTTTCTTCATTTAACTGACCCCAGATGATGGCTAAGTTTTTTAAATCATTCTGTGTGAGATCTAAATGCACTTTTTTGGGTAATTCAGACACATAACCGATAGGCAAACAATCTCCACTCTTTTGTTAGGTTTCTTTTGACCAAACATGTACTTCATTATATGGCTCACATGGGACACTAAATGAAGATGAGCAAATCTATAGTTCTATGGGATCCATGAAAACTTCTTGGAAGAAATATATCCCAGAGCAAATATCTCGATGCAGAACTGTATGATATGATTAATGTAAAAAAGAAAATGAAACAAAATTAAGTTAGTGTGAGGTTTGAGAAAAAATATTTTTTTTTTAGTTTTATTTTGTTTTGTATTATACATAACTTTTATTCTTACACATTTTGGACATAGGTATTTTTTTTACAAGTGGGTGGGCAAGGTTCCACCTAAGCTTAACTTTCTAGGTTTATTACATGCTGAGTTTGGATTGACACGTGTCTAAAGGTTCCCAAATTGTTCCTTATTATCATCCATGCTGAACTAGCAAGGCACCCCAATCCTCATCCATTACAAGCTACGATGAAAATGGTTCAATTTGAGTGGAAGTATTTCGCATGTCATTACGGAGGTTATCACCTCATGAGGGCATATGTACTTTACTTCTTCCTATAAAGGATGGAGCCCGGGTATAGAGCTCATGCATGAGATGCATCGTGCCATGGTGTGTGTATATGTTTCCTAATTTATCAAAAGTAATATATAAAAGAAAAATAAAGAATAAGAGACATAGTAAAAGAAACGTGTGTGAATTTTTTCTTTTTGTTTTCGATTTGTTTTTTTTATTTTTTTTTACCTTTTTTTATTGAAAATGAAAAATAAAAATCTAAGAAACTGATTAAGATTGTTTAAATCAAAATTTGAGGAAAACACGTGGTTAATTTTGGCCTAACTCTCGAAAACAAAACTCATTCCCCAATGGAGTCGCCAAGCTGTTGTAACGGTTTTGTGTCCGCTTGACAAATTTGGAAACGAAATAAAAAAAAAAATGGAGTCGCCACCAATCTTTTTTGGCTAGGTGCGATTGGCCACCTATTAAAACATATCCTTTTAATAAAATCTTAAAATTAATCAAAATTTATTAAAAGGATAATTTTAAGGTTTATGTAACAACCTGGGTTCAGGAGTCGATTATGTGTGGGGAATGATTAGCACCCTCACAACGCCCGTTTAAAATGGTACCAATTAACTATGTGTTATCCTTTGATTTTGATAAAAAAATAGTCTCATTTTCAGTATTGGAAAAATAATCTTCTTGACTTTTTATTTATTGGAAATTATTTTTTTATTATTATTCAAATTTTATTCGAGAAAAATAAATTAGAACCCTTTTTATTGAAATAACTCTTAAAATGTTTCAGTATATTGATAACATTAAAAGAACTATCTTTCACCTAAAGATTTCTTAGGCATCGCTTCTTGGAATACCTTAGAATCTCATCTTCGATGGCTCAAATTTACTTTTCGTAAAAGATTATGTCGTACATGTAATGCAGAATGTTATCATGTTGATGCACACATTTTATTTATTATTTTATTAATTTTTTATTTTTAATTAAAATTTTAAAGAAAAAGAAATTTTATTATATTGAAAATTTTCTATAAATATTTCAATACACTGGTAATATTTTAAAAAAACTTCTCACCTAGGGATTTCGTAAAGCATCACTACTCAGAATACTTTTGGAATCCCATCATGGGGTAAAATTTTTTTTTCTCATTTTTATTACTTAATTATTGATTTATTAATTAATTTTTATTTATTATTAACAAAAAGAAAAATTTTATTGTATTGAAAAATTTTTATAAATACCCCAATACACTGGTAGTATTTAAAAAAAAACTTCTCACCTAGAGATTTCATAGGCATCACTACTCGAAGTACCTTTGAATTCTATAATTGGATAAAATTTTTACTTTTCTTATTTTTTTATCAATTTTATATTATTTTTATTTAATTAACATTTTTTACCAATTATTTTATAAGGTTTATTCAAAATTATCAAAAACTTTTATTATATTTTATTATTTATTATTTATTAATTATTATTATAAAACAACAAAAATTTATTTTGGTAAATTTTAACATTTTAACATGCATAAATATTAAGAATAATAATTAAAATAACAAAAATAATATATATAAAAAATTAAAAAAAACCTTTTTCTCCCTTAACCGGATTGGTCAACACCGGTCTAGGTGGCTCAGTTTGTTCGACGGTTTAGTGACGGTTTGGTCCGGTCTATGCAATTCGATGGTTCAACGACAGTTTGGACCGGATTAGCTAGACCGGTAGGGAGTCAAAAGGTGAGTCGGGTCAAGGGGTCGGGGCACGGGCTCGTGGTAGGGTCACGGGTTGACGCGCGAATCCTCAAGGTTCAAAACGACATCGTTTTGAGCATTATTGAAACGACGTCATTTTGGGTTTAGTCTTCTATATAAAAGTCAAAAAAACAAAATTTTTCATTCATTTCTCCTCTTTCAGAAAAAAACCTCTTTTTTTTTTACTCAACCAAAACACAGATGCCGGTTGGCCCACGCCTCCGCCGTCGTTGCCGCCGTTCGTCGATGGTCGAAAAATCTCAAAAAAGAGTAAAATATTCCTCTCAACCCCATAAACCCAGATCCAACCTCCGTTTCACCAAAAAGAGTCCCAAAATCCTTAGATCTATTTTTGAAGTTTCGGTCAAACCCTTTTTTTTTTTATTCTCTCTTTTTTGTTAAAAAAACTGACTTTGTTTTTTTTTTTTTTTGTGCAGGAACTCTCGACGTTGGATTGCCCATTCCAAGGGACTGAGTTTTTTGTTTTTTTTTGTGTATTTTTTGGTGTTTTTTTTTTGTAGAAAGCTTTTTCTATTTTTTACAGGGTTTCTCCCTTTCTCTTTTTCGTCCCCCTCCTTTTGGGTTCGATCAAGAGCTCTATTTATAGAGCTTCTGCAAAAGGAGTGGCATAGGGCTCAGCATGGGGGTGCAAGCACGACTCCCATGCTACTTTTATTTTTTTTGTCTTATCTAACAGTGGTAGGACATAATAGTTAAGAGCTTAGGCGAGGGTAATGAACAGGGGGTGACAGTGGTGAACAGGGTATGGGTGGTAGGGTAAAGTGGCCATCAGTGCCGTGCCAGGCACCACTACCACCAGTCTTTTTTTTTTGTTTTATTATTTTGTTTTTGTATTTTTTGTTTAATTTTTATTATTGTATTTAATAATATTATTATTATCTTATTTATTATTTAATAAAAATAGCAAATTTGATCAAGGCTGGACAAATTTGATATCTACAAAGATTTTTTTTTTTGTTTTTTAAACATTTGGTTGTTTTGTACATAGAAAATCACTATTTGAGTATAGAAGGTCATAGTTTGAAAATAAAAAAAAATTATGTGTTGGAATAAAAAAATTATATGTATTAAAATTTAAATTATAAATTAACTGAATATTATATCAGTGCATGAATTAATTAAATTAAAATTAAAATTTAATTATTATTAAATTTTATTTTAAAGTTATAATTACTTCCCACTATTTTAAGTATGGATAAATCTTAAGTATAAAATATTTATTATTTTCCCCCGGTCAGAATCAAAGATATTTGAAACGGTCTAAAACAAACAACGATTGTCCTTTTCATCTCACAATCAAAGATATAAGACAACTTGTAATAACAGGTATCCTATTTTAAGTCGCAAAACTTGAATGACGTGGCTTCACAACATCTAAGTGTTTTTTCAACTGCCCCTAGCAGTCCTCTAAAATGAATTGGTGTCACTGTTTAATGCATTTAAGTGTTTTTTTAATACAACTGTACTGTGCTTTGCTGATTGGATTGCGAAGGCACGATCTGGTTATACTTAAAGCGAAGAATTAAACTCCATTGATGGGAAAGGACCATACTATTTGAGGCTTTTGACATTTTTGCCCTTTTCTAAATTTTTAATTAATAAATTATGAAATAATTTTTTAATTGAATATAATAAAAATTTTTATTACATAATAAACTTGTAAATAAATAAAAATATTATTATATTATGAATTAAAAATTATTATTTTATTATTATATAAAAAATAATAACTAAATATTATATTATAAACTAGAAATAAATTTTACTATTATATTATACTATTATTTTAACTAAAAATAGATAACTACATCATTAATAAAAAATTAAAGAAAAAATATCATTTGATATAAAAATAATTTAATGATTTTTCAATTATTTATTGATTTTATAAATGTTAAATAATTTTAAATTTTTATTAATGATAATTTCCTTTCTAACTATAATAAACTCACTTTCACCATTTATTTGCATCAAAAATATATATATATATATTCAGAATTGATTTTTATTTTATAGATATAGTATTCAATCTTTCCTTTTTTATCTCACTTAAATCAATTTTATTACCCATTTAAATTGATCTTAAATCATTTTTATTGTACTAGAAATGACAATCTTTTTCAAATTAAATGAAAAATCTATTTTTTTATCTAAATAAAAATACAATAGATATTAAATTTTAAAAATTAAGACTAAAATGTGTATGATTTTAAAATTTCACTCACAAAATTTCCTTCAATTTATTTGAGAATCCGTTTGGATTATACCGTAACCTCATTAAGGTGCTAGCAAGTACCTTTTCGCTATAATATCACTGTGATTATCCATTTGGATAACTTAATTACGGTGCAATTAATCTTATGTGATATCAATCAGAGGAATAATCTCCATTGGTGAAAAAGGATGCAGTTACAGTCACCACAATCCATTTATATTTTTGTTCTCATAAAATTCTTTTTATTTCATTTTACCCATTCTTTAAAATTTTATTAAGATTAAAATAATTTTAATAAATTTAAAACTAATATTTTGTTTCTACTCACATTATTATTTTTTTATTATACCTTTAAATAATTAATTTTTAATACTTTAAATAGTAAATAAAATTAAAATATGCATGAAAATAATTTTTTAATTCATTAATAGATTAATGTCCATAATAATTATTTTTTTATTTTCACATCACTACAACCATTACTTTTGCATCCAAACATATATTTAATCATTGATTTTAACCTCACAATTATAATATTCAATTTTATCATTACAATAATTAATTTCATCATCATTATTATTTTCAATCTCATCAAAATTAATCTCAACATTCATTCGAATGAATCATAAGTCTTTTCTGTTGCACTATAATGTTGACGATTCTTGCATATCTTCCGACTTATAATTTAATTGGTACCATGAACATATTAGAAATGGGTGGCCAAAAGAATTGGATAAGACTCCGTATTGGATAAAAGATTTACTTTAACCAAATTAAATGAATAAAAATTTACACATATTCTAGAATTATTATTTTATATATTGACTTGATTGTTGATTTATAGTTTATAGCATTGATATCTTTATTTAATAATTGAATTATTATTTTATATACATATATATTGATCATAGAGTTTTTAAAAATTTATTAATTTTTATAAATATATTATTATAAAATACATGTTTATTTTTTAAATTTTGTTTACAAAATTTATAAAATTTATATTAGATCATTTTTAATTTGTTAATTTGTTATTTTATATAGATATATATAGAAGATAGAGTTTTTAAAATTTTATTCATTTTTATAAATATATTATTACAAAATACATGTCAATTTTTTAATTTTTTTTAAATTTAAAAAAGTTATATTATATAATTTTTAATTCATTAATTTCTCCATTTACTTAACTTTTTTGTAATTATTACCTAATGTAATGTTATAAACTCATTTATCGAATTTAAAATTTTAATTGATGTATCAGACAACTTTCATTTAAAATAATTATCATGAAATTTTTTTAACTCATACTTTGCATTAAAATCTTCCTTTATTTACTTTCTAAAAGAAAATAAAAAATAAAAATAATCAATATTCATGAAAAAAATTTATAATTTAATTTAATTAATTCATATAATCACAACAAATTTAAAATTTAAATATCAGTATTTATAATATTTTCATATTGTAACTTTTTTATAAAAAAAATCCAACAAAATTAATTTAAATGTAAAAGATTTGCAAACTTAAAGTTTTATTTTTTGGCTTGACATGGACATTTAATAGGAAGTGAAATGGTTTTGTATTTTGCATAAATTGATTTAAATAATATATAATTGGATCCGGTATGAAATTACATGATAAACCCAATAAAAAAATTTCCAAACAAATTTGAATAAAATCTCAAATCACTTTAAATTTATTTCATAATGATTAAATAAAAATTAAAATCGATAAATTGAAAGATTTTGTTTCATAAATTAAGTAAAATTGAAAAAATAATTTAAAAAATTTTGATATATTTTTAAGATAGATATTTTAACCATTAAATAAGTACTAATCAAAATTAAATTATAAATGATATTTTTTTATTTCTTTTTACATTCTTATTGATTTTTTTTCAACTCCGTCAACTTATTAATTTAAATTTTTTATTAAATTACTTTTGGTAAAGTATTTTTCAAATTTCACTTCAAAAAGTTCATCTAAATTTGTCATTTTTAATGTATTAGTGAAACTACTAATAAGTCAGTGTTAAAATTAATAATTTGATTAAAAATTTTCAATTGATTTATTTATATTTTAAAAATTGGTATGGATTTTAAAATTATAAATTTGTTTTAAATATCAAATAACTTGATTCCAAGATATTAAACAAAATATTATAAGAATCAAAACTCCAAATCTTATATGAAATAAATTCAATTCTTACTTTTTCACTTCATGTTATATCTCGATTTAGCTTACAAATTGAAGATAATAGTTATCAAATAAAAAACATATTTTTATCTATTTTTCAAATTTTCTTAACACACATTAAAAAAAATAACATATTTATATATTGTTAATGTTTTCACCTTTCTCTCAAATTTTTAATCCATTGATTAAATCAGCATCATTTTTTATACTAAAAAATCTATGATGAAGAAAGGTTTTTTATTCAAAATCAAAATAGATCACATAGACATCAAAGATAACTTATATTAAATTTACATTGAATAGCGTTAAGATTAATTGCCTAGAACTTAGCTAGCTCAATACTCAATAAATCTGAAATGCCAAGGATGCACCTTGTTTTGGCTTTCCATTAGTAGCAACTACTTTTGTATCTTTTTGCATTTGTTGAAATTGATGATACTTTTATATAAAATCCATTATAAATCATATTATTGTTATAATTTATAAGATTCTAACTAATATTATTAAAAAATTAAAAGTCACACAATACATACTATATATTTTTGTGTCTAGTTGCTATTGTTGGTTTTATTGATTCCACACAACACAATAATTTATTTTATTATAAAAAACTCTTTATTTAAGATCAATTAATTTTAAATCATATGTCTTCTAAAATTTTTTGTTTTATGTTTTTATGCTTTTTATTTTAGATGTTCAATTCGATTTATGTAACATAATTTTTTTAATTTATTAATTTAAATTTTTAATATAAAATTTTATTTAATGTATTAATAAAAAATTCACAATTTTACTTACAAAAATTGAATCTAAAACCTCATTTAAAAATAAGGGAAACACTAGCAGCAGTCGAAATAACAACAGCATTTCCACACTTCAGACTTTGTCAAGTCACATCATTTAACTTTTGTAAATCAAAACCCGTTACTTGTTTAGATAGTTTTAACGTTAGTAATGACATTTTTCAAAGGCTTTCTTTTGCTGTGGAGTATAACTTGATTGGATTTGTTTTAAATGTTTATTACATAAAGAAATAAATATATTCCTATCGTTTTTTTCACTTAAACATTTTTCTTTAATTGTTGAAAATTTTTTTACAATTTAATTAGTCAGTATATATTATTAATGAAAAATAAGAAATTAAGTCATTTCTATTATTATGAAAAAGAAACTGAGCACAATAAATGAAATCTAAAGTACAAACTTACCAAATATTAAAGTATACTAATGAATTTAAGATTTTTCCGAGGTATTTATTTATTATAATTGGTGTTTGTTGGGTGTTGCGGTTGGTTGGTGATAGATTGTGATTGGAAATTAAATAGTGAGAATGTTTACAGAAAATTTCTTTTGCTTTTTTGTTTTATAAACATTTTGATTATTATTAAACTAATTGAATATTATCTCACCGTATGAATTAATTAAATTACATTTTAAAAATTATCTCACATTTGACTAAAAAATTATACATATTGGAATTTGAATTATAAGCTAACTAGATTATAATCCATACGATGCACCAAATAATTTTATTTACTTTGTATGAATATATATATATTAGTTTTTTTTTTCAAAATTATATTCAAATATTTAAAACTCATAACATATATAAAAATTATATATATTAACTTATCATTAAAAACTAAACTTTGTGAAAATAGCAAAAAAAATGATGTCTTTCTTTTGGATATTTTTGTTTACAATAATATTTAGACACCTGTAAAATTATATCAAATAAAAATAAATTATGTCTTTTTTAAAAAATAAAAATATATATTATTAAATGATAAAATAAATAATAAAAGAAGTATTAACACATTTTCACTTTAGTAATTTTGACTAAATTATTATACAAAATATGAAAAATATCTAAAAATATGTGAAAAAAAATAAATTGAAAAAAAATATTATTTTTCATAGGAATGAAACTGTAATAACAAAATATATCTTAGAAAAAATTTACAAACAAAAAAAAATGAATTACAATAGTAATAGAATATACCTTAGAAAAAAGTTACCGAAAAATAAAAAAATTGATGTATAACATATTACATTTGTTGTTTTAAATTTGTAGAAGAATTCTTTAGTGACAATTAGGATTAAATAGATAATTTTTAAATTAATTTTTTAAAATTTAAAATGGAATAATAAGTGATAAAGATAATATTAAATTTTTTACATTTATTTGAAATATAAATTTGATAATTAGAGTTCAAATAGATATAATCATTTTGATAATCTTATTATTTAAACATTTAAGATGAAAATTTTTTGAATTTTCAAAATCTTATATAAAATTACTTCAATTTTTAATGTCTTATGTAAATTTTTTAGGAAGATAAATTTTTAAATCAAATAAAAAAATTGTTGAAAGATTTAGATAAACTTAATCTTTGTATTTTTGAAACATGTTTGAAAGATTTTGATAATTAAATAATTTTTTAAATAAGGTTATTTGGTAAACAACAAAAATTATTTATTAAAAAAATAAAATCCATATTTCATATTTTTAATTTCAGAATATATATCTCTAAATTGATTTGATTATCAATTATAATTTGAATAATTTTGATATTTGAATAAATTTAAAATTATCGAATTTGTAATTAAAAGAAATAATCTTATTTTTTTAAAAAAACTATTCTAATAGTCATTTAAGAGAGCTCTCCACATAAGCACTTATGTGGCAAACTTGCTTGTGTATGTTATTATATAGTGTGTATATATATATATATATTAGATTGAATATTATCTCACTATATGAATTAATTAAATTAAAATTAAAATTTAATTATTATTAAATTCTATTTTAAAGTTAAATTCTAAGTAGTCACCTTGCAAACTTACCAATGCCTGAAATTCCCTCTCTGCTTCCATCCACTTTGTTCCGATCACAATAAATCGGATGACAACATTCTTCTCAATCTTCGAGTGCTTGTCATTCATGACGATAGCATTCTCTCCAGGCACATAATGGTAGTCGGGCATTTTTACGTGAGACAGATAGATGTTCTGGATTGGTCTAGACTTCAAGAAAACTCCATGTTTTATGTGTACAACTCCTTCCAAAATCTCTCCTCTGAACATCTTGAAGGTGATCCCACTGAAGACAACAGTGAAAAGCACATCCCCAGAGTTCTAAATCTGCCCTCCCCAATGCTCTCCGGAGTTGTTACAGCCATAAAATATCCAAGATCCTTGGTGGCCTTCTTGGGAGCAAATTCATCCAAAAGGCGGACCACTATAGCTTTTTGGAGCATCAAGCCTTTGGCATCCAAGCTGTCAGCAGGAATTATGACATTCCGTGGCAACTGCACCTTGAGAAACATTTTGCAACTGCAATCAAAAGGGAAATGTAAAAAAGAAAAAAAAGTAATTCGCAATGAAACCAATGTCCTTAGAGTAAGAAGAAACAGTCTATCAACTTGAAGAATTCAAAAATCAACTCAGTCCTATCCCAATATCAAGTATGTTAAAGCCAAATTTCAACAATCCAAACAAAAAAGATTGAAAAATATTAGTTTTTAACTAATTGAAAATTTACCAGATTGTAGTTAAATATAACCCTACAATTCCTGTTCCACATGATCAACAATGCTCAATTCCACGAATATGGATAGCAGCAAACCCAGAATCAAAATAAAGCAATAATAAACAGATAGTACCGAAGGAAAACTATGGCATTTTCTTCAAGAACTGTCAAAAACTTTTCTATGATCTTATTCAATACAAGCTGGTCAAACAAAATCCTGTTGAAAATCATAACTTTTAAACTATAAATGAATACTAGTTTAAACCAACCAAAATTACTAGAACAAAGGTTTCACTCACTAATCATTATAACCAAAACAATTACTTGGCCATAAGATTCAGACAAGACAGAACCAAAAACAAAACCAAAACTCCATGTCAAGATAATCTTAATTTCCCAGAATTTGATCAAAGAAAATGTTCAAAAACAATGAAGAAAACCCATGATTAATTCAAATTTCCCTTCTAAAAAAATAGACCAAACGTGCCATAAAGACCCATACAAGCAAAACCCATTACGAATCAAAGCTTTGTAAATATAAAAATCAGTACTATATTTTCAACCAAACAAAACCATGAAAAATACAAAGTAAAGCATCAGAATCATCGACGAAACGTTAGATTTAGAATAAAAGGAAAATTGGCTTTTTACCCGAATCGATGATTTTGAGAGCAAAGTGAGACCGTGGGGAAGGAAGGAATGAACTTACTTTTTTATGAGCAAATCAACGGTTGTAACATAAATAGGTTCAGATCGACGGTCCAAAACATTTTCCTGGAATAGGTTACTTCAAAATTTTTCGAGCTACTATTCAATTAAAAAACGTTTGGCACTTGGCTTTTAGCCTAATGTTTTACTTTTTTTTTTTTTTTTCAGAAGAACACTCTTTTCGATTACTTTTTCTTTATGTTTTGATAGAAAAATATACGTTTCGAATTTTTAGAATTTTGAAATAAATTCATTTTTAACGATTTAATTGGCCAAGTAAAAAAATAAAAATTAGTATACACGAATAAGATAATTAAAATGATTTGTATTTTCATAATGTCCAAAAAAATTGAATAAAAACCGAAATTTCTTTTGTCATTATTATTGTGTCGTGATTTAAACAAAACAAAGCAAATTTCAAAAATAAATTGGATATAAACTGAGTTACATTACAAATTTTAAAGAATATAAATGGAGTTAAAATTGAGTTCAACAAAATTTATTTTGATCTGGTATTTCAATTCTTTTTATTTTCTTTCTCTCAGACATGTCTACAGTCTCTTGAATTATGATTTAAGACCAATGCTGTAAAAATATAAATAAATCAAGCTATTCGTGAATTATTTGATTTATTTATTGTCAAATCAAGCTTAAATTCTAATTATTTGAATAATAAGTCAAACTTAGTTTGAGTAGTTTAATATTCAAGTGGAGAGATTTCAAAGCCTAATAAGATTTATTTTTTAATATATTTAATATATATTTAAATAAATAACAAAAATAGTATTTAATTTATAATTTCACCTGACCTAACTTGTTCAGTTGACTAATAGCATACTGCCAGTAGCAAAAATTCAAGCAAGAATATATTCTGATAACAGCATCAGCAAATAAAGAAGAAAGCAAATGAAGGGAAACAGAGGGACCTCTCGAGTATGATTTTTGCACAACTGAAAGAATGACTAGGCAGGACATCACTATTGGATAATATCTAGAACAGTCAACAAGAAAAGGAAAACTGAAAACTTCGAATGTAAACAAATCTTTTTCATTATTATATATGCCTTATCCGTTATTGGCCGTAAATCAAATAGATGAAAGCGTCAGTCAGGGAAGATCATCTGATTTCAATGGGGAAAAAAGAGGCAGCGTAGGTCAGCTCTATGGTTCTGCCCCGACTAAGCTTTGAAGAATGTCTTTGTATTGATTTACTTCAAAGATTAAGTTTTTCATTGTTCTCTTTTTCTATCATATTCTCCATATTCTTTGTTTTTATGCTGAAACAGAATTTTGTGATAATATTACAACACTATACCAGTACATACAGTGGCATAGCCAAAAAATAAAATAAAATAAAATAATTCAGTGGGGTCATAGAGACATATAACAATCTGCATTATACAAACACGTCATTTGTATACATTTTATAAGTCAAGGAGCTTTGCATTAAATCAAAATGTTTTAAATATTAAAAAAGATTGAATATATTATTCCAATACTTCAATAACAAATTATTAGATGGAGATATTATTTCATGCAATCATGTCTATAATATAATCATCCATAAAACTTTCAAGTTAATTAAGCTGTGTATCAATTTATTGCTACTTTTGTTATTTACCTATTATTTCCGAAAGCAAAATGTAAAAGATGTATTTGGACACAATAATAGACAAATATTTCTCAATAAGTTAGAATTAAGAAATAATTTTGTGCATAAGAGTCAAGACCCGTTAAGTGAGATGGCCTCTAATTGTACCTCGGAACTAATTTTATGAGCAAACCTCTTGATTTCTCAACTGCACAGGTGATTAGCTTACCTGATCATGTCAGGATAAGAGCCAATGTTTCACCACAGATCACATTGTGAGAATTCCTTATCATAATTTTAATAGTTTATATAGGATAATTATATTTAAACTTATGCCGCATTTCACATTTTAATCAAATATGTTTAAATGTATTTTTCTCTTTTTCCTTTTTCTTCTTGATAAAGTGTATGACTATATTTATAATACAAAGTAGAGACTTTTTAAGATATTCTTGAAAACTGCATATAAACTCATTGTCATAATTAAAAAAGAAAATAAGAAAAAAAAATATACTTATTTGTCCCCTTATATTAGCTTTTTGTTTAATTCTAGTGGGGTCAATATGAGGGAATCATAAAAGTTTTGCCCTAACATGTGTACATAAAATAAATTTTTCTAGGGTTGAACCCGCTCAACATAAAATCTTGCCCTAACATGTGTACATATCACGTGTATTTCTACTCAAACTAATTCATTTGTTTCCCACTTTTGACAATCTAGTTTAACTGCTTTGCTGAAGGTGGCTTGCAAGGGTGAATGTGAACCAACAGATTAATTGTTCACCAATGAAGAGTTATTGGAGATATGATAAGCCTATTATTTATCCATATACCATAACTTTGCAGTCTTCAATGGTTAGAGTGCATAAAATATGCTTACAAACGTAAGGGAAAAACAAATAATCCTACCACCAGTGATAATGAATCACAGAAAGATTATTTCAACTATGCATCAAGCAGCAGCAACTACCAAAACATGAACATTAATTAATCATTATTGATCAAAAGAAAAATCCATTTGCACCAATCCTGAACACCCCCTCCCTCCCACCCCCACCCAAAAAAAAAGAGAAAGAAAGAAAGGCAAAGTCATCCAGACATGTGCTAACAACGAGGACAAAATGAAGAACTCACATATAAAGTATTCAACGGAACACATAGGGTTGGTGTTGTCAGGACATTAATTTCAATGGACCTTTTCTGATCTGGCAGCCTAGAATCAAATAGTTCCTTCTTCACAAAAGCCTTTATTCCAGCTTCTTTTCTATATCGGTTGAGAACAGGCAAAGGTGGAATCAGATCATCTTTGCTAGCTGCAATGTGAAATTCATTCATCAAGGTCGGAATTAGATCATTGTCGGCAACAAAAAGAAAAAGCAGCAGAAGAAAGAGTATACAGAACAGATTGAAACACCAAACAAATTCATGAAAGTGGCAAGAGAGACATAAAAGAACAATGCTATACTGATTTCCCTTGGGAAAATTTTAGTTTCCATGATGTGTAAAGCTAATCAAGCAATTGATAACTGAAATAGCAATAGAGAAAACAAGCATTCATTTATCAAGGTTTTCAGATTAAGCAATTTTGCCAGAGTGGAAAATGGAAGTTTATACCTAAATCTGGTTTCAAAGATTAAAATATACTATTTAAAGATACATAAGTCAAATTTGAGACTTCTTTTTTAAATGAGATAGATTTAGTTAAGTGACCAATAGTATCTAAATAAAAAAAATTGGTGATGACTCCTTAAGATTTATATCTAACAATAGGTTCACGGATTTATATATTATGACAAAGGGTGTGGGGTAGTGATTGCTGGTAGTGCCGACTTCAGTTTGTGCTCTTGCTTCTTTTTTTGGTCTAATTTCTCATTTAATTAAAATAGTTAAATAAATTTAAGCCTTTTGAATTCTTGGGCCTTAAAATGTATTTTAGGTCTTCACTATCAACTTTGGGTTTTAAATTTTGCTTTTAGACTTTGGTCTTTTAAGGCCTTATGGCCTAATTTCAAATTATCCCAAATTGAATTGGACTGAGCTTTGGTCCATGTAAAATGAAAGAAATAATTAATTTGAAATAAACCCACAGGAACTAAATTCAATTTAAACGCTTAAGTTAGCCCAAATAAGAATATTGACATTAAACATAAAAAATTAAATAAATTTGAATCGACCAGGAAAAAATTAAATATTTACAACATATATGCACTTATTATTAGCTAAATGTTCATGTTCAAAAGTTTTGTTTTCTTGTAATTATTAAAATTCTGTAATAATCCTAAATAAAGGAATTGCGTAATTTAATACTAACGATGAACCTACTATATTAAAATATTAAAATTTTAGTTTGAACCTGTAAAATGTTGAAATTTCCTTAAGTTTTCATGTAAAATTAGGTTTTATTAAATAAAAAATAATATTTTATAATTTCATTTAGATAAACGTAAGATGGCTAAACCGACACAAGCATGAGAAAAACAAGACTTGGAATGATATTAAGAAAGAAGCCATAATTTGGATAGTTCAAAGGAATATATAAGAAAAAAGCCACGATTTGGATAGTTCAAAGGAATATATATTTTGTTAATTATTTAAGTATAAATTACATTGGCTAGCATGGATAACATGGCTAAACCCATTTCCAGCTAATTTGCACGAAGACAAATATATGAGTAAATGCGGTACACGCACGAGTCAACTCAAGACTATAAGTCATGAATGTGGTGAAAACTTGTCGGCATTGATTGAGTCCAGATTAGGGTGAGATCAAATCATTGAAAAACCATGTAAATCATGAATGACGTAAAACACTCCTTGAAAGACTTCTCAAGTCTTCCTCCAATGGACATTGGCATCAATTTAAGATGGCTCCACTTTTTCTTCTCTTTTCCTTTCTTACGTTGTTTTTTTTTTCTTTATTATGGTGGGAGAAGGAGAAAGGCAATTAACTAGGATGGGGCAAGTAGGGTGTGAGCGGTACATATTTTACTCTTATTCTGGTTTTAAATCAGTGCAATGCGAACAATGAATAAATCAATTATAATTTTCATGACATTTATATAATAATGTTTAAAAATTAAATGTATTTTATTAGGATTTAACTCTCCAATAAATGTTTTAAATAGATAATTGATCAATGAAAAATAAAAAATAAAAGGCATGATTTGGATAGTTCACAGGAATATTTTGTTAATTATTATGTATAAATTATATTGGCCAACGTTAATGTTCAGGTATTCATTCAACCCCTTTCAAGTTAATTTCCACAAAGACTAATATACTAACGTGTTCATGGCACTAATATTCTAATAAATGTAGTACACACAGGAGTCAACTCAAGACCGCAAGTTATAAATGTGGTGAAAACTTGTTGGCATCATCGTTATTGTATTCATATCCAAATTCTACCACTAAATTTAATTTTTCTATTATAATAATCAATTTCCTTAAAACTAATTTTAAAGACCAAAAAAATCCAAAGTGATTGTTAGACCACGGAAATCATGAATAACGTGAAAGACTTGTCGAAAGACTTCTGAAGTCTTCCACCGATTGACATTGACGTCAATTGAGATGTTTCTAATTTTCTTTTCTTTTCGTTTCTTTATTATGGTGGAAAAAGAGAAAGAAAGTTGACTGGGGTGGGGCAGCTAGGGTACTCGAAAAAAAAAATTACAGTTTTTTAATATTAGATTACGATTTTTTAAAAAATTAGTTTTTTTTATTATTAGACTGATTTTTTCAAAAATCAAAGTTTTTAGGTATATTAAACTATAATTTTATCTACATAGACTATGATTTTTTAAAAAATTGTAGTCCATTTATATATTAGATTATAATTTTTTGAAAATCATAATCTTTTTGAATATTAAACTATATTTTTTGTACTAGACTATTGTATATAAATTATAATTTTATCTATCTGGCACATTTTTATTTATTTAATTTCTAATTTTATGTATGAATTAAATTTATCAAATTGTTTATAAAATAAGAATAAATTAAATAATAAAAATTAATTATTTTAAAAATAAAATAATAATTTTAAATAATTACATGTTTAATATATTTTAATTTTAAATAATTAAAAGAATTTTAAAAATATATACAAAAGTTATCATTAATTATTATATTTTATTAAAAAAAATCAAATGAAGTTAAAACATATTCTCAATAGAAATAAAAACTTAAGTAAAATAAATTACTATGAGCGTAGCCAGGTCCATTTTTATTGCACTTGAATTAATTTTTATTTATATCCTTTTTAGGCATAATATTGTACATATATATTAATTTGCCTTGCCAATTAGAATTCCAATTAAGCTGTTTAAAAACAAATTGTGCCAAACATAAATAATTTCATATCGAATTATGTTGTATAATGAATTGTCTAACTCATTCGACATCTTTAATTATACTATAATGTTGATGACTTTTACGAATCCTTCAGCCTGTAATTTATTTTGTAGGATGAATATGTTAGAAATTGGAGGTCAAAAGAATTGGATAAAATTATATTGGGTAAAAGATCAGTTGAACCAAATTACACGAACAAAAATTTATACAATTTAAAATTATTATCTTATTTATTAACTTCATTGTTGATTTATAGTTTATGCAGCTATCGCATCTTCATTTAACAATTTAATTATTAATTAACATAAATTGATGATAAAAGTTTTAAATTTTACAGATTATATTAAATGATTTATATGCATATATTTGTATAATAATTAATCAATTCATTAATTTTTTTAGATATATTTTTAAAAAGCACATGTCAATTTTTTAATTTTATTTATAAAATTAAAAAATTTTATATAAAATATTTAATTCATTAATTTATTTACATAATTTTTTATTTATGATCTGATGATATTTAGTAATATTATAAACTCATTTATGGAACTTAAAATTTTGATTGAAATATAGGATATAATTTTCATTTAAAATAATTATCATGATTTTTTTAACATTTGATTAATAATAAGAGCAAACTAAAACTAGAATCATCCTTTAAACTTAAAAGACCAATAATCATCATCTAACAAAATTAATTTAAACATAGTCTTGAAGTTAGATTTTTCCACTTGAAGTTGATGTTTCATAGTGACCAAAATGTTCTTCTATTCTGCATAAATACCTGACCATGCTAGCCCATGTAATTTAGAACAATTAACAAAAGATCCTTTCTGAACTATCCAAATCATGTCATCTTTCCTACTACCATTCAAAGTCATGCTCTTCCTCGTACTTGTCTTGCTTCACTCTTCCTCTCTTATTGCTTCTTCATCCTCCATTGCTGCACTTACAAGAGGTAAAGAAGCGGAAACTCTTCTAAAATGGAAAGCTAGCCTTAATAACAACACCCAAACTTTGCTCTCTTCTTTGTGGGTTGGAGATAGCCATTGCAGCTGGGTTGGAATTACCTGCGACAAGGCTGAAAGCATCACCAATCTAAGCCTTCCAGATTATGGGTTGAGAGGTACACTTCATAGTCTTAACTTTCTTTTCTTCCCTAACCTGACGAGGCTTAACCTTCCTAACAACTCACTGTATGGGCCCATTCCCTCACACATTGGCAACCTTCCCAAGCTCACCTTCCTTGAATTGTCATACAATAACCTTTCGGGGAATATTCCATCCGAAATTTGCTTATTGAAAGGTCTTGAGTTGATTTCCTTAGCAAGTAATGAGATCAGTGGTTCCATTCCATTAGAGATAGGGAGGCTGAGTTCAGTTTCCGAGATCTATTTCTTTGATAACTATCTATGCGGTTCAATCCCTGCTTCCCTCGGAAACTTGACCAGTCTATCCACTCTCCACCTTCATCGAAATATGTTTTCTGGGTCGATACCTCAAGAGATAGGGATGCTTAAATCTCTCACCGACTTTGCGTTGAGTTATAATAATTTCTCTGGTTCAATCCCTGCTTTCATAGGAAACTTGACCAGCCTATCCACTCTCTACCTTGGTCAAAATATGTTTTCTGGGTCGATACCTCAAGAGATAGGGATGCTTAAATCTCTCACTGACTTTGAGTTGAGTTATAATAATTTCTCTGGTTCAATCCCTGCTTTCATAGGAAACTTGACCAGCCTATCCACTCTCTACCTTCATCCAAATATGTTTTCTGGGTCGATACCTCAAGAGATAGGCATGCTTAAATCTCTCACTGACTTGGAGTTGAGTCAAAATAATTTCTCTGGTTCAATCCCTGCTTCCATAGGAAACTTGACCAGTCTATCCACTCTCTACCTTCATCGAAATATGTTTTCGGGGTCGATACCTCAAGAGATAGGGATGCTTAAATCTCTCACTGACTTTGAGTTGAGTTATAATAATTTCTCTTGTTCAATCCCTGCTTTCATAGGAAACTTGACCAGCCTATCCACTCTCTACCTTGGTCAAAATATGTTTTCTGGGCCGATACCTCAAGAGATAGGGATGCTTAAATCTCTCACCGACTTTGAGTTGAGTTATAATAATTTCTCTGGTTCAATCCCTGCTTTCATAGGAAACTTGACCAGCCTATCCACTCTCTACCTTCATCCAAATATGTTTTCTGGGTCGATACCTCAAGAGATAGGCATGCTTAAATCTCTCACTGACTTGGAGTTGAGTCAAAATAATTTCTCTGGTTCAATCCCTGCTTCCATAGGAAACTTGACCAGTCTATCCACTCTCTACCTTCATCGAAATATGTTTTCTGGGTCGATACCTCAAGAGATAGGGATGCTTAAATCTCTCACTGACTTGGAGTTGAGTTATAATAATTTCTCTGGTTCAATCCCCGCTTTCATAGGAAACTTGACCAGCATATCCATTCTCTACCTTGGTCAAAATATGTTTTCTGGGTCGATACCTCAAGAGATAGGCATGCTTAAATCTCTCACTGATTTTGAGTTGAGTCAAAATAATTTCTCTGGTTGAATCCCTGCTTCCATAGGAAGCACGTCGAAGCTTATGACGATATATCTTCACTCTAATCATTTATCAGGGCCAATTCCTTCAACGCTCGGCAATCTTACTCATTTGCAATCATTACAATTAGGAGATAACCATCTCAGTGGTCCATTACCCAAAAATTTATGCAGGGGTGGACAACTCGCAAATCTTACGGCTTTCAACAACAATTTGACGGGTCTTATCCCACCAACTTTGAAAACTTGCAAAAGCTTGTACAGAGTTAGGCTTGAAGGAAACCAGTTGACAGGAAATATATCAGAAGCTTTTGGCATATATCCTAATTTGAATTATATTGCATTAAGCAACAACAAATTTTATGGTGAACTATCGCCAAACTGGGGGCAATGCCATAATCTAACAAGCCTACGAATCTCCGATAATAACATTTCTGGAAAGATACCACCTGAGCTGAAGCATGCAACTCAATTGCACGAACTCGATGTCTCTTCAAATCATCTCTTTGGTGAGATTCCCAAGGAATTGGGAGCATTGACATTGATGTACAAACTTTTTCTAAGTGGTAACCAACTTTCAGGCAAAATTCCACCAGAGATTGGAGTTCTTTCAAATCTACAATATATATAGCTGAAGCTCTAGAATGCTCTTATCGGTCCTTCGAGATTGCTAATGCAACATATATAGCTGAAGGATCTAAATTGTATTCGCCACACTTGTCTACGACGACTACAATGGTAGTCAAATAGCTTACCAAGATAGGATGGTGACCTGAAGTCGGACTTGGGAAGAACCTGCAAGGAATCACAGAGCCATCGATCATATATGAAAAGAGAGACAGATTTGGCTTGGGATATAAGCCAACGAGAGAGGATAGAACAAGAATGGTGAATGAGAAAAGAGATAAGAGGATAGCTAATCTTAAGGGATATGAGCCAGAGTCAGAGCCCACAGTCATTCCATACCTCTATGATTCTTTTCACTCAGAAGGATACATTTATCCAGATTTACCGGAAGCCCCAAGTGTAGGATTCGTGGAAAATTTTTCAGAGCTGGCCATTCAAATGGTGGATGATGGAGAAAAGAAGAGTCGAAGTGAAGAGCTGTTCGTGTACCCTTGTCCTTCAGATTTTGAGCTGGATAATTGGAAAGTTACAGAACTGCCTGTTATTTTTAAAACTTTGGAAAAGTAATGTACTGTGAACTTTCAATCCCTAATTACTTTCTACGAGTATTAGGAGATCTTTTATGGTGTGTTTATGTTTGTCGTTTTAATAAAAGACTTAGAAGATGCATTCGCATTTCTTCTATTATTTTCATATTCATTTTACTTTCCATTCTTTTCTTTCCATCATTTTTTTTGCCATTCCATTTTTGTGTGCCAATATTCTCTTCATCTTACCCTTTGCAGGGTCCCAAACAATGAACACGAAGATAATCATGACAATAATCTTAGATTTGATTTCGAAAACTTAATTCATGTTGATGAACTTGATAATGAGGAAGATTCAGATAACTATACACTGCCTCCTGATTTGTTAAAATTAATGGAACATGAAGATAAGCCAATTGAACCCCACCAAGAAATTATTGAATCAGTAAATCTGGGAGATGGTGAGACAAAAGAGAGGTCAAAGTTGGTACATCTCTTTTGCCAGCTGAAAGACAAAAGCTAGAAGAATTGCTCTGAGAATATGTAGATGTGTTCGCGTGGACTTACCAGGATATGTCAGGACTCAGCACTGATATTGTAGAGCACAAGTTACCTTTAAAACCAAGATATAAGTCGATACAGCAAAAGCTAAGGCGCATGAAACCAGAGATGCTGCTGAAAATTAAGAGGAAGTGAAGAAACAATTCGATGCTGAATTTTTGAAAGTGGCAAAATATCCTGAATGGGTAACCAACATAGTGCCGATTCCTAAGAAGGATGGAAAAGTGAGAATGTGTGTCGATTATCGAGATTTGAATAGGGCAAGCCCTAAGGATAACTTTCCTTTACCTCACATCGATACTCTAATGGATAATACTGCTAGGCATTCCACATTTTCCTTTATGGATGGTTTCTCAAGCTATAATCAGATCAAGATGGCTCGAGATGATATGGAGAAAACTACATTTGTGACCATGTGGGGAACATTCTGTTACAAAGTCATGCCGTTTGGATTGAAAAATACCGGTGCCACTTATCAAAGAGCAATGGTGACTCTCTTCCACGACATGATGCATAAAGAAATAGAGGTATATGTGGATGATATGATTGCAAAATCTCATGAAAGAGAAGATCATATAGTCAACCTCAAAAAGCTGTTTGACAGGTTGAGAAGATTTCAACTGAAGTTGAATCTTGCTAAATGTACATTTGGTGTCAAGTCAGGAAAACTATTGGGGCTTTGTGGTTAGTGAAAGAGGAATTGAAGTGGACCCGAATAAGATACAAGTCATCCAAAACTTATCTCCTCCTCGTACCTCAAAAGAAGTACGAGGTTTCCTAGAGAGAATGAACTATATTGCTCGTTTCATCTCTCAACTCACCTATAAGTGCGATCCTATTTTCAAGCTTCTTAGAAAATATGATCCAGGAGAATGGAATGATGAATGCCAAGAAGCTTTTGATAAGATCAAAGAATACTTGGTCAAATCCACCTGTGTTGGTGCCTCCAATCCCGAACAAACCTTTGATCTTGTACTTAACAGTGCATGAAAATTCCATGAGATGTGTGCTGGGGCAAAGAGATAAAACTGACAGGAAAGAACAAGCAATATACTACTTGAGCAAAAAATTCACTGATTATGAGTCCAAGTATTCACTATTAGAGAAGATATGTTATGCATTAGCCTGGACAACTCGAAGGCTTAGACAATATATGCTTTATCACACTACTTGGCTCATAGCAAAGCTGGATCCTATTAAGTATATCTTCGAAAAGCCCTAATTGACAGGAAGAATAGCACGATTGCAAGTTATGCTTTCAGAATATGATATCATTTATGTGACTCAAAAAGCTATAAAAAGAAGTGCCGTAGTCGAGTTCCTTACTGATCGCACTATCGAAGATTATGAGCCAATGAAATTAGATTTTCCTGATGAGGATGTGATGGCCATTGAAGAAAATGAACCTGTTGAAGAATCATGGAGGATGTATTTTGATGGAGCTGCTAATGCTTTGGGTTATGGTATTGGGGTAATTTTGATATCTTCTGATGGACATTATTACCCCATCACAGCCAGGTTAAATTTTAATTGCACAAACAATGTGGCTGAATATGAGGCCTGCGTTATGGGTCTACAAGCAGCAATGGAAAAGAAGATCAAAATGTTAGATGTGTTTGGAGATTCAGCTTTAGTCATCTATCAGTTACGAGGTGAATGGGAGACAAGAGACTCTAAGTTGATTCGGTACCATAAATACATCTCTGAGTTGGTCAAGCAATTTGAAGAAGTTCAGTTTGAGCATCTACCCAGAGAGGAAAACCAAATTGCTGATGCACTGGCTACTCTAGCTGCAATGATTAAAATAGATGCAAATACTGAAATCCAACCCATCAAGCTAGATGTAAAAGATATACCAGCACATTGCTCAAGTGTTGAAAAAGAAGTTGATGGGAGGCCATGGTATCATGGTATCATGATATCATGCAATACATTAAAAGCCAGCAATACCCAAAACATGCAACTGAAAATGATAAGAGAACTATCAGAAGATTGGCTATGAGTTTCTTTCTTGATGGAGACATCCTTTACAAAAGAGGTCGAGATCAAGTGCTCTTAAGATATGTAAATGCAGCTGAAGCAAAGAAGATTATTGAAGAAGTGCACGATGGAGTTTGTGGGGCATATGCAAATGGTCATATGATGGCTAGAAAAATTATGAGGGTTGGCTATTATTGGTTGACAATAAAGGGCAACTGTATTGATTATGCTAGGAGATGTCATAAATGTCAGATTTATGCTGACAAGATTCATGCTCCGCCATCAACATTACACATTCTGGCTCCTCCGTGGCCATTCTCCATGTGGGGCATGGATGTCATTGGTCCTATCACTCCAAAAGCTTCGAATGGGCATAGATTCATTTTTGTGATGATTGATTACTTCACCAAATGGGTAGAGGCTGCATCATATGCTAGCGTGACCCAATCTGTGGTATGTAAGTTCATAAAAAGAGAGATAATATGCAGATATGGGCTTCCAGAGACAATTGTTTCTGATAATGCTAAAAACTTGAACAACAAAATGATGAATGAAGTATGCACTCAGTTCAAGATCCACCACCGTAATTCGACACCATATCGTCTGAAAATGAATGGGGCAGTGGAGGCTGCGAATAAGAATATCAAAAGAATCCTGGAAAAAATGACTGAAACTTACAAAGATTGGCATGAGAAGTTACCTTTTGCTTTGCATGCTTATAGAACATCAGTCCGAACATCTACTGGGGCCACACCGTTCTCTTTGGTATATGGAATGAAAGCTGTGCTACTGGTCGAAGTGGAAATTCCCTCACTAAGAGTCCTGATGGAAGTAGAGTTAGAGGAAGCAGAATGGGTTCAAAATCGCTACGAGCAGTTAAACCTCATTGAAGAGAAAAGACTGTCAGCACTTTGTCATGGTCAATTATATCAAAAGAGGATGATGAGAGCACATGACAAGAAAACTCGTCTCTGTTGCTTTAGGGAAGGAGACTTAGTGCTAAAAAGAATCCTTCCAAATCAACCTGATAATCAGGAGAAATGGACACCAAATTAAGAAAGCCCGTATGTGGTGAAAAATACCTTTTCTGGTGGGGCATTGATTTTGGCAGAAATGGACGGAGGTGATTTGCCTACCCCAATAAATTCAGATGTTGTAAAGAAATATTTTGCTTAAAAAAAAGTAAAAAAAAAGAAAAAAAATGATGGTGACTTATCTAAGCTGAAAACCTGAAAAGGCGGCTTGGATGTGAAGCAGAAGCATCATCAAGAAAAGATCCCACAATGCAGGGGCAAGTGTAGTTTGACGAACTTTGAATGATCAAATAAGTCATCTGATTTAGTTTTAGAGAAAGAATCTGAGAATATTTTGCTCATGATTATCTTACGATCATCATTTGGGCACCTTTGTTTCAACTCAAATACTTTACCATGTACTTGTTACCAGTCTAATAAAATACATTATCTTTCCTTTGAAAATAACACCTATCCATTCCTTTATTCTCATTTTTGTCCACCATATGAATAGAAGAAATGTGTGATTGCATTTTATTGATCTTGGACTTAAAATGATGAAAAGAAAAACAAACATGAAAGATCTTAGCATTACTTTTTAAAAGTTGACAAAGGCAAATGAAAAAAGATGAGAAAAGCATGACAAGACATTAATGTTGGAGATTTTTGAAGAAAAAAAAATATGTTGTGGTCAAATGTTGAGAACAGATTGGTCATATGAGAATTTTGATAAAAGAAGCCAAAAGTGAGAGATTTCGAGAACCTTTTTACTCCAATGAATGATTTTTTATTACATTACATGCATTGCATTATGAACACTCAGTACATGCATCCATGATAAGTTGTAACAAAGATAGAAATTTTCCATTCATTAATGAGAAACAATATTTCGGTAAAAACAATGATCAAACAAAAAATTCAAAAGAGGAAATTTAATTGTTCAAAGATGAGAACTCAAATTTGAAAACAAGATGAGAATTTTAAAGTTATGGAGCCTCTGTTGAGAGGAGCTTTTTTAAGAAGAAATTTTAAAGTTGTTGAGCCTCTGCTGAGAGGAGCTTTTCCAAGAAGAGATTTTAAAGTTGTTGAGCCTCTGCTGTGAGGAGCTTTTTCAAGATGAGAATTTTAAAGTTGTGGAGCCTCTATTGAGAGGAGCTTTTTCAAGAAGAAATTTTAAAGTTGTTGAGCCTCTGCTGAGAGGAGCTTTTCCAAGATGAGAATTTTAAAGTTGTTGAGCCTCTATTGAGAGGAGCTTTTCAAGAAGAGATTTTAAAGTTGTTGAGCCTTTGTTGAGAGGAGCCCTTTTCCAAGATGAGAATTTTAAAATTGTGGAGCCTCTGTTGAGAGGAGCTTTTTCAAGAAGAAATTTTAAAGTTGTTGAGCCTCTGTTGAGAGAAGCCCTTTCCAAGATGAGGATTTTAAAGTTGTTGAGCCTTTGTTGATATGAGCTTTTTCAAAGAAGAAATTTTAAAGTTGTTGAGCCTCTGTTGAGAGGAGCCCTTTTCAAATGAGATTTTAAAGTTGTTGAGCCTCTGCTGAGAGGAGCTTTTTCAGATTTTAAATTTTTGAAAGTTGTCGAGCCTCAAGTGAGAGGAGCATTTTCGATAAAAAAAAAATCATTTGGATTTTGGACAAAATTGTTGTCTTTGTCTTTGCCCTATTATTGATTACCAGTAATGTGCAAAGAGGGGCAGCTGTGGACATCAATTTGTCCAAAAATATATATATATATATATAAAGTACGTATAAAATATGAAATACAAAAAAAATATATATGAAATACAAAAAAAAAAATAGAACAGAACAAAAAAATCAAGGATGGCAGTGGTGCCATCCCCGACACCACTGCCACCACTTATGCCACTAGACCCTACACTGCCACCACCAGACCCTACACTGCCACCACTAGACCATCGGACCCTACACTGCCACCACCCGTGATCGTCAGACCCTACCTTCCACCCCTCTAATTAATTCCCGTTGACGAACTACCAAATATAGCCAAAAATAATAAAAGAGGCATGAGGCTCTGTTTACATCCCGTGATCGAGCCCCATGCCTTTCCCTCCAAACGTACATGGCCGGAGCTCTATAAATAGAGCTCCTGGCGAAGGAAAAAACAGAACGGAGAAAAAGGAAAGGGACGCTGCAAAAAAAAAAAGAAAAAAAAAACACAAAAAAATTATACACAGTCCTCCCCGTAGGGAGGAACCCAGCGTCGAGCTTCTTACACAAAGAAGAAAAAAAAAGTTAGTTTAAAAAAAAAAGAGTCAGAACACTAAAAGTTATAGTTTCACCGAAACTTCCCCAGCAGATCTAGGGATTTCGGGATTCTTTTTGGTGAAAAGGACTTCAGATCTAAACTCAAGAGGTCGAAAGGAACATTTTGGTGTTTTAAGGATTTTCCCGACCACCGTTGACGGTGGCCGGTGACCGGCGACAGGCACCGGCGACGGCGGAAGATTGGCCGACCGGCCTTCTGTGTTTGACCAAAAAAAAGAAGAAAGGAAGAAGGGTTTTTTTTTTCGGAGGAAGGAAAGAATAGTAAAAAAAAAATTTTTTGAACCTTTTATATAAACCGTCAGAACCAAAATGATGTCATTTCATTAAAGGCCCAAAACGACGTCGTTTAGACCAAGGAGGATCCGCGCGTCGACCCGCGACCCGACCCGGGGTCCGCGCACTCGACCCGACGACCCGCTTCTCCATCAGCCTCTGACCGGTCCATCTGAATTGGACCAGACCGCCCAGACCGAACCGGACTGCGCTTGAACCGTTGTCAGACCGAGCCGAACCGCCGGATCAAACCGTCGAACCAAACCGCTCGTTGATCGGACCGTTGACCGGCCCGGTTCAGGTAAAAAAAAAATTTTTTTTTTTGAATTTTTCTTAATTTTTATATATTATTTTATTAATGTTATGCATATAAAAATGATTATATTTGTTAGACTAAATGATGAAATTGTGGTTAATTTTCTTTATGTAATTATGTTAGTTTTTAAAATAAACTTTAAAAACAATAATATAAAAATAAATTTAATAATAATAATAATAAACTAACAAAATGTAGGAAAATGAAATTTTTATCTGACGATGAGATTCAAAGGTATTCCGAGTAGTGATGATGCCTATGAAATCTCTAGGTGAGAAGATTTTTTTGTAAAATATTACCAGTGTATTAGAATATTTATAGAAAATCTTCAATATAATAAAATTTTCATTTTTCTTCAAATAAAAATTTCATTTTATAATAATAAATAAAAATTGAGTAATATATTAAAAATATATGTAATAAAAATAGGAAGGAAAGAAATTTAATCCAATGATGGGATTCTAAAAGTATTCCGAGTAGAGATGCTTAAAGAAATCTCTAGGTGAGAAGATTTTTTTATAAAATATTACTAGCGTATTGGAATATTTATAGAAAATCTTCAATATAATTAAATTTCTTTTTCTTCAAAATTTTAATTTTAATAAAAAAATTAATAAAACAATTAATAAAATTTTTGAAAAAGATGTGTGCATCAATATGTTACTATTTGCATTGCATACATGACATAATTTTTTACGAAAAGTAAATTTAAACCTCCCAAAGATGAGATTCTAAAAGCATTCTGAGTAGAGATGCTTTAAGAAATCTCTAGGTGAGAAAGAGTTCTTTTAATGTTACCAACGTACTGGAACATTTTAAGAATTATTTCAATAAAAAGGTTTTAATTTATTTTTCTCGAAAATAATTTTTTTTAAAACATGATATTTTCTTACGAAAAATAAATTCGAGTCTCCGAAGATGAGATTCTAAGGTATTCCGAGAAGTGATGCCTAAAAAATCTTTAGGTGAGAAAAAGTTCTTCTAATGTTACCAACGTATTGGAACATTTTAAGAATTGTTTCAATAAAAAGGTTTTGATTTATTTTTCTCAAGAATAATTTTTTTTATAAATAAAAAATCAAAGAAATTATTTTTCGAATATTGAAAATAAGACTATTTGTATTAAAATTAAAGGATAACATGTAGTTAATTGGTACCGTTTTTAACGGGCGCTGTGGGGGTGCTAATCCTTCCCCACACGTAACCGACTCCTGAACCCAAACTGTTTCGTAGACCGTAAAATTATCTTTTTAATAAATTTTAATTAATTTTAAGATTTCATTAAAAGGATATGTTTTAATAGGTGACTAATCGCACCTAGCCAAAAAAGATTGGTGGCGACTCCGTTCTTTTTATTTCATTTCCAAATTCGTCAGGCGGATACAAAACCGTTACGACATATTTAATGCTTAATAGAGCACATTGATTAGATATATTTTAAGTAGAGTTGGCTTATACAATGAAAATAGATGAAAGATGTTATGTTTATAGTTTTGGAGTGTGCACAATGAAAATACTTATGAGGAGGCATTCTGGTGATTTGATTTCATGTTTGCCATCATCATCATTAGCATCGACCTCAACATCAACATAGATACCATATGACAACCAACTGATTTTACTTAAAGATGTGATGGACCAACGTCTCTCACTACAGGTAAGACAAGTTTTAAAGGATGTTGTCTCTATTACAAAGCTAGCATTTGCATGCTTGAATGACAACCTCCAACTTCGGCCAACCATGCGACAAGTTGCTTAAGCCCTTATCCGTCAATCGCTTCCATTGCCCAATCCTTTCTCAATCATAAAATTGGGAGAATTATGGGATCATGAAGTCTACAGTGGCTAATATTAAGGTGCTAACAATTTAAATAATAATTCTAAGCACGTGTATTTACTTTCAATCTATATCTTTTTCTTTTCTTTGTATTGAAAATGTTTAAGCACTCTAGTAATAAAGCTTTTGTAGTGAATCGGCTATGATATAGAATAATTGTATTTAAGCACTTAATTTGTATATATGTTCAAGATTTGTATGTGATAAAGAGCTTTTTTATTTTCAAATATATGCTATGTAAATGTTGGCATCATAGAAAGAACTATGACATCTATGTTGATTTGGCAAGAAATAAGTTTTTTTTTTTTTTTTTGCAATTTTCATCTAAAACAAATAGCTTAATGGAACGAAATTATACTTTAAAGATTTAATTAGACAAAAATAATTTTTAAGGACTTAATTGGATATAATAAAAGGATGGAGGCTTATATGAAAAATTCAAAGGCTTATCATCACAAAATATTTTTCATTTTCAATATTTAATAAAGCTGGGGTTTGGCTGTAATTAACTTTAATCTAAATTTTCAATAATAATAATATATAGCCAATAAAATACAAAACAAAATTATTAAAAAAATACAAAACATTTTTTCCCAAACTAAAATTATAATTGAATTTAGTCCTACATGTTTTCAAATTAAACATCAATGACTTTTCTTAACTTTTTTCTGTTTTCGTTTTTCTTTATAACATAGTGAACAGTACTCTTGTTTTATTTATTTCGAGAAACGATAGGCTTTGAACAAAATTAATAAAAAAAAAAAGCTAATTTCACCTATAATTTTTATTGCAATTTTGTAATTAGCCAATTAAAAAAATTTGTGTAAGAGTCCACCATTTAAAAGTGTGAGCTCTACATAATTTTTTTATGAACTCTACACAATACTAAAAAAATTATAAATATTTTAGAATTACTATGGTAATTTTTAATTATACAAATTATTTTTAAAGTTATCATATCCATTTAATATTTGAATTATTATTTTATACAGTGTTTCATAGAAACTCATTATATCTATTTAAATAATTAATCAATTTGTTAATTTTTTATAAATATACTCTAATAAGACAAGTGTTAGCTTTTTTAAAAAACTTTGTTAATCAATATAATCTCAGGTATTCTGTCAACCTCAAAGTGCTATTCCTGTTTCAAAACCCAACCTTTGAAATCATGACCGTCAAACAGCTTACATGAATTAGAAAACAAGTACCTGGGTTGATCTGAATGTGAAGAACTGTTGAGTACCATTCCACCAGAGGAAGATTTGTCTGTATCACAATCGAAAACAGGCTCTATTCCCTGCTTCCTCTGTGTTTTGCTAACAGAGACAAAGTCTCCCTCTTGTTTGTTAGGCATCGAGCTACAATCATTAGGAGCCATCTCCAACAACTTTTTCAAATATTCTAGTAACTTATTTTGCATCACTCCAAACATTTCCTCCATCTTGACATCTATCTCCCCAAATTTCTTCTCCATCTTTGCATCGATCTACTTGATTTCATTCTAAAGCTTAGTGATTTCCTCTTCATTTTGTTGGATTTCCTTTTGCATTCTAGTCGAGACTCCATCCACCATGATTGCCAAGTCGATGCTTTGATACCAAAATGACACAGCTTAAATTTTCAAAATAACGACAACAGATGGATCGCAGTAGAAAAAAGAAAGAGAAAGAAGGAGAAAGAGAAAAGAAGAAAGAATTCTAGAAGAGAGAATAATTACTGATATTTCTTGACAAAGCCGTACACAATGCCCCTTTTCATCATTTGTAATTCTTAGTAGAATTCTCAACATAACTGCAATCCGTAAATATCGGATATTGCAGGTCATAATTCCTTCTCTCTCCTTGTCTAGTATAACAATAATAACATATTTAATAAAAGAAACAAATAAAACTAAATAGGCCCATAACACATATAGCCTACCAACATGGCTCGCATTTATTCATTTAAGCCCAAGTTCCAGTACAATAACCCGTAAAACCTGCAATAGAAAGTTATTAAATAATCAATAGGTTAATATTCACTTTTAGAAAAAGTCGTTCCAAACTTTAACTTGAAAAAATTGGTTTAATTTAAATAAATATATGTTTATATAGTAAACTGGTACATGAATATATAATTGAATATTGGTTTAATTATGAATATATATATGTACAATCTACATAGATATTGTAACTTAATACCTCCATAGTAAATAACTATAATTTCTTTGAACAAATAAAAACATGTTTCGCATATTAAAATAAAATAGATATTAGAGTATTCATCAAATAAAGGTAATTAAAAGTTTAAACAATAATATTATTGTTATTAGATTTATAAAGAGATAACAGTAATGATGATTAATTGATGAACATTGATTTCTTTTAAAATAATTTTATGAACTTTTTAATTTCTTTATCAGTTTAAATACATTACTACATATTTCTATTGTAATTTTAATTGAATAACTGTATAGGAATTATATATATTAATAAATAACCATTTATATTAAAATTAGCACCTAAGTTCCTTATGTATATATTTATTCCTTTGCTTTGGTTTAAAATTAGCAATTCAAACTCTATTTTATAAAAAAAATTAAAACTTTGCATTTATAGCAATATATATGTATATTTAATTCCTACATATTGCTAGAGACATTGACATTATAATACTTCTCTTTTAGTAAAATTTATTAGAATTACTTAAATGCATATAAAAATGATATAAATATTTTATTTAAAAAACAAAAATAATTAACTAATTGCTGCATATAACAATTTCCTAAACCCCATTAGAGATATACTCCTAATTGGAGTTCAATTTGCATTGTAAATACAAAGGAAGGAGGTGATGCAAAAACAAATTAATTAGGTTTTAATCTTCTATATTTGTCGATTTTTTTTTACTCCAGAATCCAAAACTTTCATCAAAACCTTTATAAGTCTTCTATATAATCATTTATCAGGGCCAATTACTTCGTTCAGCAATCTTATTCATTTGGAATCATTCCAAATGTCAGGCAACCATCTCGGTGGTCCATTACCCGAGAATGTATGCCTCGGTGGACAACTCTTATATCTTGGGGCTATCAACAACAATTTGACAGGTCTGATCCCATCAAGTTTAAATAACTGCAAAAGCTTTTACAGAGTTAGGCTTGAAGGAAAGCTGTTGACAAGAAACACATCAGAAGCTTTTGGCATATATCCTAATTTGAATTATATTGCATTAAGCAACAACAAATTTTATGGTGGATTTTCGCCAAACTGGGGGCAATGCCATTGTCTAAAAAGCCCATGAATCTCCAATAATAACATTTCTGGAAAGATACCTCCTTAGGAGTGAGTAAATGGTCGGTTTGGTTGGTTCGGTTTGAAAAAATCAATAACCGATTTAATCAACTTTCATTTAACAAATAACTGAACCGACTAAAATCGGTTCGGTTCGATCGATTCGATTAAATAATCAATTTTTTATTATTATTAATTATTTAACCACAAATTCAATTCAATAAAATTCAAACTCTAGTATCATTCAACTAAATTGCTAAATAATTTAATAATTTCAATAATATTTTACAAAAAAAAAATAAATAAAAATATTTATCTCAATTTTTTTTTATTTTTAATTATTAGCAAGTCGGTTAATCCGGTTAGTGCGGTTATCAATTTTAAAAATCGAAAACCAATCGAATTAACTAATTTAACCGATTTAAAAAATCGATTATAACTAAAACCGAATAAATTGAACTGATTCAACCGAATTCACTTGGTTTCGGTCGGTCTAGTCGGTTCAAACCGACTTTTGCTCACCCCTACCTGAGCTGAAACATGCAACTCAATTACAAGAACTCGATGTCTCTTCAAATCATCTCATGGGTGAGATTCCCAGGGAATTGGGAGCATTGACATTGATGTTCAATCTTTTGCTAAGTGGTAACCAACTTTCAGGCAAAATTCCACCAGAGATTGGAGTTCTTTCAAACCTACGACATCTTAACTTGGCAACAAACAACTTAAGTGGATCAATTCCTAATCGACTTGGAAAATACTCTAAGTTATTGAACCTGAATTTGGGCAAGAATAGACTTGGAGAAAGCATTCCAATTTCAATAAGCTACATATACGGTCTTGAAAATCTAGATTTTAAGTCAGAATTTACTTATCGGGGAGATACCACAACAGCTTGCAAAATTACTTTCCTTGGAAATATTGGACCTTTCTCACAATATGCTCAATGGTTCCATCCCAATTTCTTTTAATGGTTTGCAAAGCTTGACTATTGTGAATATCTCTTACAATCAATTAGAAGGTCCTATTCCCAATTGTAGACACCATAATTTGCCCCGGCCAAGGCCTATTGGGCCTGGTTCGATAAGAGTTGGGTCTAAGTCCATTGGGCTTAGCTCAAATCGGGTCTAAATAGGGGCAGAATGGCTCGATTTTAGTTTTTATTATTATTATTATTATTTTTTATTTTCGGTTTTCTATTTTTTATTTTATTTTCTTATTTTTGGTTTTTTTATTTTTTTGGTTTCTTGGTCCAAAATTGGGTTTTAATTTCTATTTTCCTTCTAGAATGTGGAGTGGTAAGATTGGACTGGGATTCAATCCTTGAATCCTAGGTAAATAAGGAATAGGAATTGATCAAAAATCTTTCTAATCAATGCCTATAAATATAGGCTTAAACAGGATTAAACAACACATGAAAAGAAGAAAACAAAGGCAAAAAACTCAAAGGGGTTAGTAGCGATCGTAGAGCAGCTTAGGATTATTTTTCAAAATCTTTTGGTTTTTTTTTGGAAAATTTTTAGAAATTTTCCAGAATCCAATCAATTTTTCGGTGACTATTTTGGCAATACTTGAATTTTTCGACAAGTTTTCTAGATTCCAGTGTGATTTTTCAGAATCCGACGAAAATTCAACCGGATTCTGGGTTCTGATAGAGAGAGAGGGAGAGAAACAAGGGGAAGAGAGAGAGATAAGGAAAGAAGAATTTTGAAGGAAAAGACTGGACTTAGGCTTTTATACCAAGGCAAAACGACGCCGTTTTAGCATTAGTAAGTTCCTAAGATCCACGCGTTTTTGTCTGGGTCAACCCAACCCAATCAAACCTGATTCGCAAACCCGTGTGCCAGTCAATCTCTGGAGATAAGCCAAGTCGAGGCGTACGCTCCCGAGCCGTGTTTTTGAGCTGTTTTTCTTTCTGGAGCCGAGCCGCTCCCAACCATAAGCCGAGCTATTTCTATTTTTTTGGTATTTTTTTATTTTTTTAAAATTTTATTTTTTTGTGTTTGTTTATTTTATGAGTATTTTTGCATGATTTAATTTAATAAGAATAAAAATAAATAAGGTAAAATAATAAAAATAATATTTTGGGAATAAATATTATTTATCCAATGATAGAATTTATAGAAATTTTAAATGGTAAATTTCTATAAAATTTCTAAGTGAGAAATTTTGTCTAAATTTATCCCAAATGGTGGAATAATTTAGATAAAATTTTAATAACAATAATTAATATTTATTTCCAGCCAAAAATATAGTAAAAAATGAAAAATATAAAAATGCAAAATTATTTTGAATTAAATACAAATTACCCAATGATAAGATTCTTAGAAATTTCAAATGGTAAATTTTCTAAAAATTTTCTAGGTGAGAAATTCTATCTAAATTTGGTCCAAATAGTAGAATAATTTAAATGAAATTTCAATAAAAGTAGTTGTATTCTTTTCCAAATAAAGTTTTGGTTGAAAAAATGTGATAATTATCCAATAATGAGATTCTTAGAAATTTCAAATGGTAAATTTCTAAGAAATATCTAGGTGAGAAATTTTCTCTAAATTTGGCCCAAATTGTGGAATAATTTAGGTGGAATTTCAATAAAAATAATTGTCATATTATTTTCTTAACAAAATAAAGAAATAAAAAGAATTTTTAAATAGGCCCAAAATGGTGGAAATTTTAGAAATTCAAAGAAAGAAAAAATATTTTTAATTTGGCTCAAATGGTGGAATAATTAGATATATTTTCAACAAAAAAATAAAGCTAACAAAAATCTTTCGACGACGGAGCCTCTTCAAGATATCAAATGGGATTCTTGAATACTCTTGAGGTGAAGAAGTATTTTTTTAAGAGTTATACCAGATTGATGGAGAATCTTAAAAATTATTTTCAATATTTAATATAAAATATAAAACCATTAGAACTAAGATCATAGGATAAATTTAAAATAATATGGTACCATCCTTCAGATGGGCATGTGGGGGTGCTATAACCTTCACCACATGTAACCAAACTCTCGAACCTAGTTTTGGTTAGTAGACCCGAACCTATTCTTTTAGGGATCCTTAGTCAAGCTTAAAAGATCTTTAAGAGGATAAATTCCTTAGGTGACCAATCACACCTAGAAAAAAAAGATTGGTGGTGACTCCATTCATTTGTTAAATCTAGCGATAGATCCTTGGATCTAAATGTTATGATAGTTTGGCGACTCCACTAGGGACTGCTAGAGAGTCAAGCCATAATTTTTGAATTTATCTTACCCTTTCGTCTAATGGTTTTAATGATTTGTGTTTACTAACATATTTCTTTTTTTGTCTTTTATTTGGATTTTGGGGCATGAAACTTATATGTTCCTTCACACACATTATCACATGCATTTACATTATATGAGCTCTACACCCGAGCTCCGTCCCTCTTAGGAGGGAGTAAAGTACCTATACTCTTGTGAGATAATAATCTTCGTAATGGCTAACGAAATACTCCTACTCAAATTAAATCTTTTTCATTAGTAGCCTGTAATTGGTAAGGATTGGATTGCCTTAGTAGTCTGTGATAAAAGATAATGTAAGGAATAATTTAGGAACCTTTAATAGTCAAATCACCTAACCCTGCATATAGTTCATTCTTAAGTGGCCAACTTTAAGATAAAACCATTCCTCCCCATCCATAGATACAACCCAAAATTAGGACACAAGAAGGAACAATTTGTATATTGCTTATCTAACCCTTCTGTTTGTTTGATTCTGTGCATCTGTAACATTTCCATATCATCATTTCATTCTATGCATCATTCTCGTGTTCACAATATCATTTGCATCATTCTCATATGGGAAGTATTTGCCACTTATCAGTTATTGATAAATTAGATCTCCTACGTACATTCATGGAAGGCTAAACACAATCAAAGTCTGCATCAGTTCATTAGGAGTCTACTCATCAATTGAAAATCAAGTCAGATAAGAGTCAAAGAAAACAAGAAAATTGTTTGCCTAAAGGGTTTATCTCATCATTGCTCGAGAGAGTTCATCTCGAGCTACAGCAAAATGATCTAGCAGACTTAAGCAGTGTGTGGGGATGCATGAGTAAGATAAGGTAAGAGGCATTCGAGAGTAGATATGGAGACATAGCTTCTCTGTTTCAAGTAGATGTGGACAATAATTTGATTAGGGCCCTTATCTAGTTCTGGGATCCTTCTTATAGATGTTTTGTCTTCAATAAAATAGATATGATACCCACAATCGAAAAGTATATGGTCTTACTTCACTTCGACTTGCCAAACCCATATAGATCTATTGGTCAAATAAAGTGGGCTATCGTAAAAAGTTAGTGCAAATGCTTGGAGTTAGCCTGCCTCAAGTTAATGCATGTGTCAAGATAAAAGGTGAAAGTAAGGCTATTCCATGGAGTTTTCTACAAGATTTCATCTAGGGACATATAGATGATGATCAGGGGTCAGTGGCTATGGCTATAGCTTTATATGGATTGGTGATCTTTCCAAAAGTCATCGGGTATGTTGATGTCACAGTAATAGATTTTATGGATCAGTTAGCATACCAAGTCAATGCAGTATCAACCATTTTAGCAGAAACCATTCGTTCTCTAAACTTTTGTCACAAAAATGGTAAAGGTCGATTTAATGGGTGCTTATCATTGCTTTATGTCTAGATGAAGAGTCATATGGAATGCAAAGAAAGTCAGTTCCGTAAACCATACCTTCACTCTAGTATCCCAATCAAGGAGTTTTGTTGCAGCACATGGCCTCAAACAAAGTCAAAAGAATAATGGGTTTCTTACTTTCGAGCCCTCAATGGTCAAGGAATAGTTTGGAGAGCACCTTGGATGCGTCATGATACAATGTTACACAATTATGGAGATTAGCCTGGGTTTTCCTATTAGGCTTATGGTGTACTGTTACTTATGCCCCAACTTTAGTAAGAAGGCAATCTGGATGTGAGTAGTTCATTCCAAAAACTTATAGACTTAATCAGTGGGAATTCTTTTTCACTGATAAAGGGGCATACGAAATGGTCAAAAAGGTTAAAAAGGCATGGAAGCAAACCACCAGGGTTAACCAAGGAAGGTTTATTTATAATGTCACCCTAGAGTATAGTGTGTGGCATACGAGGAGGGGAAAAGACATTGTGATCCCTAGTGAATAGTTAAGGCACTCCCCAAAACCTATTCTTCAAAATTTTTTGCTTAAAATGGAAACAGTTAAGAGAAAACTCCAATCTGAGAAAGACGAGTTGGAACAAGAAAACAAGTGATTGAAGATAGAAATGGATGAGTGTTTACGACTTCAAAAGCTAAAAATCTAGAGCCTCATTAAGCAAAAAAATTAGTGAAGAGCCTTATTTAATGATCTAGATATGACACATTCGTCAGTTACACCCGAGCTTGCTCGGCTTTTAAAGAAAAATGAATTGCTAAAAATGAAGATGGAAGAAGAACAAAAGGCTACTACTAGGGCACACAGACATAGTTAGATGCTACAAGAAGTAGTGGATCGATGCAAGGCACAAGTAAAAGCCTTGTTTGATGAATGTAAAAGGCAAGCTAGGCAAAATGAGCTATAGAAAGACATGTGCATAGAAAAACAATTGCATTTAAGGTATTTATTTGATCAGTTATGCATAGTCGCGAACAAAGCATCAAAAATACAAGAAAAAATGAAAGATTTGGAGGCTATGGTGCAACCAGTAGGAGTCCATAGAAGACAATTGCTTGATTTCGTAGACGAGGCACAAAATCATTACTAGTAAACTAGGAAATTTGTTAGGAGGCGTGAAAAGAAGAAAATGATGATGTTTAGGATTTTAGAGTATTGTTTTGACTTTATTATGATGTAATTTTGAAATTTTATGAAATAAAGTTTCAGATAGAGATTTCTTTTATCAATAATGGTGATGTGGCAAATATTAGTACATTTCATACATGCATCTGCACATCTAAACATAGAATGCATAATTTCTAATATCCATATAATTGTGATACTCAAGGTTCAAAGATAGCTCCATCAAGTAGAAATCTCACTCATCCATACAACACCAGAGCCAAAGCCAGACAAATGGAGCAAGAAAATTATCATCGATTTGAAAAATTAGAAAAAACACAGGAAAAGATTGAGAATAAGTTGAGTAAAATTTTGGATGCTTTCAACAAGTTAAACAAGGAGAAAAAAATACTAGCCAATAGGGCCTTCCATCACAAGAAGTGGCTAACCCCTTATATCTATTTGGTTTTGGTCCACATCAAGCCCAATCTACAAAAGAAGTTCTACCACAACAATTCACATATCTTACATATCCTGGAATGCCATCAGCCTCTAATCCAAGGCATTACCATAGCTATGTGAATCATATCTTTACTGAAAGGTAGTTGAACCAATTCAACTTCTTGATTTGGATGACATGAAAGAAAAAAAAAAGGAAAAGGTAAAAGTGGTTGAATCTCAGGAAGATTCAAAGATTAATATACTTGAACAAAGGTTACGAGCTGTGGAAGGAATTGATTTTTATAGTTCTATTGATGCTGCTGGGCTTTGTCTGATCCTAGATGTGGTTATTCCTCTTAAGTTCAAGGTACCAGAGTTTGAGAAATACGATAGTACAAAATGCCCGAAGACTCATATTATCATGTACTGTCAAAAAATGACAGCCCATGCTCATAATAAAAAGCTATTAATGCATATTTTCCAAGATAGCCTTACTGGCTCTACTACTAAGTGGTATGTCCAGTTAGACAGAACCCGCATCCATTTATGAAGTGATATGGCTCATGATTTTATTAGTTAATATCGACATATTATGGATTTGACTCCTGATTGATTGTCTTTGCAGAATATTGAGAAGAAGGCAAATGAGTCCTTTAAAAAAATATGCTCAAAGGTGGAGGAATGTAGCCTCTCAAGTGCAACCTCCTCTAACCAAGAAAGAAACTACAGTGTTGTTTGTCCGCACTTTGAAATTGCCCTATTATGAAAAGATGATAAGGAATGCAACCAAGAATTTCACCAACATGGTGATCTCTGACAAAATTATTAAGAGTGCCATCAAGAATGCAAGTTAGAAGGAGAAGAGGCATCCACTAAAAGAGCCTCAAGGAAGAATGAGACTGAAGCTCAAGCTGTGAGCTTTGATAAACAACAGTTCAGGGGATATTAGCCTTACACACCACAAAGCTATTCCTAAAATTATTCCACTGTGAATAATGCTTACCAATACCAACCAAATTTGTAGCAACTCTACCCTCAAACTTATCGATCTCCTTTTAGATCACAGATTGCCACATATGAGCCTAACACTCGACCTTCTCCTAGACCTCAAATCCGATCGACTAATCCTACGAGTGGTGCATGAGAGCAACAAACTACTCGTGAAAAATTGATATTCGATCCAATCCCCATGACATATACAGAGTTGTATCAAGAGCTTTATAACAATCATCTAATTACTCCTAGCTGAGTAAAGCCACCCAAGCCATCATACCAATGGTACGATTCTGCAGCCTATTGTGACTATCACTATGGGGTTGTTGGTCATTCCACCAAAAATTACACTACCCTTCAACACAAAGTGCAACAATTGATCAATAATGGAATGTTCAATTTTGATATAGGGAGAGAAAATGCATCAAATGTTAGTGGTAATCCCTTACCGAATCATTATGTGAATGCTCTAAGTGAAGAACGAGAGCATTATCTGAATAAAAAGGTAGCAGAGGTCAATACCCCTCTTAGTCAGCTATTTGATGTTTTATGAAAAGTTGACATGATACAGCCAATCAGTCCATATACTTATCATGGAGCATATATAGCTGGCAAAAGCTGTAAATATCATAGTGGGGCATTTGGCCACTCCGTTGAAACTTGTGAGCAATTTAACCATGAGGTGCAAAAGCTCATGGATTCATACCAGATTGAATTCTAAAAAGAAAGGTATGGTTCAAAGAAAGCTGAAATGTCTATGATTGACCAATCATCGAAGCTATTCCCAAGACCATTAACAATTTATTGTGGGAATAAGCCAAGGCCAACCTTGGACCAGTTTACCCCTAAGCCAGTAACTTTTAAAGTCCCTGCTTCATTCCCTTGCAAGAGCAATAGGGCTGTGCCATGGAAATATGGTTGTGACACAATAGTCCCAAGGTAAGAAGAGAATGTCTCCAAAACTAATGCCATCAATATAACTGGTGTAGGGGGCATCACTTGAAATGGAAGGTGCTACACTCCAGAAATGCTAGAAAAGGCTAGAAAAGAAAAGGTCAAAGTAGGTGAAGAATGAAATAATCCAAAAGTGGCACCTAAAAAGAACTGTCCAAAGTCGGTGTCCGAAAAAGAGGCATGTGAATTCTTGAAATTAATAAAACATAGTGAATATTCGTGGTAGAACAATTAAATAAGATGATGGCATGAATCTCATTATTGTCATTGCTATTGAATTTAGAACCCCATCAAAATGCCTTGTTAAAAGTATTAAACCAAGCATATGTGGTAAATAATGTGTCAGTTGAATATGTGAATCACTTGGTTGCAAACTTGGTCATACCAAATCATATATCCTTCAGTGATGATAAGATTCCTCTAGAAAGAAGGCTCTACATATCACCGTCAAATGCACGAGCCATATTATAGCTAAAATCCTCATTGACAATGGTTCTAATATTAACGTCATGCCTATGTCAACCTTAGTAAGGCTACCTATTAATTACTCACACATGAAAGATGGCCAAATGGTTGTCCGAGCATTTGATGGGACTAGGCGAGAAGTTCTGGGAGATATAAAGATGCCCTTACAAATTGGGCCCTGTACTTTCAAAGTAAAATTTCAAGTGATAGACATCTCTCCATCTTATAGCTGCTTGTTGGAAAGACCATGGATTCACATGGTAAGTGCTATTCCTTCTACCCTACACTAAAGGATCAAGTTCAATGTGGAAGGGTAGTTGATAATGGTGTTTGAAGAAGAAGATATATTGGTAACTCAGCCTTTGAATGCTCCGTATGTGGAAGCTACTAAGGAAGCAATGGAATGCTCTTATCGATCCTTTGAGTTGGTCAACCATGTAGGCAAAGGACCCAAAAGCCAACAATGTTCAAAGATAGTAATGTGTCAGGTTATCAATAGAGGTTGGTATCTCGGAGTAGGACTAGGCAAAAATTTACAAGGGATAAGAGAGCCTTCAATGATGATAGATAACAAGAAGAGATTGGGCCTTGGTTATGAAACTAAAAATTAGGGAATTAAAGGGAGACAAGCCATCAAGACAATAAGGATCATCCCACACTTATACGAGACTTTCAGGCCTAAAGGATTCATCTACCCAATTATGAAGGAAGATTTGGAATAAAGCATGGAGAAAACATTTGCTGAGTTGTCCATTCATGCGATTGGAAGTGGGTGTAAGCTAGAAACATAGGTTTGTCCTTGCCCACCAGGTTATGAGCTGAACAATTGGAGCATTATTAAAATGCTTGCTATCTTTGAGACCGATTTAATGTAATTAAACATCCCAATAGCTTATGCCCAAGGCCTTGGGATGGTCTTTCTTGTTTGGGCCATTTATCTATTATTATTTTAATAAAATTAGGAAGGATGCATTTTCATTCATTTCTTCTAGTACTTTCTTTTGTTTTTTCCATACATTTTGCCAACACATCCCATTTTATTCCATTTCAGGTGTTTAAATAAATAGAAAAATAATCATGATAATGCTCAAGGGGTTAATTTTGAAAAATCAATTAACACTGATGCACTTAGTAATGAAGATGATTATGAAGAATGTGTTATCCCTCTGACCTAATAAGATTGGTTGAATTGAGCCTCATCAAGAGACAATTGACTTGGTGAATCTAGGAGATGAAGAGAATAAAAAAAAGGTCAGAATTGGCACTTCACTTTTATTAGGAGATAGGTAACGTTTGGAAGATCTACTTTGAGAATTCATAGATATGTTTGCTTAGTTTTATCAAGATATGCCAGGGCTTAGTACAGAGATAGTAGAGCATAGACTACCCCTAAAGCCAAAATGTAAGTCAGTCCAGCAGAAACTGAATTGAATGAAGCCTAAAATGCTACTAAAGATCAAAGAAGAGGTGAAAAAATAATTTGATACAGGTTTCTTGCAAGTGGCTAAGTATCTAGAGTGGGTAGCTAACATTGTATTAGTTCTTAAAAAAGATGAAAAAGTATGAATGTGCATAGATTATCATGATTTGAATAAGGCTAGCCTAAAGGATAACTTTCTCTACCTCATATTGACACACTGGTGGACAATACGACTAAACATTCAACATTCTCTTTTATGGATAGGTTCTCAAGGTATAACCAAATAAAGATGGTTGCGGACGATATGGATAAAACCACTTTTGTGACCATATGGGGAATGTTTTGCTACAAAGTCATACCTTTTGGTCTAAAGAATGCTGGGGCAACATACCAAAGAGCTATGGTTACACTTTTTCATGACATGATGCACAAAGAGATTGAGGTGTAAGTAGACAATATGATTGTAAAGTCTCGAAAAGGCAAAGATCATGTTACCAACCTCAGAAAGCTATTTAAGAGGTTGAAAAAAATTCTAACTCAAGTTAAACCCAGCCAAATGCATATTCGGGGCAACATTAGGGAAGTTGCTAGGCTTTGTGGTTAGTGAAAGAGGGATTGAAGTCAACCTTGACAAAATACGAGCCATTCAAAATTTGTCACCTCTTAGTACGCCAAAAGAAGTTCAAGGATTTCTAGGTAGATTGAACTACATTTCTTGATTCATATCTCAGATGACCTACAAGTGTGACCTACATTTAAGCTTTTTCGCAAAAATAACCCTGGAGAATGGAATGAGGAATGCCAAATGGCTTTTGATAAAATTAAGCAATACTTGTCCAATCCTCCAGTGTTAGTGCCACCTATTCCAGGGAGACCATTAATCCTATACCTCACGGTATACGAGAATTCAATGGGATGTGTATTGGGGTAGCAAGATGAGTCTAGCCGAAATGAAAGGGCTATTTATTATCTAAGAAAAAATTTATAGAATATGAATCCAAGTATTCCTCTTTGGAGAAAATATGTTGTGCATTAGCTTGGACCACTAAAAGACTCAGACAATACATGCTTTATCATACCACCTGGCTCATAGCAAAATTGGATCCAATTAAATATATTTTTGAGAAACTTTTTCTATCTGGAAGAATTGCTAGATGACAAGTAATACTCTTGAAATATGATATCATATATGTAAATCAGAAGGCAATAAAAGGGAGTGTCATAGTTGAGTTTCTCGTAGATCGTACTACGAAATATTATGAGCCGATGAGATTAGAATTCCCTAATGAAGATTTAATGGCTGTGTCCCAGCTGGAAGAGGAAGAGCAAGAAGTGAACCATTGGAAAATGTATTTTGATGGAGCTACCAATGCCTTAGGACATGAAATTGGGGCAGTCTTAATCTCTCCAGAGGAACAATATTATCTCATAACAGCGAGATTAAATTTCAATTGCACAAATAACATAGCTGAATATGAGGCATGCGTTATGGGTCTACAAGCTGCTTTAGATAGAAAAGTTAAAGCATTAAAAATATTTGGAGACTCAACTCTAGTATATATCAGTTGAAAAGAGAATGGGAGATAAGAGATTCAAAACTCATCATATACTGTAGGTATATTTTAGAGTTGATCAAGTAGTTTGAAGATATTCAGTTTGATCATTTACCTCGAGAAGAAAATTTGATTGATGATGCTTTAGCTACTTTAGCAGCAATGGTTCAAATTAATGATAGTGCTGACATTTAACCCATCAAGTTAGGCGTCAAGGATATGCCAGCTCATTGTTTTAATGTAGAAGAGGAAGAGGATGGGAGGCCCCGATATTATGATATCTTACAGTACATTAAAAATCAGTAATATCTTGCCCGAGCAACAGAGAATGATAAAAGGGTCATCCAAAGATTAGCTATGAGCTTTTTCTTGGATGAAGATGTTTTATACAAAAGGAGCCATGAACAAGTATTGTTGAGGTGCGTAAATAAGGTCGAGGCTAAAATGATTATTGAAGAGGTACATGATGGGATATGTGAGGGACACGCCAATGGACATATGATGGCAAGACAAATCTGAGAGCAATATATTATTGGTTGACAATAAAGAGTGATTGCATTGACTATGCTCGAAAATATCAGAAATGCCAGATTTATGCTGATAAGATTCATGCTCTGCCATCTATTTTACATGTTTTAGCACCACCTTGGCCATTTTTTATGTGGGGCATGGATGTCATTGGCCCTATTACCCCAAAAGCTTTTAATGGGCATAGGTTTATTTTCGTGATGATAGATTACTTCACAAAATGGGTGAAAGCAGCATCTTATGAAAATGTGACACGATCTATGGTTTGCAAGTTTATTAAGAGAGAAATCATCTACAGATATAGATTTCTAGAGAGAATCATTTCAGATAATGCCAAGAATCTGAATAACAAGATGATGCAAGAGATATGTGCCTAATATACGATTAAGCACCACAATTCAGCACCATACCGTCCAAAAATGAATAGAGCAGTTAAGGCGACAAATAAGAATATAAAAAAATTCTTGAAAAGATGACTGAAACCTATAAGACTGGCATGAAAAGTTACCATTTGCATTGCATGCGTATCGAACATCAATGCATACCTCTACTGAGGTAACCCTATTTTCTTTGGTTTATGGGATGAAAGTTGTATTACCAGTAGAAGTAGAAATCCTATCTTTGAGGATCCTAAAAGAAGTTGAATTAGAAGAGGCTGAATGGATTCTAGAGCGCTATGAACAATTGAATCTTATTGAAAAAAAAAGACTAACAGCATTGTGCCATGGCCAGTTATATCAAAGAAGGATGATGAGGGCTCATGATAAAAAGGTTCGACCTTGGTGTTTCTGGGAAGGAGAGTTGGTCTTGAAAAGAATTCTTCCAAGTCAACATGATAATAGAGGGAAATGGACTCCAAATTTGAAGGGGCTATATGTCATGAAATGAGCTTTCTCTGGTGGAGCATTGATATTAACTGAGATGGATGGAAATGATCTACCTCATCTTATAAATGCTGATGCTATGAAGAAGTACTATGTTTGAAAAAAAAAAAGAAAAAAATAAAAAAAGGAAAAAATGAAAATGAAAAAATGAAAAAGAAAAAAAGAGAAGGAAAAAAAAAAGAGGACTCAAGGAAAAAACCCTGAGAGGGCGATTTGAGTCACAAATGGGGTTTATCTAAGTTTAAAACTTGAAAAGGTAGCTTAGATAAGAAGAATACATATCAAGTTTGAAAATTCCTTGGTAAAAAGCTAGCAGGTTCTGAAGAGCTCTAAGTTGTTAAATGCATTAGGTGGTTGAATTTTTTGAAAAAGACTTCAAGATATGTTATGATTGTTTAATAGTTTATTTTTGGGCCTTGTCCTTATAACCATCTTTGTAATTCTTTATTTGCCAATTGACCAAAGTTTGCTATCATTCTAATAAAAAACATTTCATTTCATTCTTCACGTGTCTCTTTTGTTGATTGTTTCTTAACCATTCTTATTCATTTATCTTCAATACCTTACAATGGGGAAATGTATGACTGTATTCTTACTTTTTGAGATTGAAATAATGATTGATAAATGAATAATAGCTTGAAAGATTGTTACACTACATTTGAAAGGTTAAGATCGATAAAGGCAAATTGGAATTGTTCAGTTCTTAACACGGATATTGAATTTCTCAAAAAAGAGAAGATGAGAATTAAATAGGAGAAATGATTTAGAGTTACTTTGATTTGGCCATAGCACTTGAAGGTTGAAGGGGATTTGGGGCCCAAGGAAAAGACTTGAGAAGCTTGAGTACCACAAGATCTCATGACATTATTAATGTTCGCATTCCATGTATTGTGTTGGCATCGTTGTTTGAATAGTACATGCACATAATTTCATGTTTGGACATGCATGACATTATGAGAATCTAGGTTGTTACATTTGCATCAGTAAGAAGGCATTTGCATCTTTGATCATGACATTCATTAATGCAAAAATTTAGGTCACCTGAAAAGAAATTATGAACCTTTTGATCTTTGAATTTTAAATGAGAATTTTTGAATTTCAAAGAAAAATCTTGAAGTTTCAAATGAGAATATTTGAGATGTCAAACTCTAAGACTTCTTGAAAGTGAACCTTTGAACTCAAATGAGAATCTTTGAGTTTCAAATGAGAATCTTTGAGTTTCAAATGAGAATTTAGGTTGTTGCATTTGCATCATTAAGAAAATATTTGCATCATTGATCATGGCATTCATTGCATACAAAATTTTGAGTAACTTGAAAAATAAATTGTGAATCTTTTGATGAGAATTTTTGAGTTCCCAAATGGGAGTCTTTGAACTTAAATGAGAATCTTCGAGGTGTAAAACCCTAAAGTTTGTCGAATGTGAATCTTCGATCTAGAATGAAAGGTTTTGAACTTTTAGATGTAAATCATCAAAATTCAAATGAAAAGCTTTGAACTCAATCTTTGGATACGAATCTTTAAGTTTTTGAGTGAGAACCTTTGAACTTAGATATGAAACTCTATGGCATGTGAGCCTTTAAACTTGAATGAAAAGCTTTGAACTTTTGGATGTGAATCTCCAAAATTCAAACAAAAAGCTTTAAACTTTTTGGATGTCAACCCTGAATTTGTCAAATGTAAGAAGTTTGAACTTTTGGATGTGAATCTCCAAAATTCAAATGAGACTCTTTAAATGTGGATGCAAGTCTTGCAATTTACAAATACGAATCTTGAAATCTTGCAAATCAAATTCTTATGAATTTGAAATTTTGAGAATCAAATTTCAGTGAATTTTTTACGAAGTTGAAAGGTTCTTGTGAATCTGAACCTTTGATTTTCAAACTCAAATTACGAATCTTTGAGCTCCCATTACAAATTTCATCAGATCTGATCTACAACTCCACTGGACATGATTGTCAAGGAGTCATTTATTTCCCTAAAGTTTATTGCCTCTATTTAGATGAGCCATTTATTTTGTCAAAGTTCGTTGCCTTTATTCAGAGGAGTCATTTATTTTTCCAAAGTTCAATTGCCTCTACATAGAGGAGCAATTTATTTTTTCAAAGAAGTTTTGCCTCTATTTAGAGGAGCTTTGTTTACTGAAAAAAAAAGCATGAATTTGTTAAGATGGACACATGCAGGGTGTCTAAGTCTTTGCACAATTCTTGTTGCAGAAGGAAGTGCAAAGAGGGGCAGCTATAAACACCATAATTTATCCGAGCCTAGGCCCATTGGGCCTGCTTCAACAAGAGCTGGGTCTAAGTCCATTGGGCTTAGCTCAGATCAGGTCTAAATAGGGGCAGAATGGCCCGATTTTAGTTTTCTTTATTATTATTATTTTATTATTTATTTTTATTTTATTTTCTTATTTTTGGTTTTTTTTTTGTTTCTTGGTCTGAAATTGGGTTTTAATTTCTGTTTTTCTTCTAGAAAGTGGTGGTAGGATTGGATTGAATCCTAGTTAAATAAGGAATAGGAATTGATCAGAAATCTTTCTGATCAATGCCTATAAATATAGGCTTAAACAGGATCAAACAACACACAAAAAGAAGAAAACAAAAGCAAAAAACTCAAAGGGGTTAGTAGCGGTCATAAAAGCAGTTTAGGATTTTTTTTGAATTTTTTTGGTTTTTTTTTGGAAAAGTTTTGAAAATTTTTCAGAATTCAATCAATTTTTCAATGACTTTTTCGATGAGACTTGAATTTTTTGATAGGTTTTTCCAGATTCCAATGTGATTTTCTAGAATCAGATAAAAATTGAATCGAATTCTAGGTTCTGATAGAGAGAGAGAGAGAAAAGAGGGGAAGAGAAAGAGAAGGAAAAAAGAATTCTAAAGGAAAAGACTAGACTTAGGCTTTTATACCAGGGCAAAACGACGTCATTTTAGCGTTAGTAAGTTCCCATGATCAGCGCATTTTGGTCTGGGTCAACCCAACTTGATCGCGACCCGATCTGCTAACCTGCATGCCAATTGATCTCTGAAGCTAAGCTGAGCCGAGCCGCATGCTCTCGAGCCGTGTTTTTGAGCCATTTTTCTTTTTGGAGCCAAGCCGTTCCCAGCCATAAGCCGAGCCGTTTCCATTTTTTTTTGTATTTTTAATTTTACTTTTTTTAATTTTTTTATGTTTATTTATTTTAGGAGTATTTTTGCATGATTTAATTTAATAAGAATAAAAATAAAGAAGGTAAAATAATAAAAACAATATTTTGGAAATAAATATTATTTATCCAATGAAGGAATTTATAGAAATTTTAAATGGTAAATTTCTATAAAATTCCTAGATGAGAAATTTTGTCTAAATTTATCCCAAATAGTGGAATAATTTAGATAAAATTTTAATAACAATAATTAATATTTATTTTCCAGCAAAAAATAGTAAAAAATGAAAAATGTAAAAATGTAAAATTTTTTTGAATTAAATACAAATTACCCAATGATGAGATTATTAGAAATTTCAAATGGTAAATTTTCTAAGAATTTTCTAGGTGATAAATTCTATCTAAATTTGGCCCAAATGGTAGAATAATTCAGATAAAATTTCAATAAAAGTAATTGTATGCTTTTCCAAATAAAGTTTTGGTTGAAAAAATGTGATAATTATCCAATGATGAGATTCTTAGAAATTTCAAATGGTAAATTCCTAAGAAATCTCTAGGTGAGAAATTTTCTCTAAATTTGGCCCAACTGGTGGAATAATTTAGGTGGAATTTCAATAAAAATAATTGGCATATTATTTTCTTACCAAAATAAAGAAATAAAAAGAATTTCTAAATAAGCCAAAATGGTGAAAATTTTAGAAATTCAAAGAAAGAAAAAATATTTTTAATTTGGCCCAAATGATGGAATAATTAGATATATTTTCAACAAAAAAATAAAGCTAACAAAAATCTTCCGATGACGGAGCCTCTTCAAGATATCAAATGGGATTCTTGAATACTCTTAAGGTGAGGAAGTATTTTTTTAAGAGTTCTACCAGATTGATAGAGAATGTTAAAAATTATTTTCAATATTTAACATAAAATATAAAACCATTAAAACTAAGACCATAGGATAAATTTAAAATAATATGGTACCATCCTTTAAATGGGCATGTGGGGGTGCTATAACATTCCCCACATGTCACCGAACTCCCAAACCCAGTTTTGGTTAGTAGACCAAACATATTCTTTTAGGGGTCCTTAGTCAAGCTTAGGAGATCTTTAAGAGGATAGATTCCTTAAGTGACTAATCACACCTAAAAAAAAAGATTGGTGGCAACTCCATTCATTTGTTAAATTTAGCGATAGATCCCCGGATCTAGACTTTATGACACCAACATTAAGGCATTTCATGAGGCTTCATTTGATGCCTTAAGAAACAATAAGGGCCTATGTGGTAATGCCACTGGACTAATGCATTGTGTCGTCGTTGCTGCTAGCAACAACGTTGGTCATAGAAAAGGCACCAAGGTCATCATTTTCATTGTGCTTTCACTCTTTGGTCTCTTCTTTTACTCTGTATCATGGCTGGAAGTTTCTTTATTCTTTACCAAAAGAATCGAACTAGAAAATCTGAGTTAATGGAGGCAAAACTTGGAGATTTTTCACATTGTGGGGATATAATGGAAGAATACTCTATGAGAACATTATTGAAGGCACTGGAGATTTCAGTTCCAGCAATTGCATTTAGGAGGCTACGGAGCTGTTTATAAAGCTGTGCTACCCATTGGAGAGGTGTTTGCGGTGAAGAAACTTCACCAATCTGAAAATAACATGATTTCCAACAACTTGAAAGCCTTTGAAAGCGAGATTCATGCTTTATCAGAAATCAGACGTTGTAACATTGTGAAGCTGTATTGCTTTTGTTCACATCCAAAGAACTCATTTTTTGTTTATGAGTTTGTAGAAAGGGGAAGTTTGAGAATGGTGTTAAGCAACAAGGATAAGGCAATGGAGTTGGATTGGGAGAAGAGGCTAAATGTTTTTAAAGGAGTGGCCAATGCGTTGTCTTATTTGCATCATGACCATTCACCACCTATAATTCATCGAGACATTTCCAGCAATAATGTTCTTCTGGATTTGGACCATGAGGCTCATGTCTCAGATTTTGGCAGAGCCAAGCTTTTAAAGCCCGACTCCTCCAATTGGACTTCACTTGCTGGCACTTTTGGGTACATAGCTCCAGGTATATATTGATCTCTTTTTTAAAGATGTTTTAAACATGTAATCATTGAATTAAAAGTGTTGGTTTTGTGTGCAAATTGATGCGTTAAAACAAAGTTCAAGTAGTATTATGATTGTAACTTTTTAAAATTTAAGTATCAAATTAAGAATTTGACTATAATTCAAGTATTAAATGTGTAATTAATTTTTAAAGTTTAACACTTAATTTTTCAATATTCAATATATCAAACTGATGAACTAAATGCAAAATTTTATATGAACCTTTAAATTTCAATTTTCAAATAATCTTCTAAACATTCACAATTTCTTTTCAACATGTATTTTATAATCTTCTCAATATTCTTACATAATCTTGTATTGGTTAGATATATTTGTTGTTTAACAGAGCATATTGATTAGATATATTTTTTTTAAGCAAAGTTCACTTTACAAGAAGTAGTGAGAAATGCAATGTATATATTTTGGGATTCTTAACATGGAAGTTCTTATGGAAGACATCCTATTGATCTTTATCATGTTTATCTCATCGCGTGGATCGACGTTGGCATTGGTATCTTAATACCTATATTTACTTAACAGATGCAATAGACCAATGTCTCTCACCACCGAAAACCAAGTTGCAGAGGATGTATTTTACTACCAAATGTAGATTGTATGCGTTAATGACAAACCCAACTTTGGTCAACCCACGCAATAGGTTGCTCACAGTCCAGTCGAATAGTCTGCATTCCAACTTTCACGATCACAAATGGAAATGTTGTTCATGGGTTTTGTGGCTAATTAGTGCTAACAATTGATAATAATTCTTGGTACGAGTATAATTTGCTTTCTCAATCTCCTTCTTTCTCTCCTTTGTATTCAAATGTTTAAGCAATCTTATATATATGTAGTTAAATATTTGATTCACTAATGGTGACATTTCATTAATAAATAAAATTAAAATTAGTTAAATCTTAAAAATAAATTACTTCTTACATATGCAAGGTCAATGGGTTAAATAAAAGCAAATCACTTAAATATAGTAGAGGGAGAATTTAATCAGAAATTAACATAAAAAGAGAGATTAGGGATTTTTTTTTGAGCTTTAGTTTCACAGTATTGTTGGATGGTAACATTGTTGTATGGAAACTTTAGGTTAAAAGCTTCTTTTCCATTTGTATTAAACATTTTTTGTTTTTGTTTTTTTCTTTTTTGAATTGGAGGTAGGTCAGTGATTATTAGCTAAATGTTCATGTTCAAAAGTTTTGTTTCTTGAAATCATATATTAAAATTGTGTAATAATCCCAAATAAAGGAATTGTGTAAATTAACACTAACAATGAACCTACTATATTTAAAATATTAAAATTTTAGTTTGAGTGTGTGAAATGTTGAAATTTCCTTAAGTTTTTATGTAAAATAAGGTTTAATTAAATAAAAAATAATAATGTTTATGATTTCATAAAAATAATATTTTATGATTTCATTTAGATAAACATAAGATGACCGAACCTACACAAGCATGAAAAACAACGAAACTTTAAATGATATTAAGAAAGAAGCCATGATTTGGATAGTTCAAAGGAATATATATTTTATTAATTATTTAAGTATAAATTACATTGACTAGCACGAATGGTTAGGTATTTATTCCTCCAATTGACATTGGCGTCGATTTTAGATACTTCTACTTTCTCTTCTCTTTTCCTTTCTTACGTTTTTTTTTCTTTTTTACGTAGAAAGGCAGCTAACTAGGTGGGAGCAGGTAGGGTGTTAGTGGTATATATATTACTCTTATACTAGTTTTAAAAGACTTCCCAAAAGACTTATGAAGTCTTCCTCCAATTGACGTTGGCGTCAATGGAGATGTTTCTAACCTTTTTTTTTTCTTTTCTTTTCATTTCTTTATTGTGGTGGAAAAAAAGAAACACGGTTGATTGGGAGCAGCTAGGGTACTTGAAAAATAATTTAACAATTACGGCTTTTTACTATTAGATTACGATTTTTTTTTTAAGTTATAGTTTTTTTATATTAGACTATGATTTTTTTTTCTAAAATCAAAGTTTTTACCTATTTGGCAAAACAAATTTATTTGGATTCATGCATATTGTATTTTTGGTTATCAAAGTGCATTTGAAAGGGTATGCAAAGCAAGAAAAATAAAAATTATTAAAATATTTTATTAAGTTGAATGATGTATTATTTCTTCTTTAAAAAAAAAATTGAATCTATTTTCCTAAAAAAGAAAAAACAAAGAAATTTAACTATGAACATAGTTAGGTGTCAAAAAAGGTTTGTGGTTAAAATATTTTGGGTACCGATTTAGTATGTAATTTATTTGATATTGAAGCCCTATTTTGATATTACTAATAATCTTACATGCTTGATACTCGAAACTATTGTATAACCAGAATGTCTATAATTAATTAATCAAAAATAAAAATATTATTAATAATCTTCTTTCTTTTGAATTAAACGCCTTTATAAAAAAATATGATTATGATGCAAATTTTCTTAAAGTTGAAGGTTGCATTTCTTAAAGCAATTGATTTGTTTTTATCACCTTTTTTTTTAATGCAGGATGGCCTGCCTCATTCTGTCTACTTGTTCTTTTCTTTTCTTTTTTATTTTTTTTGAAGTGTTTGGCTACTTTCTACTCTAAACCAATGAAGTGTTAAGTATAAAGTTAGACTAAAAGAATTAAAATAACCTAAATGTGAAAACACTAACATTTCTTGTTGAAAGTGGGATCAAGCCCTTATTTAAATTTCTTCTTCTAGGCTATGGTTGGATGAAGTATTTGAAAGATGTAACGAATTTCAAGCAGGCTTTTCAAAAGTCAAAAAATAAATTCATTTATTTTGCTAAAGAGAGGAAGGGAGTTCAAATTTTTGGCAAATTTCAAATGTGTAATTGAATTCAAAGTTGGATCAAATCCACCAAATCTCTTTTTTGTCATCAAGTCAAGATCTCGTAGCAGAAAAATGGGGTTTAAGAGAGATAAAGTTTAAGCTTTTGTTTTTTTTTTTGTTTTTTGTTTTTTTTTTTAGATGAAAGACAATAGTGATGAGTGAGTTTTTTACTCTTTTTTTGCTTTTAGTATGTGGGGAAAGTATGACAGTATTTTTTTAATTTCTTGATTATTATTGTTTACTTACCTTTTTTCTTAATTGGTCGAAATGACATATTTGCAAAGGCAATTCAAATAATTTTATAGTGTGATGTGATTTTCACCGTTCAATGGAGTTTTGAGTTCTAATACTCATTGCCCTTTTATTTATTTAAAGGAAAAAACAAGAAATTAACTATGAAACATAGTTAGGTGTCAAAAAAGGTTCGTGAGTTAAGATATTTTTTGTATTGATTTAGTATGTATTTATTTGATATGAAGCCCAATTTTTATATTACTAATACTCAAAAATATTGTATAACTAAATGTAATAATCAAATAATCAAAAATAAAACTATGATTAACAATCTTCTTTCTTTTGAATCAAACGCCTTTAGAAAAAAATATGATTATGATGCAAAGTTTCTAAAAGTTGGAAAGTCTGCATTTGTTAAAGCAATTGATTTATCTTTTATCACCTTTTCTTTTGAAAATGCAGGAAGATCTGCATCATTCTATCTACTTTTTCTTTATTTTTTATTTTTTGAAATGTTGGCTACTATTTTATTTTTAAACCAATGAGTGTTAAGCATAAAGTTATGGGTAGAAGAATTAAAAAAATCTAAAATGTGAAAACTGTTGGGCTAAAAGCCTCCAATCCAATCACACCAGCGGAAGCACCAAGGTCATCATTTTCATTGTGCTTTCACTGTTTGGTCTATTCTTTTACTCTGTATCATGGCTGGAAGTTTCTTTATTCTTTACCAAAAGAATCGAACTAGAAAATCTGAGTCAATGGAGGCAAAACTTGGAGATTTTTCACATTGTGGGGATATAATGGAAGAATACTCTATGAGAACATTATTGAAGGCACTGGAGATTTCAGTTCTAGCAATTGCATTCAGGAGGCTACGGAGCTGTTTATAAAGCTGTGCTACCCATTGCTGAGGTGGTTGCGGTGAAGAAACTTCACCAATCTGAAAATAACATAATTTCCAACAACTTGAAAGCCTTTGAAAGCGAGATTCATGCTTTATCAGAAATGAGACGTCGTAACATTGTGAAGCTGTATGGCTTTTGTTCACATCCAAAGTACTCATTTTTTGTTTATGAGTTTGTAGAAAGGGGAAGTTTGAGAATGGTGTTAAGCAACAAGGATAAGGCAATGGAATTGGATTGGGAGAGGAGGCTAAATGTTGTAAAAAGAGTGGCCAATGCGTTGTCTTATTTGCATCATGACCATTCACCACCTATAATTCATCGAGACATTTCCAGCAATAATGTTCTTCTGGATTTGGACTATGAGGCTCATGTCTCAGATTTTGGCACAGCCAAGCTTTTAAAGCCCGACTCCTCCAATTGGACTTTACTTGCTGGCACTTTTGGGTACATAGCTCCAGGTATATATTGATCTCTTTTTTTAAGATGTTTTAAACATGTAATCATTGAATTAAAAGTGTTGGTTTTGTGTGCAAATTGATGCGTTAAAACAAAGTTCAAGTAGTATTATGATTGTAACTTTTCAAAATTTAAGTATCAAATTAAGAATTTGACTATAATTCAAGTATCAAATGTGTAATTAATTTTTAAAGTTTAACACTTAATTTTTCAATATTCAATATATCAAACTGATGAACTAAATGCAAAATTTTATATGAACCTTTGAATTTCAATTTTCGAGTAATCTTCTAAACATTCACAATTTCTTTTCAACATGTATTTTATAATCTTTTCAATATTCTTAGATAATCGTGTATTGGTTAGATATATTTGTTGCTTAACAGAGCACATTGATTAGATATATTTCTTTAAACAAAGTTCGCTTATACAATGAAGGTAGATGAGTAATGCAATGTATATAGTTTTGGGATTCTAACAATGGAAGTTCTTATGGGAAGACATCCTGGTGATCTTTTATCATGTTTATCATCACAGCGTTGGCATCGACGTCGGCATTGGTATCTAATGACCTATAGATTTTACTTAAAGATGCAATAGACCAATGTCTCTCACCACCAGAAAACCAAGTTGCAGAGGATGTAGTATTTACTAGAAAGATAGTATTTGCATGATTGAATGACAAACCCCAACTTTGGTCAACCACGCAATAGGTTGCTCAAGCCATTACCAGTCAATAGTTTCCATGTCCCAATCTTTTCACGATCATCGAATTGGGAGAACTGTTGGTCATGGAGTTTGTGGCTAATTAGGTGCTAACGATTTGGATAATAATTCTTAGTACGAGTATAATTTGCTTTCTCAATCTCCTTCTTTCTCTCCTTTGTATTCAAATGTTTAAGCAATCTTATAAATATGTAGTTAAATATTTGATTCACTAATGGTGACATTTCATTAATAAATAAAATCAAAATTAGTTAAATCTTTAAAAATAAATTACTTCTTACATATGCAAGGTCAATGGGTTAAATAAAAGCAAATTACTTAAATATAGTAGAGGGAGAATTTAATCAGAAATTAACATAAAAAGAGAGATTAGGGATTTTTTTTTTGAGCTTTAGTTTCACAGTATTGTTGGATGGTAACATTGTTGTATGGAAACTTTTGGTTAAAAGCTTCTTTCCCATTTGTATCGAACATTTTTTGTTTTTGTTTTTTTCTTTCTTGAATTGGAGGTAGGTCAGTGATTATTAGCTAAATGTTCATGTTCAAAAGTTTTGTTTCTTGAAATCATATATTAAAATTGTGTAATAATCCTAAATAAAGGAATTGTGTAAATTAACACTAACAATGAACCTACTATATTTAAAATATTAAAATTTTAGTTTGAGTGTGTGAAATGTTGAAATTTCCTTAAGTTTTTATGTAAAATAAGGTTTAATTAAATAAATAATAATAATATTTTATGATTTCATAAAAATAATATTTTATGATTTCATTTAGATAAACATAAGATGACCGAACCTACACAAGCACGAAAAACAACGAAACTTTAAATGATATTAAGAAAGAAGCCATGATTTGGATAGTTCAAAGGAATATATATTTTATTAATTATTTAAGTATAAATTACATTGACTAGCACGAATGGTTAGGTATTTATTCCTCCAATTGACATTGGCGTCGATTTTAGATATTTCTACTTTCTCTTCTCTTTTCCTTTCTTACGTTTTTTTTTTCTTTTTTACGTAGAAAGGCAGCTAACTAGGTGGGAGCAGGTAGGGTGTTAGTGGTATATATATTACTCTTATACTAATTTTAAAAGACTTCCCAAAAGACTTATGAAGTCTTCCTCCAATTGACGTTGGCGTCAATTGAGATGTTTCTAACCTTTTTTTTTTTCTTTTCATTTCTTTATTGTGGTGGAAAAAAAGAAACACGGTTGATTGGGAGCAGCTAGGGTACTTGAAAAATAATTTAACAATTACGGTTTTTTACCATTAGATTACAATTTTTTTTTAAGTTATAGTTTTTTTTATATTAGACTATGATTTTTTTTTCTAAAATCAAAGTTTTTACCTATTTTGGCAAAACAAATTTATTTGGATTCATGCATATTGTATTTTTGGTTATCAGAGTGCATTTAAAAGGGTATGCAAAGCAAGAAAAATAAAAATTATTAAAATATTTTATTAAGTTGAATGATGTATTATTTCTTCTTTAAAAAAAAGTTTGAATCTATTTTCCTCAAAAAGAAAAAACAAAGAAATTTAACTATGAACATAGTTAGGTGTCAAAAAAGGTTTGTGGTTAAAATATTTTGGGTACCGATTTAGTATGTAATTTATTTGATATTGAAGCCCTATTTTGATATTACTAATAATCTTACATTCTTGATACTCGAAAATATTGTATGACCAAATGTCATAATTAAGTAATCAAAAATAAAAATATGATTAATAATCTTCTTTCTTTTGAATCAAACGCCTTTATAAAAAAATATGATTATGATGCAAATTTTCTTAAAGTTGGAAAGTTTGCATTTCTTAAAGCAATTGATTTGTTTTTTATCACCTTTTTTTTAAATGCAGGATGATCTGCCTATTCTGTCTACTTTTTCTTTCTTTCTTTTTATTTTTTTATTTTTTTGAAATGTTGGCTACTTTTTTACTTCTAAACCAATGAGTGTTAAGGATAAAGTTATGACTAAAAGAATTAAAATAACCTAAATGTGAAAACACTAACATTTCTTGTTGAAAGTGGGATCAAGCCTTTATTAAATTTCTTCTTCTAGGCTATGGTTGGATGAAGTATTTGAAAGATGTAACGAATTTCAAGCAGGCTGTTCAAAAGTCAAAAAATAAATTCATTTATTTTGCTAAAGAGAGGAAAGGAGTTCAAAATTTTGGCAAATTTCAAATGTGTAATTGAATTCAAAGTTGGATCAAATCCATGAAATCTCTTTTTTGTCATCAAGTCAAGATCTCGTAGCAGAAAAATGGGGTTTAAGAGAGAAAAAGTTTAAGCTTTTGTTTTTGTTTTTTTTTTTTTTTTTTTTTTTTTTTTTGAGATAGAAAGACAATTGTGATGAGTGAGTTTTTTACTCTTTTTTTGCTTTTAGCATGTGGGGAAAGTATGACAGTATTTTTTTAATTTCTTGATTATTATTGTTTACTTACCTTTTTTCTTAATTGGTCAAAATGACATACTTGTCAAAGGCAATCCAAATAATTTTATAGTGTGATGTGATTTTCACCGTTCAATTGGGTTTTGAGTTCTAATACTCATTTGCCCTTTTATTTATTTAAAAAGGAGAAACAAAGAAATTTAACTATGAACATAGTTAGGTGTCAAAAAAGTTTTGTGGCTAAGATATTTTTGGGTATTGATTTAGTATGTAATTTATTTGATATTGAAGCCTAATTTTTGTATTACTAATGCTCAAAAATATTGTATAACTAAATGTAATAATCAAATAATCGAAAATAAAAATATGATTAATAATCTTCTTTCTTTTGAATCAAACGCCTTTAGAAAAAATATGATTATGATGCAAAGTTTCTAAAAGTTGGAAAGTCTGCATTTCTTAAAGCAATTGATTTATCTTTTATCACCTTTTCTTTTGAAAATGTATCATTCTATCTACTTTTTCTTTATTTTTTATTTTTGAAATGTTGGCTTCTTTTTTATTTCTAAACCAATGAGTGTTAAGCATAAGTTATGGGTAAAAGAATTAAAAGAATCTAAATGTGAAAACACTAATATTTCTCTGCATGATTTTATGAAAGCAATATCACCCTCTATTTCTTGCTGAAACTGGGATCAAGCCCTTACTAAAATTTCTTCTTCTAGCTATGGTGGATGAAGTATTTATGAAAGTTGTAATATATTTCAAGGGCTTCAAAAGTCAAAAAATTAAATTCATTTATTTTGCTTTAAAAGAAGAAGGAATTTTCAAAATTTTGGCAAATTTCACAATGTGTCATTGAATTCAAGTTGACGTGATATCCACAAAATCTCTTTTTGCCATTCAAGGCTCAAAATTTCGTCAGAAAATGGGGTTAAGAGAGGAAAAAGTTATAACGTTTTGCGGGTTTTTTTTGGTGATAGAAAAAGAATAGTATGGAGTGAGTTTTCCTTTTATTTTTGTTTTTAGCTTGCTGGGAAAGTATGCGATGATTTTAATTTCTAGTTATTATTACTTTACTTACTTTTTTTAATAGGTTGAAATGACAGATTTGTCAAATGTAATTTTTTAAAAAGTTTTTTCTTTATAATGAAAATGATTTTTCCATGAAAATTTATTTATTTTTATATAATTAAATAGCTTTGCATACTATTTATGTGTCAAAAAATTGCATAAATAAAAATTAAAATTGATTATAATATTTAATTGTGAATTAAATTTTAAAATTATCTATTTATCCATTTTTAAATTAATTTAATTTTCTATAGTTGTTTTTGTTTTAAAAATTAATATTTTGAAATAATTATCTTTCTTTTATAATTACTACCTTTTTTAACTTTTTTTAATTATTAATTTTAATAGATCCAAAGGATAAGATTAAATCATTTTAACTTTTTAGTTTTACATTGGTGTAAGTTAACTCCTCTCCATAAATTATTATATAAGTATATTTAATTCTTACTTACTGTTCAGAGACATTGACATTATAATACTTCTCTATTAATTAAATTGATTACAATTACTTAAATGTATACAAATAATGATCCTTCAAATGAAAATAAAAAAAAATTATAATTTAAAAAACAAAAATAACTAATTAATTGCCGTGTATAGCAATTTCCTAAGCCCTATTAGAGATATACTCTTAATTGCAGTTCACTTTACAATGTAAATACAAAGTGAGGGAGGTGACGCAAAAACAAATTAATTGCTAAGTTGCAAGTGGTGTAAATTTCAACCATAACATTTATTTCAGTGTTAAAATTAATAGTTTGATTAAAAATTGTCAATCCATTTATTTATATTTTGAAATTTAATATGGATTTTAAAGTTATAATTTCATTTTAATTATCAAATAACTTGATTCAAAGATATTAAATAAAATACTATAAGAATCAATGCTTCAAATGTTATTTGAAATAAATTCAACTTTTAACTTTTTCACTTCATCTTATGTCTATTTAGCTTACATATTAAATTTATCAAATAATAAATGAAAATAATGTATATTTTATTTATTTTTCAAATTTTCTTATCAAACACACATTAAAAAATAACATATTTGTAATGTTTTCACTTTCTCCCCTTGAAATTTTAATCCATTGATTAAATCAACATTGATTTTTTTTAAACAAAAAATCTTTGATGAAAATAAGTTTTTCATTCAAAATCAAAACAGATCACAGAAGTCAAAGATAATTTATATTGGATTTACATTAAATGGCGTTAGGATTAGTTAGCTAAAATTTTGCTAGCTCAGCGCTCAATAAATTTAATGGTAAGGCTGCACTTTGTTTTGGTTTTCTAATACCAGCAATTTTATGTATGATATTGCATTTGTTGAAATTGATAACAATTTTATATGTCATAAAATCAATTATAAATCATATTATTGTTATAATTTATAAATTTCACACAAATATTATTATAAAATTATAAGTCATACAATTCATATTGTATATTTTTGTATTTAGTAGCTATTATTATTTTTATTAATACCACATAACACAATAATTTATTTTATTATGAAAAACTCTTTATTTAAGGTCAATTATTTTTAAATCGGATGCCTTCTAAAAATTTTCTTTATTTTATGCTTTTATGATTTTCTTTTCAATGCTTAATTTGATTGATGTAATAAGATTTTTTTATTTTATCAATTTAGATTTTCAATTTAAATTTTTATTTAATATTTTCAATAAAAAACTTCACAAATTTCATTTACAAAATTTTATCTGAAGTTTCATTTAGAATGAATTGATGCTACTATTCAATGTGTTTTAAGTATGACACGGTATGACTATGTTTACGTGGCTCCACCACACCATACTTTTGACACTTTAAACATTTTTTCTCTCTTTTTTTTCTTACTTTTTAATTAATAAATTATGAAATAATATTTTAATTTAATATAATGAAATTTTTTGTTATATAATAAACTTATAAATAAATAAAATTATAACTATATTATGAACTAAAAATTATTATTTTATAAATTTTATTATTATATAAAAAATTAATTAACTAAAAATAAAATTTATTATTATATTATATTATTATTTTAACTAAAAATAGATAACTACATCATTAATAAAAAAATTAAAGAAAAAATATCATTTGACACATTATTATTTTTATTAGTTTTTAATTTTTTACAAAAAAATTATTATTTTACATAAAAATAATTTATTAATTTTTAAATAATTTATTAATTTTATAAAATGTTAAATAATTTAAAACTCTTATTACATTTAATGGTGATTTCTTTTCTAATTATAATTTACCTCACTTCTATCTCTTGTTTGCATGGAAATACATGTTTTGATAATTGATTTTAATCTCGTTGATATAGTGCCTAATCTAATCACTGTTTTTAATATCACAAAAGTTAATTTTATCATCCATTCAAATGAATTCTAAATCATTTCCATTACACTAGGGATGTCAATTTTATCCAAAATTGATAAAAATTTGATTTTTTATTTGAATGAAAATAAACAATTTTATTAAATTTAAGAGATAAACACGAAGATGTGTATGATTTTAAATCTTTACTTACAGAATTTCACTTAATTCATTTTAAATCTTTTTTATTCAGTGTTGACTAACTTTTGCATATCCTTCAACCTATAATTTAATTAGCACCATGAACACGTTAGAAATGAGAGGCCAAAAGAATTGGATAAGACTCCATATTGAATAAAAGATAGGTTTAAACCAAGTTAAATGAATAAAAATTTATATATTTTTTCAAATTGTTACTTCATAAATTGACTTTATTGTTGATTTATGGTCTATAGGATTGGTATCTTCATTTAATAATTGATTTATTATTATATATATATATGATAGAGTTTTTAAAAATTTATTAATTTTTATAAATATATTATTATAAAATAAATGTCAATTTTTTTAATTTTCTTTATAAAATTTGAAAAAAATTATATCAGATAATTTTTAATTCATTAATTTGTCAATATACTTAATTTTTTAATTATGACCTAATGATATGTAATAATCTTATAAACTCATTTATCAAGTTTAAAATTTAGAATGATGTATCATATAATTTTCATTTTAAAAAAATTATCATGTAAATTTTATAATCCATACTTTTGATTAAAACAAAGCACGAACTAAATTAGAAAATTTTTTATTATAAAAAATAGAAAAAATACCAATAATCAATATTTATAAGAGAATTTAAAATTTAATTTACTTAATTTAAATATTAATATTTAAAATTTTTTATGTTACAAATTTTTTATAAAAAAATTCAACGAAATTAATTTAAACGTATAAGACCCGCTGGTATTAAAGTTGCATTTTTCCATGAATGTCTCGTAGAAAGTGAAATAGTCTAAAATGGAAAGCTAGAGTTGACGACAACACCCAAATTTTGCTCTCTTCTTTGTGCGTTGGAGACAGCCATTACAATTGGGTTGGAATTACCTGCGATAAGGCTAGAAGCATCACCAATCTAAGCCTTCTAGATTACGAGTCCACAAACAAAAAAATTAAATAAAAATATTTATTAAATATAAAAAATTATTAAATAAAAAAAGAAAAAGAGATGAATGACATGTGGCGCCTTAAGGAAAGGCTGTACATTATCAAAATTTATCGTTTAGATATTAATCATTTAAAAGTTATTAAAAATTTGGAAATGTATATTATTGGTGAATTTAGAAATTTTTGAAAGAGTTTTTATGCTTTTGAAGGACAATTTTATAAAATTGATCAATAATTGTTTATATATTCATATAAATAACTTAAATTAATCATTTAAAATTGTTGCAATTTGACTATAGTTGTCACACAAACATACATGTATTAATATAGCAAGTAGCTAAAATTAACATAGAAAACCAAATCCAAAAACGAATTTATTTGTTGTGAATATCATTATGGGTATGAATATGATTTCCAAACATGAGTCTAGCTCATACCTTAAGTTATGGATTGTCAAAAATCTAAGAACTCATGGCACATTTGGTTTGCAGAATGAAATAAAGGAGGAATAGGATTTGTATTTTGTGAGAATAAAAAATAAAAGGAATAGAATATTATATGTATTTATGAAATTTTATTATTATAATAGATCAAAGAAGGAATTTGTATTAATATGTTTGATTAGTTCAAAAAATATGATAGAATAAGTTCAAAGAATATGCTTAGTTCAAAGAGTTTGTTTTTATGTAAATCCTTGTAGAATTTTAACTCTTCTAGATAATATTGAATCTATAAATGACTTAAATTTTGAACTATTTAATTTTTAAAATTTAAACTTGAAATAATCTAATTTAACCATAAATTTTTCTTGACTTAAGAATTTATAAGTCAAATTTGATATATTTTACTAATAAGTTAGTGTTAAAATTAATAATTTGATCAAAAACTTTTAAGCAATTTATTTATATTTTAAAAATCTATATGTATTTTAAAGTTATAATTTAGTTTTAATTACCAAATAACTTGATACCAAGATATTAAATAAAATATCATAAGAATCAAAACTTCAAATCATATATGAAATAAATTTAATTCTAACTTTTTTACTACATGTGTTATATCTCGATTGAGCTTACAAATTAAAGAATATACTTATTAAATAATAAATAAAACTATTTTTTTTATCTATTTTTCAAATTTTCTTATCAAAATATACATTAAAAAAAACATATTTTACATATTTTTAATGTTTTCACTTTTCTTTCTTTAAATTTTTAATTCATTGATTAAATCAACATCGATTTTTTGTACTAAAAAATTTACGATGAAGAGAGATTTTTCATTTAAAGCCATAACAAATCACATAAACGTAAAAAATAACTTATATTAGATTTACATTGAATAGCATTAGGATTAATTACCTAGAACTTTGCTAGCTCAATACTCAAAAATCTGTAATGTCAAGGTTGCAATTTGTTTTGGCTTTCCATTAGCAACATCTGCTTATATATCTTTCTACATTTATTAAAATTGATAATAATTTTATATGTCAAAAAATCAATTATAAATCATATTGTTGTTATAATTTATAAAATTCTAATCAATATTATCAAAAATTATAAGTCATTCAATTCATACTATATATTTTTGTATTTATTGCTATTGTTGTTTTTATTGATATCATACGACATAATAATTTATTTTATTATGAAAAAACTCTTTATTTAAAGTCAATTAATTTTAAATCGAATGTCTTTTAAATTTTTTTTTTTATTTTAGATCTCAATTTGATTTATTTAATATGATTTTTTTAATTCATCAATTTAAATTTTTAGTTTAAGTTTTTATTTGATATATTTAATAAAAAATTCACAATTTTACTTATATAATTTTTATCTAAAACCTCATTCAAAATGAAGGAAAATAATAGCAGCAGTCGAATTAACAACCGCATTCCCACGCTTTAAATTTTGTGAAGCCACGTCAATTAACTTTTGTAAATCAAAACCAGTTACTTGTTTAGATAATTTTAGCTTCAGAAATGATATTTTTCAAATGTTTTCTTTTGCTGTGGAGTATTACTTGATTGAATTTGTTTTAAATGTTTATTACATATAGAAATAAATATATTCCAATCGTTTTTTTCACTTACACATTTTTTTTATTGTTGAAATTTTTTTACAATTTAATTAGTGAATATATATTATTAATTAAAAATAAAAAATTAAGTCATTTCTATTATTATGAAAAAAAAAAAGTTGATATTTGAAAAGGTCAAAAATAATGATTTGTCATTTTCATCTCACGATCAAAGATATTAAACAACTTGTAATAACAGGCATCTGAATTTAAGTTGTACAACTTGAATGACGTGGCTTCACAACATCCAAGTGTTTTTCCAACTGCCCCCAGCAGTCACTGTTTAATGCATTTAAGCGATTTTTTGACACAATGGTACTTGACTTTGCTGTTTGGATAGCGAAGGCACGATCTGATTTTGCTTGAACTGAAGACTTAAACTTCACTGATGGCAAAGGGGGCGTGGTGGCTCACCACAGCATACTTTTGAGACTTTTGACCTTTTTTTTAATTTTTTAATTAATAAATTATGAAATAATTTTTTAATTTAATATAATGAAAATTTTTATTATAATAAACTTATAAATAAATAAAATTATTATTATCTTATTAACTAAAAATTATTGTTTTATCATTAAATAAAAAATTAATAACTAAATATTATATTATAAACTAAAAATAAAATTTAGTATTATATTATATTATTATTTTTACTAAAAATAGATAACTACATCATTAATAAGAAATTAAAGAGAAAATATCATTTGATATATTATTAATTTTTAGTTTTTAATTATTTATCAATAAAATTATTATTTGATATAAAAATAATTTGATGATTTTTCAATTATTTATTAATTTTATAAATATTAAATAATTTAAAATTTATATGTAATCTAATATACTTAATAGTTATTTCTTTTCTAACTATAATTAAATTCACTTTCATTATTCATTTGCATCGAAATACATATATTCATAATTAATTTTAATTTTATATATATAGTATTTAATCTTACTTTTTTAATCTCATCTAAATTATTCGTATTACCCATATAAATAGACCCCAAATCATTTTTGTTACACTAACAGTGTCAATTTATCCAATTTCGATGAAAGATTTAATTTTTTATTTGAATAAAAACAAAAGAAAATTTTAATTTTAGAAATTGAATCTGAAATGTGTATAATTTTAAAACTTCACTTACAAAATTTCTTTTAATTCATTTAAAGCTCAATTTGAATTACACCGTAACTTCGTTGTAGTGTGAGTAAGTACCTTTTTACTATAATTTCACTGTGATTATCCATTTGGATAATTTTATTAGAGTGCAATTAATCCTATGTGGCATCGATCGGAGGAATAATTTCCATTGGTGAAAAAGGATGCAGTGACTCACCGCAATCCATTTTGGACATTTTTGTTCTCATAAAATTCTTTTAATTTCATTTTACCCATTCTTTAAAAGTTTATTAAGATTAAAATAATTATAATAAATTTAAAAATAATATTTTATTTCTATTCACATTATTATTTTTTTAATTATATCTTTAAATAATTAATTTTTAATATTTTAAATATTAAATAAAATTAAAATATGTATTAAAGTAATTTTTAATTCATTAATAAATTAATATTCATAATAATTATTTTTTATTTTCACATTACTACTATCATTACTTTTGCATTTAAATATATATTCAATCATTGATTTTAACCTCACACTTATGTATTCAATCTCATCATTATAGTAATTAATTTTATTTTTAATCTTATTATAATTACTTTCATCATCCATCCAAATGAACTGTATGTCTTTTTTAAAACGATTCTTGCAAATCTTTCAACTTATAATTTAATTGATACCATGAATATATTAGAAATAGGTGGCCAAAAGAATTGGATAAGACTCCATTTTGGATAAAAGATTTGCTTTAACCAAATTAAATGAATAAAAATTTACACATATTTTAGAATTATTATTTTATATATTGACTTGACTATTGATTTATGGTTTATAGCATTAGTACGTTCATTTAATAATTGAATTATTATTTTATATACATATATATTGACAATAGAGTTTTTAAAAATTTATTAATTTTTATAAATATATCATTATAAAATACATGTTAATTTTTTTAATTTGTTTATAAAATTTATATTAGATAGTTTTGCACATTGATATGTAATAAAATCTTCTAATTTATGCCATTTTTGGTTCCATCAAGAAAACAATTCAATTAAAAATTGGCAACTCACTTTCGGATTGAATTTCTTCTAAAGATCAGGCCATGTGTAATTCTTGGGGTCTCGAAATCATTTAAATTTATTATGGTTAAGTATTTTTGGTTAAACTATTATTACATTTAAACTGATTGATCTTGTTTTTTGAAGTAGACTTGATCTGTTTTTTTTTTTAATGAATAAATTGATTCATTCATGCCAAAAAAAAAACTTTTAATTTTTTAATTTAAAATTTTAATTTAATTTAATTATTTTAATAAAAAATTTAATAAACTTACGTAATTTCATTTAATTCATTTAAGTCTTTTTTATTGCACCATAATGTTGATATTGTTAACTATTACGTATCTTCCAACCTATAATTTAATTAGCACCATAAACACGTTAAAAATGAGAGGCCAAAAAATTGGATAGGACTCCATATCGGATAAAAGATATGCTTTAAATGAATAAAAATTTATACATATTTTAGAATTGTTATTTTATAAATTGACTTGACTGATGATTTATGATTTATAGAGTTGGTATCTTCATTTAATAATTGAATTATTATTTTATATAAATATATAGAAGATAGAGTTGTTAAAAATTTATTAATTTTTATAAATATATTATTACAAAATACATGTCAATTTCTTAATTTTTTTTATAAAATTTAAAAAACTTATATTATATCAGTTTTAATTCATAGTTTATCTATGTACTTAGTTTTTTTTTTTTTAATTATTACAGTTTAAAATTTTAATTGATGTATTAGATAATTTTCATTTAAAATAATTATCATTAAAATTTTTTAACCTGATTAAAATAAGCGCAAATTACACTAAAATCTTCTTTTATTTACATTATAAAAGAAAAAGAATCAATTAACAATATTTATGAAAAATTGAAAATTTAATTTAATTATTTTATATAATCACAATAAATTTAAAATTTAAATAACAGTATTTACATTTTTTTCTATATTGTAACGTTTTTATTAAAAAAATCCAACAAAATTAATTTAAACATAAAAGACCTATCGATCTTAAAGTTGTATTTTTCACTTGATGTAGATGTTTCATAGAAAATGAAATGATGTTGTATTTTGCATAAATTGATTTTAAAATATATAATTGCATCCTAAATGAAATAACAGGATAAACCCAATAAAAAAATGTTCAAAGGGATATGAATAAAATCTAAAATCTAAAATCATTTTAAATTTATTTCAAAAATATTAAACAAAAAATGATTAAATAAAAATAAAAATAAAAATCTATAAATTAAAAGATTTTGTTTCATAGATTAAGTGTGTAAAATTAAAAAAAAAATTTGATAAATTTTTTAAATAAATATTTTTATCGTTGAATAAGCACCGATCAAAAATGAAATATAAATAATATTTTATTTCATTTTACATTCTTATTGATTTTTTTGAAATCCATCAATTTATCAATTTAACTTTTTTATTAAATTACTTTTTGTAAAGAATTTTTCAAATTTCACTTTAAAAAGTTCATCTAAATTGGTTATTTTTAACGTGTTGGTAAAACTACTAATAAGTTAATGTTAAAATTAATAATTTGATTAAAAATTTTTAATCAATTTATTTATATTTTAAAAATTGGTATGGATTTTAAAATTATAATTTTATTTTAATTATTAAATAACTTGATTCCAAGATAGTAAATAAAATATTATAAGAATCAAAACTCCAAATCTTATATGAAATAAAATCAATTCTAACTTTTTCATTTCATGTTATATCTTGATTTAGTTTGCAAATTAAAGAGTATATTTATCAAATAATAAATAAAAATATATTTTTGATCTATTTTTCAAATTTTCTTATCAAACATACATTAAAAAAAAATCATATTAACATAATTTATGTTTTTACTTTTCTCTCCTTAAATTTTAATCCATTGATTAAATTAACATCAATTTTTTTGTACTAAAAAGTCTATGATGAAAAGATTTTTTATTTAAAATCAGAACATATCACATAGACGTAAAAAATAACTTATATTATATTTACATTGAATAGTGTTAGGATTAATTAACTAGAACTTTACTAGCCCAATATGCAATAAATCTGTCGCGCTAAGGTTGCACTTTGTTTTGGCTTTCCATTAGCAACAATTACTTGTGTATCTTTCTTGATGAAATTGATAATAATTTTATATGTCAAAAAATCAATTATAAATCATATTTTGTTATAATTTATAAAATTCTAACCAATATTATTAAAAATTATAAGTCATACTATTCATACTATATATTTTTGTATTTAGTTGCTATTGTTGTCTTTATTGATACCAACGGCACAATAATTTATTTTATTATAAAAAACCTTTTATTTAAGATCAATTAATTTTAAATAAGATGCCTTTTAAAAAAATTTATTTTATGTTTTTTATTTTAAATGCTTAATTTGATTTATGTAACATGCTTTTTTTTTAATTTATTAATTTAAAATTTTAAGTTTGGCTTTAATTTAATATGTTTAATAAAAAATTCACAATTTTACTTACAAAATTTTATCTCAAGACCTGATTTAAAATGAAAGGAAATACTAGCAACAGTCAAAATAATAACCGCATTCCCTCCCTTCAAATTTAACTTTCGTAAATCAAAATCGGTTACTTGTTTAGATAGTTTTAACTTCAGTAATAACATTTTTCAAAGGCTTTCTTTTGCTGTGAAGTATAACTTGATTGCATTTGTTTTAAATGTTTATTACATAAAGAAATAAATGTTTTTTTTCACTTAAACATTTTTCTTTAGTTGTTGACAATCTTTTTACAATTTAATTAGTCAATATATATTATTAATTAAAAATAAAAAATTAAGTCATTTCTATTATTACAAAAATGAAATTGAGCACAATAAATAATGAAATCTAAAGTACAAACTTATCAAATATTAAAGTATACTAATGAATTTAGGATTTTTATGAGGTGTTTATTTATTATAATTAGTATTTGTTGGGTGTTGGGGTTGGTTGGTGATAGATTGTGATTGGATATTAAACAGTGAGAGTGTTCAAAGAAATTTTTTTAAAAAATTTTTTTCCTTTCTAAACATTTGGATGTTTCATATAGAGAAAACCACTATTTGTACATAAAAGGCCATAAAAATAAAAATATATATATGCGTTTGAGTTTGAATTATAAACTAACAGAATATTATCTCATTACATAAACTAATTAAATTAAAATTAAAATTTAGTTATTATTAAATTCTATTTTAAAGTTAAAATTATTTCCCACTATTTTAGGTATAGGTAAATCTTAGTCAGATTTTTCGATCTTAGATTGCATTAAGTTGATATTTGAAAAGGTCTAAAAAAATGATTTGTCCTTTTCATCTCACAATCAAAGATATGAAACAACTTGTAATAACAGGTATCTGAATTTAAGTTGTATAACTTGAATCACAGCATCCAAATGGTTTGCCAACTGCCCCCAGCAGTCACTGTTTAATGCATTTAAGCTTTTTTTTGACACAATGGTATTTTACTTTGCTGTTTGGATAGCGAAGGCACGATCTAATTATGCTTAAATGGAAGACTTAAACTTCATTGCTGGGTAAATCTTAAATGAATTGATGTTACTGTTTAATGCATTTAAGTGTTTTTTCAACATCTAAGTTGACATTTTAAAATTAATTATTGTTAAATTCTATTTTAATTTTACGTAAATCTTAATCAGATTTTTCGATCTTGATTAGTGCAGTGCATTAAGTTGATATTTGAAAAGGTCTAAAATAATGATTTATCCTTTTCATCTCACAATCAAAGATATTAGACAACTTGTAATAACAGGTATCCTATTTTAAGTCGCATAACTTGTAATAACAGCTATCCTATTTATGGGAAAGGGCCACCACATTATACTTTTTGAGACTTTTGACATTTTTACTTTTTTTTTTTTTAATTAATAAATTATGAAATAATTTTTTAATTTAATATAATAAAATTTTTATTATATAATAAACTTATAAATAAATAAAATTATTATTATCTTATTAATTAAAAATTATTATTTTATTATTATATAAAAAATTAATAACTAAATGTTTATGATAAACTAAAAATAAAATTTAACTAAAAATAGATAACTACATCATTAATAAAAAACTAAAGAAAAATATCATTTGATATGTTATTAATTTTTAGTTTTTAGTTATTTATCAATAAAATTATTATTTGACATAAAAATAATTTAATGAATTTTTAATTATTTATTAATTTTATAAATGTTAAATAATTTAAATTTGTATTACATATAAATTTTAATCTAATATACTTAATGGCTCTTTATTTTCTAATTATAATTAAACTCACATCTATCTTTCATTTTCATCAAAAATTATATATTTATAATTAATTTTAATTTTACAGATATAATATTTAATCTTACCTTTTTAATCTTATCTAAATCGATCTTATTACCTATTTAAATAGATCATAAACAATTTTTATTGCATTAAAAATATCAATTTTATCTAAGATAAAAAATTTAATTTTTTTTCAAATAAAAAGAAAATAGATATTAAATTTTAGAAATTGAGATTGAAATGTGTATGATTTTAAAAATTCACTTACAAAATTTTCTTTAATTTGTTTAAGGCTCAATTTTTAATGCATTAGTGCCCGTTTGGATTCTACTACACTTTAGATGCTATATGATTGAACTGATTGCACCACCAATTGATCCAAATGTTAACTCTAGTAAGATTCATTCAGTATAATTTTTTTATTAAATTATTTTTTAATTACAGTTATAGTAATTTTTTTAAATCATAATTATAATAATTTTTATTTTTATTTTTAATCTTATCATAATAAATCTCACAACCTATCTATCTAAATGGATCTTACTTTCTTTATATTGTAATTTTACTTTTTTTAATAACTTATTTTGAAAGGCAAGTCCTTTCAGGCATTTTCCCATGATCCATCTCGGGTCACAATTTTTATATGTAGAATAAAAGTGAATAAGCAAGAACTATAATAAACAGTTAATGGTGAAAAAAATTAAAATCAATTTAAAATTGTAGTGTTGGGTTCAGTTTAAATTAATTTTTTATTTGATTTAAATCAAATTTGGATATTAAATTTATATATTAAGTTCGGGTTGGATTTAAAATCTGAATGTGAAAAACAAAAAAAAATAAATCGAATCAAATTATATATGTTTATTAGTTTTTAAATTTTTAAAAATTTTTCTAAAATAAAAATAATTATTTATATAAATCTATTTAAATATATTAAAAATTATATTAAAATAATAAATAAAAAATTACATTTAAAAATTAATGAATCGAACCGAATTGTTAAAATTCATTTTGGATTAAATTAGTTTTAAGGAAAGATCAGTTTAAATTCGAATCAAATTTAAAAAAATCATAATATTATACGTTCTAAAAAAACGAATTAAATCCAATCCAATCTTAACCATTAACAACCCTAAAAAAATTATTATTAACAAAAAAAATCATCATCTCCCAATCACTTTTTTTTTTTTAAGTATCACCCTCTATTATTTTGCTCTCACTTGCTCTCCATGGTATCATTTCGCTTCCACTTAAATCCCTAAGTTTTTTATTTTCAAAAATACAAAATGATATATTTAAATTTTATAAAATGTGTTTAAATGAAATTTTTTATAATTTTGAAAAAAATTAAATGAAAACATTTTAAAATGCATTATTTTAAAATATTAATGTTTATAATAATTTTAAAAAAATTATACATATAAAATTGAATTCAAAAAATTTAATACTTATTGACTCATAAAACTAATAGAGTTTATATATATATATATATAAGTATAATATATGAATGATAAAATATAATATTTATAATTTTATTAAATTTAGTCAAATCAAATTGATTGACTTAATTGAATTACAAACTAATCTAAAAACTCATTAATAAAAAAACAATTTAATCGAATAAATTTTAATCAAATTTTAAATTTTTTATTTAAATTAAACTCAAATCAAAGTTAACCTTAACTCAAATTTAATAATTTATAGATTCAATTTGAGTACATCCTAATAAGGAGCAAATATTTGAAGGAATAATGGAAACCTAGTGTCATAACATCTAGATCGGGGGATCTATCGTTAGACATTGACTTAAGGGAGTCGCCACCAATCTTTTTTATCTAGGTGTGATTGGCCACCTAAAGAATCTGTCCTTTTAGGAAACACCTAAATTTAAGGGTCCTTAAAAGAATAGGTTCAGGTCTACTAACCAGAACAGGGTTCGAGAGTTCGGTTACGTGTGAGGAAGGTTATAGCACCCTCACAACGCCCATCAAAAGATGGTACCAGCTTAAATTTGTGTTATCCAATGAGCCTTAAAAATTTACCAAGTGATTAATTATTGGAAATTATTCTCAATTGACTCTAATACTTTTAGCAAAAAATTGAGAAAATTTCCTCACCTCAGGAGTATACAAAAAAAACTACTGTTTTACTTGCAAAAATTCCATCGTCAGATTATTTAACATTAAAAAAAATAAAAAGGAAGAAAAGAATGATTGTTTTTGTGTAGGAAAAATTGATACTTTCAACTTTTTCCCAAAATATTTTTTAGAAATTTTAATCTCGAAGAAAATTGAAACTTTCAACTTTTCCCCAAAATATCTTTTGAAACTTTAATTTCGAGGAAAATTGATACTTTCAACTTTTCCTCAAAAACCTTTTTTGAAAATTTATTTTTAGGAAAATTGATACTTTCAACTTTTCCCCAAAAATATTTTTTAGAAACCTTAATTTCGAGAAAAATTGATACTTTCATATTTTTCTCAAAAACCGTTTTAAAAATTTATTTTTAAGAAAAATTAATACTTTCAATTTTTCCTCAAAAACTTTTTTTTGAAAGTTTATTTTTAAGGAAAATTGATACTTTCAACTTTTCCTCAAAAAAATCTTTTTCGAAAATTTATTTTTAAGGAAAATTGATACTTTAAACTTTTCCCCAAAAATATTTTTTTTTGGATTTTATTTAAAGAAAATAAAATAATAAAACAAAATAAAAGTGAAAATAAAAAATAAGAAAAATAAAGAAAAGTAAAACAAAAATAAAAATAAAATAAAGATAAAAGAATATTAAATAAACCTAATCTAATAGTAAAAAATAAATAAATAAATAAAAACCTGGAGCAGCTCAACTAACGGTTCGGTTTGACTCGACTTAAGGAAGAAAAACGACTCGGAGAACGTGGCTCAAAATGTTGGCTCGGCTTAGCTAACGGCTCGGGGAGGCAGATCACGCATGGTTCGAAAAGCAGGTCGACGCTCGAGTCAGGTCGAATCTTGGCAAAACGCACGGATCCTCTAGGTTATTTAACGCAAAAACGACGTCATTTTGGGAGGGTATATAAGGCTGATTCTTTCATTTTTTCAGCAAATCGAACCTCCTCCCTCTCTCTCTTCCTTTTTTTTCTTTCCTCTCTCTCTAGAATACCCAAAGAACTCTGGTTGAATATTCACCGGATTCTAGAAATTTTTGCTGAAATCTGAGTTTTTCGTCAGAAGTTCATCGACAAACTGATCGGTTTCTGGAAATATTATCGAAAGCTGGAAAGTTGGCCGAAAACTTCAAACTTGATCGGAATTTTCATCGAAAAATTTAACGTTTGTCAAAAAATTCACCGAAATCTAGAAATTTTCCAGAAATTTCCAGAAAAAAATTTTGCAGAAAAAATCTCCAAAAAATTTCTCTGATTCTTAAAGCTATTCTAATGCCTCTAAACCCTTTTTAGCCTTCAAATCTCTTCTGTATGCCTTTTTCTCTCAACCAGTAGCTGTTTTTCTCTATTTTTTCTATTTTTTCTGTGTTTTCTTCTGTTCCTGAGGATCCCTTTTATAGGGATTGATCAAAAGAGTTTCTGATCAATCTCAATTCCTCTTTGGATCGAGATTCAATTATTGAATCAAACATAGACTCTTCTGATTGAATCCCAATCCAATCTTCAGCCGGATAAATCAAAAAAATAAAAAAAATCAAATAAAAATATTAATGAAAATAAATCAGATAAATCAAAAAAATTAACAGATAAATTAAAATTAAATAACAGATAAATTATAACATATAATTTGATATACATATAAATATTAACAGAAAAAAAAAGAAAAAAAAATAATAAAGATATATATATTAATAAATAGTAGTAATGAATAAATAAATACATAAAATAAAAATAAAAGAAAAATATATATAAAAACAATAATAATAATAATAATAATAGAAATAAAAATAAAATAAAAATGTAAAATACAAAAATAAAAATAAAATAAAATAGACTTACCTATTTGGACCAGGCCTAATTGATCCGGGCCTGGACCAAATTGGGTTTTTACAGCTGCCCCCCTTTGCACATTTTCTGTGAAACAGAAATTGCGTAAAGACGTAGACACTCAATCAAGACTCAACTCGATATTTTTTTTTTAAGATCTGATCAAAACTCCTCTAAGCAGAGGCTCAACGACTTTGAAAAAATAAATGGCTCCTCTAATCAGAGGCTCAATGAAAAATAAATGGCTCACTTAATCAGAAGCTCAACGACTTTGAAAAGTAAATTGCTCCTTTAAACAGAGGCACCACGACTTTGAAAAGTAAATTGCTCCTCTAAACAAAGGCACCATGACTTTTGGAAAGTAAATTACTCCTTGACAATCATGTCCAAAGGAGTTGAAAATTGTGTTTGAAGAAATTTCAAGAGATTATGCCCAAAGGTCTTATAAATCAACCTGATACCAAAAGACATCCTATTTCAAGGATTAGGAACTTACCTGACAAGTTTCTTCTCAAATTTGAAAATATCCTCACATCTGTCTTCTCTATGTGGGATGTTGAAACACCCCTACTTCTTGAATTTATACACTATACTTTCCTGAAAATAGTATATACTATGCAATGCATATGAATTTCAATGCATGCTATGCAAATGCTGGCTAATTAATTCTTATTCAATGTATGGTACTCAAGTTTCTCAAGCTCTTTTCTTAGGCATCAAGCCCTTTGATTCTTCAAAGATCCAATTACACTGCTCTTCTAAGATTGAGCCAGTGTAGCTCTTAATTGTCTCTTCCACTCATATTCTTCCTGTAAGAAATCTCTTCCTAGATTCAATATCCTAATCAGGAACTGAACATCTCGATTCTGCCTTTATCACTCTTGACTTATTCAATGTAATGTAAAAATCTTTCATGTTGTTATTCATTCATCAATCATTTTTTCAAACTCAAAAAGCAAGAATGCATTTGCACATTTCTTCCATGGTGGGGTATTAGGAAGAAAGGAATATGAATGGTTGAGAAACAGTCACTAGAAAAAGACACAAAGAATGAAATAGAATGTCTCTTATTAGTAAAATGTTGGCTAATTTCGGCCAAGGGAGAATTACGATGATAAGTATGGGGACAAAGCCCAAAATGAACAATCAGATAATCATGATAACACATCTCAAAGTTTTTTTCTGAAAACCCAACCCTCTGATGTATTTAACAACTTGGAACTTTTTTGAATTTACTAGCCTCCATGTCAGCGAACTTTTAAATTAGATGTTGTATTCTCCTTATCTAAGCTACCTTTTCAGGTTTTCAACTTAGACAAAGCCCCTATGACTCAAACCGCCCTTTTAGGGTTTTCGCTTTGAGTCCTCCTTTTTCATTCACTTTTTTTTTCACTTTTTTTTCACTTTTTATTTTTTTTGCCTTTTTATTTTTATTTTTTTTAAGCATAGTATTTTTTCACAACATCAGAATTTATAGGATGGCGTAAATCATTTCCATCCATCTCAGTCAGTACCAGCGCTCCACCCGAAAAAGTTCGTCTCACCACATACGATCCTTCCCAATTCAGAGTCCTTTTTCCTCTACTATCGTGTTGGATAGGAAGAATTCTCTTCAAGACCAACTCACCTTCTCGAAAGCAACGGGGTCAAATTTTCTTATCATGAGCCCTCATCATTCTTCTTTGATATAGCTGACCTTGACACAATGCAGTCAATTTCTTTTCTTCTATGAAATTTAACTGTTCATAATGTTCTTGAATCCATTCGGCTTCTTTCAACTTAACTTCTTTTAGAACCTTCAAGGAGGGGATCTCTACTTCCATTGGTAGTACAGCTTTCATATCATAAACCAAAGAAAATGAGGTTGCCCCAGTAGAGGTACGAATTGACGTTCGATATGCATGTAATGCAAATGGTAACTTCTCATGCCAATCTTTATAAGTCTCGATTATCTTCTCCAAAATCCTCTTTATGTTCTTATTGGCTGCCTCAACTGCCTCATTCATTTTTGGATGGTATGGTATCCAATTATGATGCTTGATCTTGTATTAAGCACATATTTCTTGCATCATCTTACTATTTAGATTCTTGGCATTGTCTGAAATAATTCTCTCCGAAAGCTCATATCTACAGATGATCTCTCTCTTTATGAATTTATAAATCACAGAGCGTGTCACACTTGCATATGATGTTGCCTCTACCCATTTTGTGAAGTAATCTATCATCATAAAAATGAATCTGTACCCGTTAGAAGCTTTTGGGGTGATTGGACCAATGACATCTATGCCTCACATTAAGAATGGCTATGGTGGTGCCATAACATGTAAAGCAGATGACAGAGTATGGATCTTATCAGCATATATCTGGCATTTATGGTATTTACGAGCATAGTCAATGCAATCATTCTCCATCGTCAACCAGTAATATCCTGCTCTCATAATCTGTCTCGTCATCATATGTCCACTAGTATGTGCCCCACATATTCCATCATGCACCTCTTCAATAATTTTTCTCGTTTCAATCTTACTTACGTACCTCAATAATACTTGATCCCTGTTTCTTTTGTACAGGACATCCTTATCCAGGAAAAAGCTCATAGCCAATCTTCGGATGACCCTTTTATCATTTTCTGTTACTTGAAATGAGTACTGTTGATCCTTAATATATTGTAAGATGTCATAATACCAGGGCTTTCCATCTTCTTCTTTCTCTACATTAGAGTAATAAGTCGGTATATCTTTAACATCTAACTTGATGGGCTGAATGTCGGTATTATCATTAATTCGAATAATTGTAGCCAGAGTAGCCAATGCATCAGCAATCAAATTTTCTTCTCGAGGTAAGTGGTTAAACTGGATATCTTCAAATTGTTTCGTCAATTCTAGAATATACTTATGATATGGAATGAGTTTTGAATCTCTCGTCTCCTATTCTCCTTTCAACTGATATATAATTAGATCTGAGTCTCCAAACACTTTCAGTGCTTTCACTCTTCTATCTATAGCAGCTTGTAAGCTCATGACACATGTCTCATATTCAACGATGTTATTTGTGCAATTAAAATTTAACCTTGCTATTACAGGGCAGTATTGTTCTTCTGAAGAAATCAAAATTGCCCCAATTCCATGCCCCAAGGCATTAACAGCTCCATCAAAGTACATTCTCCAACATTTTTCTCCATGCTTTCTTTCCTCCAGTTGGGAAATAGTCATTAGGTCTTCATCAAGAAATTCTAACTTTATTGGCTCATACTCTTCAGTAGCACGATCTGCAAGAAATTCAGCTATAGCGCCCCCTTTTATTACTTTTTGGCTCACGTATATAATATTATATTTCGAGAGTATTACTTGCAATCTAGCAATTCTTTCAAACAAAGAAGGCATCTCGAAGATATACTTAATTAAATCCAGTTTCGCTATGAGACACGTAGTATGATAGAGCATATACTGTCTAAGTCTTTTGGCAGTCCATGCTAATGCACAACACATTTTCTCCAATGAAGAATACTTGGATTCATATTCCGTGAACTTTTTACTCAGATAGTAAATAGCTCTCTCTTTTCGGCTAGCCTCATCTTGCTACTTCAGCACACATCCCATTGAATTTTTACATACAGTTAAGTATAAAATTAAAGGTTTTCCTAGAACAGGTGGCACCGATACTAGAGGGTTCGATAAGTATTGCTTAATTTTATCAAACGCCTTTTGACATTCTTCATTCCATTTCTCAGGATTATTCTTACGGAGAAGCTTAAATATAGGATCACATTTGTAAGTAAGTTGAGAGATAAATCGAGAAATATAGTTCAATCTCCCCAGAAAACCTCGAACTTCCTTTGGTGTGCTAGGAGGTGACAAATTCTGAATGGCCCGTATTTTATCTGGATCGACTTCAATTCCTCTTTCACCGATCACAAAGCCTAGCAATTTCTCTGACTTTACCCCAAAGGTGCACTTGGCTGGGTTTAATTTGAGCTAAAACTTTCTCAACCTCTTGTAGACACTCAATTTGGTCCAGGTCCGGATCAATTGGGCTTGGCCCAAATGGGTAAGCCCAATTCGGTTCTTATTTTGTATTATTTTTATTTTTTTTCTTTTGTATTTCATGTATTTTATTATTTATTTATTATTACTATGTATTAATATATGTATATCTTTATTTTTTTTCTGTTAATATTTATATGTATTTTATTTATATAGTTATATATTTATTATTATATTATAATGTATTTATTATTTTTTTTTATCTTGTAATATTTTTTGGATTTATCTTATTTTATTTTTAATTATCTGTTATTTTTTTTTTATTTTTTTCGTTTATCTGATTTTTTTTTCTTTTTTTTGAGGCTGTGATTGAAGGCTGAAGAATCCTACTGTGAATGGGGATTCAATCAGAAGAGTCCAGATTGGATTCAACGATTGAATCCCCGTCCAAAGAAGAATTGGGATTGATCAGGAACTCCTGATCAATCCTTATAAAAAGGACCCTCTGGAACAGAAGCAATACACAGAAAACCAGTGAGAAAAAGCTACTGATTTGAGAGAAAATGGGCATGTAGAGAATTTTTGAAGGCTAAGAAAAGGTTTAGAAAGGTTCTGGGAATTAACAAAAATTTTTTGGAGATTTTTTTAGAGTTTTTTTTTTTGGAAATTTCTGGAAAATTTCAGATTCTGGTTGAATTTTTTGGCATAGATTGCATTTTTCGACGAAGATTCTGACCAACTTTGAAGTTTCCGGTGAGCTGCCTAGTTTTCGATGAAGAATCCCAGAAACCGACCAACTTCCGACAAACTTTCGATGAAAAAACTCAGATTTCGGTGATAAATTCCAGAATTCGGTGAATCTTCAACCGGAGTTCTTCGGCCGTTTAGAGAGAAGGGAGAGAAAAAAGAAGGAAGAGAGAGAGGGGAGGAGGTTTCAGCTGAAAAACGAAGGGAACTGCCTTATATACCCTCCCAAAACGACGTCGTTTTTGCCTTAAGTGACCTAGAGGATCTGCGCTTTTTATCGAAATCTGACTCGATCCGAGCGTCGATTCGCTTCCTGACCTGCGCGTGTCTTCCCCTCCGAACCGATAGCCGAGCTGAATCGGGGTTCCAAGCCGTTTCTCCGAGCCGTTTTCTCTTCCTTGAGTCGAGCCGAGCCGTACTCTAAGTTGCACCAGGTTTTTTTTTTTTTTTGAATTTTATTTATTTATTATTTATTAGATTAGGTTTATTTAGTATTCTTTTTACCTTTATTTTTTTTTTTTTTTTACTTTTCTTTATTTTATTTTCATTTTTATTTTGTTTTATTATTTTATTTTCTTTAAATAAAAATAAAAAAAAATATTTTTTGGAAAAAGTTGAAAGTATTAATTTTTCTTGAAAATAAATTTTCAAAAAAAGAGATTGTTGGGGAAAAGTTGAAAGTATCAATTTTCCTTAAAAATAAAATTTCAAAAAAGGGTTTTTTTTTAGGAAAAGTCGAAAGTATCAATTTTCCTTGAAAATCAAAATTTTCCAAAAAAAATATTTTTGGAGAAAAGTTGAAAGTATCAATTTTCCTTAAAAATAAAATTTCAAAAAAGGTTTTTTTTTTTAGGAAAAGTTGAAAATATCAATTTTCCTTGAAAATCAAAATTTCTCAAAAAAAATATTTTTGGCGAAAAGTTGAAAGTATCAATTTTCCTTAATAAATTTTCAAAAAAATAACTTTTTGAGGAAAAATTAAAAGTATCAATTTCCCTCAAAATAAATTTCAAAAAATATTTTTGGGAAAAGTTGAAAGTATCAATTTTTCCTGCACAAGAACTATCATTCTTTCCTTTCTTTTTATTTTGATTTTGATTTTGATTTTTCTTTAAATAATCCGACGACGGAGCCTCAGCAAATGAAACAGTAGTTTTCTTGCATACTCTTGAGGTGAGGAAATTTTCTTAATTTTCTGCTAAAAGTATTAGAGTCAATTGAGAATAATTTCCAATAATTAGTTACTTGGTAAAATTTTAAGGCTCTTTGGATAACACAAAATTATGCTGGTACTATCTTTTGATGGGCATTGTGAGGGTGCTATAACTTTCCTCACACGTAACCGAACTCTCGAACTCTGTTCTAGTTGGTAGACCTGAACCTATTCTTTTAGGGACCCTTAAATTTAGGTGTTCCCTGAAAAGGACAGATTCTTTAGGTGGCTAATCACACCTAGATAAAAAAAGATTGGTGGTGACTCCTTAAAAGTCAATGTCTAGCGATAGATCCCCGGATCTAGATGTTATGACAGCTTGACGACTCCACTGGGGAATTTGAGAGTCAGGCTAGCAAATAATCTGTGTTATCCAAAAGCCTAATAAAATTGAACCATTTTTTGGATATATGTGTTATTATTCATGTTTATTTACCTTGTTAATTATATCATTCATATGCATGTGCATAACATGAGCTCTACACCCGAGCTCCGTCCCTCTAGGAGGGAGTAAAGTACCTATTGCTTTCGTGAGGTCTAATGCCTCTGCAGTGGCTAGCGAAATACTTCCACTCAAATTGAACCTTTTTCGCTTGTAGCCTGTAATGGGTGAGGATTAGGGTGCCTTACTAGTCTATAATGGACAAGGATGTAAGGAACAATTTGAGGACCTTTAGACTTTGACCTTAAAATCGCATATAGTGAACCTTAAGAATGCCTAAACATAGGATAGAGCCCTTTCTACTCAATGATAGATATACCCTGAAATTAAGACACAAAAAGGGTGTTTATCTAATCATTTTGATTGTTTAACTTTGTGTATCATTTTCATTATCATATGTAACATTATGCATCAGCATCACTTTCATTTAATCCATGGAACTAACTATGTTGTTTGTCTAATTGTATGCATCTGCATTATTTTCATGATCATGTTTTAACACAATCATTTGCATCCATTTCATACTAGATTTCATTCAAGAAAATGTGCATTTAATTTGTGCATCAAAGCACCATACATAAAGCATAGCATAACATTTCTAATCATAAGTATGGTACTCAAGGTCCAAGGATAGCTCCGTCTAGCGAGAACCCTGCCTATCGATACAACACAAGATCCAGAGCAAGACAAATTGAGCAGAAAAATTCTCATAAATTTGAAAAGATAGAAAAAGCACAAGAGAAGATTGAAAGAGAGCTGAGCAAGATTCTGGAGGCTCTTAATAACATGAATAAAGGAAAATGAGTTGAAGAAAATGCAAGCCAACAAGTTCCCTCACTGCAAAAAGTGACTGACCCTTTATATCCTCTAGGTTTTGGCCCACCTCAAGCCCAGTCTGCTCAAGAGGTCCCGCCACAACACTTCGCATATCCAACATATCCTGGAATGCCATCAGCTTTTAACCCAAGGTAGTATAACAGCTATGTAAATCCTGTCTTCACTGAAAAAGTCACAGAACCAATTTTTGATCTAGATGATTTAAAAGAAAAGGAGAAAGAAAAGATAAGAGTGGAAGTTCAGGAAAGCTCCAAGATTAGCATGCTAGAGCAAAGGCTACGGGCTGTGGAAGGATTTAGCTTTTATGGGTCAGTTGATGCTGCTAGGCTCTGCCTAGTTCCTGATGTGGTTATTCCCCATAAGTTTAAAGTACTGAAATTTGAAAAATATGACGGTACAAAGTGCCCCAAAACTCACATCACCATGTATTGCAGGAAGATGGCAGCTCATGCACATGATGAAAAACTCTTGATGCATGTTTTTCAGGACAGTCTTACTGGCTCTATGGCCAGATGGTATGTTCAGCTGGACAGAACTCGCATTCGCTCTTGGAGCGATATGGCACATGACTTTATCAGTCAATATCGACATATCATCGATTTGGGCCCTGATCGTTTGTCTTTACAGAATCTGGAGAAAAAGGCAAACGAGTCTTTTAAAGAGTATGCCCAGAGGTGGAGGGATGTTGCTTCTCAGGTACAACCTCCTCTGACTGAGAAAGAAACTACAGTGCTGTTTGTTAGCACTTTAAAACCTCTCTACTATGAAAAGATGATAGGGAATGCAACGAAAAATTTTACTGATATGGTAATCTCGGGAGAAATCATCGAGAGTGTCATCAAGAATGGCAAGCTAGAAGGAAATGAAACATCTAGCAAAAGAGTCCCGAAGAAAAAAGAAACTGAAGCTCAGGCTGTGAGCTTTGATAGATAGCAACTTAGAGGTTATTCACCTTACCCACCACCAGAATATCTGCCATATTACCCCACTGTAAATAACACTTCCTTTCACCCATACCAACCATTTACACAACCACCATACCTCTAAACATATCAAACCCCTCATAGACCCCAAAATACCATGTACAGTCCTAACATTCAACCTACCCCAAGACCCTAAAATCGCCCAACTAACCTCATTGGTGGCTCACGGGAGCAACGAACCACTCGTGAGAAACCTATTTTTGACCTAATTCCAATTACTTATACCGAATTATATAAGGAGCTCTACAACAGTCATTTGATTGCTCCAAGTAAATTGGAACCCCTCAAGCCACCTTACCTCAAGTGGTATGATCCCACCGCCCACTGTGACTACCATTATGGGATTGCTGATCACTCTACCAAAAATTGCACTACCCTGAAATACAAAATGCAACGGTTGATTAAGGATGGAATGATTTGCTTTGATACTGGAGGGATGACTGCGTCGAATGTTAGTGGCAATCCTTTGTCGAATCATAATGTGAATGCTATAGGTGAAGAACATGAGCGCCATGTGAAGAAGAAAGTGGCAAATATTAAGACATCTCTCAGCCAACTATTCGATGTTTTAAACATGATACAACTGGTAAGTCCACACAGCTATCTTGGAGTATATATAGCTGGTACTAGTTGTAAGTATCATAATGGGGCAATAGGCCATTCCATTGAAACCTGTGAGCAGTTTCACTAAGTGGTGCAAAAATTCTTGGATTCACATTATATGGAGGTCTATGAAGAAAAAAAATACTTGAAGAATGTTGAGGTAGACATGACTGATAGGCCTGAAAAGCTGTTTCCAAAATCGATGACAATTCAGCGTGGGAACAAACCAAAGTCAGTCATAGACAAACTCTTCCCCAGGCCGATAACTTTTAAAGTTTCGATTCCTTTTCCATACAAAAATGATAAAGCTGTACCCTGGAGATATGGCTGTGACACTGTAGTTCAAGTACAGAAAGAAGAGGTCTCTAAAACTGATACTTCTAATATTACTGGTATAGGAGGCATTACTCGAAGTGGGAGATGTTACACTCCAGAAATGCTAGAAAAGGCTAGAAAAGAGAAAGCTAAAAAAGGAGAAAGGTAGAATAATCCTGAGATAGAACCTAAAGAAGATCAACCGAAGCCAGTATCAGAAAGAGAGGTTTGTGAATTCCTGAAGCTGGTAAAACATAGTGAGTATTTTGTTATGGAACAGTTGAATAAAATGTCAGCTCGAATCTCATTATTATCACTGCTGCTAAACTCAGAGCCATACCGAAATGCCCTGCTGAAAGTGTTGAATCAGGCATACGTGGCATATAATGTGTCTGTTGAATATGTGAACCACTTGGCTGGAAATCTAGTCATGCCAAATCACATTTCATTCAGCGATGATGAGATTCCTTTGGAGGGAAAAGGAAATGCCAAGGCTCTGTATATCACAATTAAGTGCAAGAGCCATATCATAGCCAAGGTCCTTATCGATAATGGCTCTGCCATCAATGTCATACCTATGTCAACTTTGGCAAGACTACCCATTGATTACTCTCATATGAAAGACAGTCAAATGATTGTGAGAGCCTTTGATGGGACGAGAAGAGAAGTCCTAAGGGATATTGAGATACCTTTACAAATTGGGCCATACACCTTCAATGTAAAATTTCAAGTGATGGATACCTCTCCATCCTACAGCTGTCTGTTAGGAAGGCCATGGATTCACATGGCAGGAGCCGTGCCCTCTACTTTGCATCAGAAGATCAAGTTCAATGTGGAAGGTCAATTAGTAGTGGTAGTTAGAGAAGAAGATATGCTAGTGACCCAACCATTGAACACTCCATACGTAGAGGCTACCGAAGAAGCATTGGAATGCTCCTATCGATCTTTTGAATTGGTCAATTCTGTAGGTGAAGGATTTTAAAATTAGCCTTTTTCAAAGATGGTGGTAAGCCAAGTCATCAACAAGGGCTGATATCCAGGACTTGGGCTAGGTAAAAACTTACAGGGAATTAAAGAACCTCCGACAATAATAGACAATAGCGACAGGGTGGGCCTAGGCTATGAGATGGCAGAGTGGGAAGTCAAAATAAGGCCATCAAGAAAGACAGCAAGACTGATGTTTATCCCATACTTGTATGAAACCTTCAGACCTGGAGGATTCATGTACCAAATGCAAGAAAAAATATGGAAGACGATTTTACCCAGTTACCCATTAATGCTGTTGAAAATGAAGTGGGGGTTAATCAAAAGGAGTGGGTTCGCCTTTGTCCACCAGATTTTGAGCTCAATAATTGAAATGCCATCAAGATGCCTTTGACTTTTGATTTTGATGCAATGTAATTGTAACATCTCAATAGCTATTGCCTAAGGCATTTGGGTGATCTTTTGTTTGGGCCATTCATCATTTATTATTTTTAATAAAAATTAGAAAGGATGCATTTTCATTTTTTCTTGTGTCTTCATTATTTCCATCTTCCCAAGCACATCTTGCCAACATATCCCATTTCATTCAATTTCAGGTCCTTAAATGAACATGAAGATAATCATGATAACAATCAAGAGGTTAGCTTTGAGAATTTGATTAACACTGATGAACTTGACAATAAAGAGAATTCTGAAGAATATGTTATGCCTCCGGACCTAATGAGAATGATTGAACAAGAGAACAAGCCAATTGAGCCTCATCAGGAGGTAGTGGACTTAGTGAATCTGGGAGATAAAGAGAATAAGAAAGAGGTCAGAATGGGCACTTCATTTTCATCAGGAGATAGACAACGATTGGCAGACCTACTTCGAGAATTTATAGATATATTTGCTTGGTCTTACCAGGATATGTCAAGGCTGAGCACAGAAATAGTGGAGCACAGGTTACCTTTAAAGCCAGAATGTAAACCAATTCAGTAGAAACTGAGACGGATGAAGCTCGAAATGCTGCTAAAGATTAAAAAAAAAGTGAAGAAACAATTTGATGCAGGTTTTCTACAAGTGGCTAAGTATCCAGAATGGGTAGCCAATATAGTCCCAATTCCTAAAAAAGATGGCAAAGTATGAATGTGTGTAGACTATCGGGATTTGAATAAGGCTAGCCCAAAGGATAACTTTTCTTTGCCTCATATCGACACACTGGTAGATAACACAGCTAAGCATTCGATTTTCTCTTTTATGGATGGTTTCTCGGGGTATAATCAGATAAAAATGGCTGCAAATGATATAGAAAAGACTACTTTTATGACCATGTGGGGAACTTTTTGTTACAAAGTCATGCTTTTTGGATTAAAGAATGCTGGGGCAACCTATCAAAGGGCCATGGTAACACACTTTCATGACATGATGCACAAAGAGATCGAGGTGTATGTAGATGATATGATTGCAAAGTCTTGTGAGGATGAAGATCATGTTACTAGCCTCAGAAAGTTATTTGAAAGGTTGAAAAAATTTTAGCTCAAATTAAATCCAGCCAAGTGCACTTTTGGGGTAAAGTCAGGGAAGTTGCTAGGCTTTGTGGTCAGTGAAAGAGGAATTGAAGTCGATCCCGATAAGATACGGGCCATTCAAAACCTATCACCTCCTAGTACACCAAAGGAAGTTTGAGGTTTTCTAGGGAGATTGAACTACATTTCTCGATTTATCTCTTAGCTTACTTACAAATGTGATCCCATATTTAAGCTTCTCCGTAAGAATAATCCTGGGAAGTGGAATGAAGAATGTCAAGAGGTGTTTGATAAAATTAAGCAATATTTATCGAACCCTCAAGTATTGGTGCCACCTGTTCCAGGGAAACATTTAATCTTATACTTAACTGTATGTGAAAGTTCAATGGGATGTGTGCTGGGACAGCAAAACAAGGCTAGCCGAAAGGAGAAAGCTATTTACTATCTGAGTAAAAAGTTCATGGAATATGAATCCAAGTATTCTTCATTGGAGAAAATGTGTTGTGTATTAGCGTGGACTGCTAAAAGACTCAGACAGTATATGCTCTATCATACTACATGGCTCATAGCGAAACTGGATCCAATTAAGTATATCTTCGAAAAATCTTCTTTATCTGAGAGAATCACTAGATGGCAAGTAATGCTCTCGAAATACGACATTATATACGTGAGCCAAAAAGTAATAAAATGAGGCGCTATAACAGAATTTTTTACAGATCGTGCTACTGAAGACTATGAGCCGATGAAGCTAGAATTCCCTGATGAAGACTTAATGACTATTTCCCAACCGGAGGAAGAGAAGCATGTAGAAAAATATTGGAGAATGTACTTTGATGGAGCTGATAATGCCTTGGGGCATGGAATTGGGGCAATTCTGATTTCTCCAGAAGAATAATACTGTCCTGTAACAGCGAGATTAAATTTCAATTGCACAAATAACATCACTGAATATGAGGCATGTGTCATGGGCTTGCAAGCTACTATAGATAGAAGAGTGAAAGTACTGAAAGTGTTTAGAGACTCAACTCTAGTTATATATCAGTTGAAAGGAGAATGAAAGATGAGAGATTCAAAACTCGTTCCGTATCATAAGTATATTTTAGAGTTGATGAAACAATTTGAAGATATCCAGTTTGATCACTTACCTCGAGAAGAGAATTTGATTGCTGACGCATTGGCTACTTTGGCTGCGATGATTTGAATTAATGATAATACCGACATTCAACCCATCAAGTTAGATGTTAAGGATATACCAACTTATTGTTCTAATGTAGAGGGAGAAAAAAATGGAAAGCCCTGGTATTACGACATCTTACAATATGTCAAGGATCAGCAGTATCCAGTTCAAGCAACAAAAAATGATAAAAGGGTCATCCGAAGATTGGCTATGAGCTTTTTCCTAGATGGGGATGTCCTGTACAAAAGAAGTAAGGATCAAGTATTATTGAGGTGCGTAAATGAGACTGAAGCGAAAAAAATCATTAAAGAGGTGCATGATGAAATATGTGAGGCACATACTAGTGGACATATGATGGCAAGATAGATCATGAGAGTGAGATATTACTGGTTGACGATGGAGAGTGATTACATTGACTATGCTCGTAAATGCCATAAATGCTAGATATATGCTGATAAGATCCTTGCTCCATCATCTGCTTTACATGTTATGGTACCACCATGGCCATTTTCAATGTGGAGCATGGATGTCATTGGTCCAATCACCCCAAAGGCTTCTAATCGGCACAGATTCATTTTTGTGATGATAGATTACTTCACAAAATGGGTAGAAGCAGCATCATATGCAAATGTGACATGCTCCATGGTTTGTAAATTCATAAAGAAAGAGATCATCTGTAGATATGGACTTTCAGAGAAAATTATTTCAGATAATGCCAAGAATCTAAATAGTAAGATGATGCAAGAAATATGTGCTCAATACAAGATCAAGCATCATAACTCGGCACCCTACCATTCGAAAATGAATGGGGCAGTTGAGGCAGCCAATAAGAACATAAAGAGAATTTTAGAGAAGATGACCGAGACTTACAAAGATTGGCATAAGAAGTTACCATTTGCATTGCACGCATATCGAACGTCAGTTCGCACCTCTACTGGGGCAACCCTATTCTCTTTGGTTTATGGGATGGAAGCTGTACTACCAGTGAAAGTAGAGATCCCCTCTTTGAGAGTCTTAAAAGAAGTTAAGTTGGAAGAAGCTGAATGGATTCGAGAACATTATGAGTAGTTAAATTTCATAGAAGAAAAGAGATTGACTGCGTTGTGCCATGGTCAGCTATATCAAAGAAGAATGATGAAGGCTCATGATAAGAAGATTCGACCCCGTTGCTTTCGAGAAGGAGAGTTGGTTTTGAAAAAAATTCTCTCAATCCAGCATGATAGTAGAGAAAAATGGATTCCGAATTGGGAAGGACCGTATATGGTGAGACGGACTTTTTCGGGTGAAGTACTGATACTAACTGAGATGGATGAAAATGATTTACCCCATCTTGTAAATTCTGATGCTGTGAAGAAATACTATGCTTGAAAAAATAAAAAAAATGAAAAAATGGAAAAAATGAAAAAAATGAAAAAAATAAAAAACGAAAAAATGATGAAAAAAAATGAAAAAATGGAAAAAAAGAAAAAAAAAGTGAATGAAAAAGGAGGACTCAAGGCGAAAATCCTAAAAGGGCGGTTTGAGTCATAGGGGGTTTGTCTAAGTTAAAAACCTAAAAAGGCAGCTTAGATAAAGAGAATACAGTATTGAATTTAAAAGTCCGCTAATATGGAGGCTAGCAAGTCCGAAAGAGTTCCAAGTTGTTAAATACATCAGAGGGTTGGGTTTTCAAAAAAAACTTTGAGATGTGTTATCATGATTATCTAATTGTTCATTTTGGGTTTTATCCCCATACCTATCCTTGTAATTCTCTCTTGGTTGAAGTTAGCCGACATTTTGTTAATAAGAGACATCCTATTTCATTCCTTGTGTCTTTTTTTATGATGACTGTTTCTCAACCATTCAGATTCTTTTCTTCTTAATACCCCACCATTGAAGAAATGTGCAAATGCATTCTTACTTTTTGAGTTTGAAATAATGATAGATGAATGAATAACAACATGAAAGATTTTTACATTATATTGAATAAGTCAAAAGTGAAAAAGGCAGAATCGAGATGTCCAGCTCCTGATTAGGACATTGAATCTGGGAAGAGATTTTTTTTATAAGAAGAATGTGAGTGGAAGAGACAATTAAGAGCTACACTGGTCTGATCTTAGAAGAGCAGTGTAATTGGATCTCTGAAGAATCAAAAAGCTTGATGCCTAAGGAAAAAGCTTGAGAAACTTGAGTACCATACATTGAATAGGAATTAATTAGCCAACATCTGCATAGCATGCATTGATATTCATATGCATTGCATAGCATGCATTGAAATTCATATGCATTGCATAGCATGCACTACTTTCAGGAAAGTATAGTGTATAAATTCAAGAAGCAGGGGTGTTCCAACATCCCACATAGAGAAAACAGATATGAAGATATTTTGCAAATTTGAGAAGAAACTTGTCAAGTAAGGTCCTAATCCTTGAAATAGGATGTCTTTTGGTATCAGGGTTGATTTAAGTCCTTTGGGCATGATCTCTTGAAATTCCTTCAAACACAACTTTCAACTCCTTTAGACATGATTGTCAAGGAGCAATTTACTTTTCAAAGTCGTGGTGCCTCTGTTTAGAGGAGCAATTTACTTTTCAAAGTCGTGGTGCCTCTGTTTAGAGGAGCAATTTACTTTTCCAAGTCGTGGTGCTTCTGTTTAGAGGAGCAATTTATGTTTCTCAAAGTCGTTGAGCCTCTGTTTAGAGGAGCTTTGGTCAAAAACAAAAACAAAAAAAAAAAGAACAAAAAAAAACACAAAAAACAAAAAAACAAAAAATGAAAATATTAAGTTGAGTCTTGATTGGGTGTCTACGTCTTTGCGCAATTTCTGTTTCATAGAAAATGTGCAAAGAGGGGCAGCTGTAGACACCCAATTTGGTGCAGGCCCGGATCAATTAGGCCTGGCCCAAATGGGTAAGCCCAATTCGATTCTTATTTTGTATTATTTTTATTTTTTTTCTTTTGTATTTCATGTATTTTATTATTTATTTATTATTACTATGTATTAATATATGTATATCTTTATTTTTTTTTCTGTTAATATTTATATGTATTTTATTTATATAGTTATATATTTATTATTATATTATAATTTATTTATTATTATTTTTTATCTTGTAATATTTTTTGGATTTATCTTATTTTATTTTTAATTATATATTTTTTTTTATTTTTTTCGTTTATCTAATTATTATTATTTTTCTTTCTTCTTTTTTGGGGCTGTGATTGAAGGCTGAAGAATCCTACTGTGAATGAGGATTCAATCAGAAGAGTCCAGATTGGATTCAAAGATTGAATCCCCATCCAAAAAGGAATTGGGATTGATCAGGAACTCCTGATCAATCCCTATAAAAAGGACCCTCTGGAACAAAAGCAATACACAGAAAACCAATGAGCAAAAGCTATTGATTTGAGAGAAAAGGGGCGTGTAGAGAATTTTTGAAGGCTAAGAAAAGGTTTAGAAGGGTTCTAGGAATTAACAAAAAAATTTTGGAGATTTTTTTAGAGATTTTTTTCTGGAAATTTTTGGAAAATTCCAGATTCTGGTTGAATTTTCTAGCATAGATTGCATTTTTCGATGAAGATTCCGGCCAATTTTGAAGTTTTCGGTGAGCTGCCCAATTTTCGATGAAGAATCCCAGAAACCGACCAACTTCCGGTGAACTTTTGGCTAAAAAACCTAGATTTCGATGAAAATTCCAGAATCCGATGAATCTTCAACCGGAGTTTTTTGGCCGTTTAGAGAGAAGGGAGAGAAAAAAGAAGGAAGAGAGAGAGAGGAGAAGAGGTTTCTGTCAAAAAACGAAGGGAACTGCCTTATATACCATCCCAAAACGACATCGTTTTTGCCTTAAGTGACTTAGAAGATCCGTGCGTTTTGCCGAAATCTGACCCGACCCGAGCGTCGACCTGCTTCCTGACCCACGCGTGTCTTCCCCTCCGAGCCGATAGCCGAGCCGAGCCAGGGTTCCAAGCCGCTTCTCCGAGCTATTTTCTCTTCCTTGAGCCGAGCCGAGCCGTACTCTGAGCCGCACCAAGTTTTTTTTTTTTTGAATTTTTTATTTTATTTTTTATTTATTAGATTAGGTTTATTTAGTATTCTTTTTACCTTTATTTTATTTTTTTATTTTTGTTTTACTTTTCTTTTCTTTATTTTATTTTATTTTATTTTCATTTTTATTTTGTTTTATTATTTTATTTTCTTTAAATAAAAATAAAAAAAATATTTTTGGGGAAAAGTTGAAAGTATCAATTTTTCTTGAAAATAAATTTTGAAAAAAAAAGTTTTTGAGGAAAAGTTGAAAGTATCAATTTTCCTGGAAAATCAAAGTTTCCAAAGAATATTTTTGGGGAAAAGTTGAAAGTATCAATTTTTCTTAAAAATAAAATTTCAAAAAAGGTTTTTTTTTTTTTAGGAAAAGTTGAAAGTATCAATTTTCCTTGAAAATCAAAATTTTCCAAAAAAAATATTTTTGGGGAAAAGTTGAAAGTATCAATTTTCCTTAAAAATAAATTTTCAAAAAAAGGTTTTTGAGGAAAAGTTGAAAGTATCAATTTTCCTTGAAAATCAAAGTTTTCAAAAAAATATTTTTGGGGAAAAGTTGAAAGATCAATTTCCCTCGAAATTAAAATTTCAAAAAAAATATTTTTAGGGAAAAGTTGAAAGTATCAATTTTCCCTGCACAAGAGCTATCATTCTTTTCTTCCTTTTTATTTTGATTTTGATTTTGATTTTTCTTTAAATAATCCGACGACAGAGCCTCAGCAAGTGAAACAGTAGTTTTCTTGCATACTCTTGAGGTGAGAACATTTTTTCAATTTTCTGCTAAAAGTATTAGAGTCAATTGAGAATAATTTCCAATAATTAGTTACTTGGTAAAATTGTAAGGCTCTTTGGATAACACAAAATTATGCTGGTACTATCTTTTGATGGGCGTTGTGAGGATGCTATAACCTTCCTCACACGTAATCGAACTCCCGAACTCTATTCTGGTTAGTAGACCTGAACCTATTCTTTTAGAGACCCTTAAATTTAGGTGTTCCCTGAAAAGACAGATTCTTTAGGTGGCCAATCACACCTAGATAAAAAAAAGATTGGTGGCGACTCCTTAAAAATCAATGTCTAGCAATAGATCCTCGGATCTAGACGTTATGACACCTCTCAAATAACTTTCTGAGGCTGGTGACATGATCTTCATCCTTACAAGACTTTGCAATCATATCGTCTACATACACTTCGATCTCTTTGTGCATCATGTCATGGAAGAGTATTACCATGGCCCTTTGATATGTTGCCCTAGCATTATTTAACCCAAAAGGCATGACCTTGTAACAAAAGGTTCCCTACATAGTCATGAAAGTAGTCTTTTCCATATCATCTGCAGTCATTTTTATCTGATTATACCTTGAGAAACCAACCATAAAGGAGAAAATCGAATGCTTAGCCGTGTTATCTACTAGTGTGTCGATATGAGGTAAAGGAAAGTTATCATTTGGACTAACCTTATTCAAGTCCCGATAGTCTACACATATTCATACTTTTCCATCTTTCTTAAGAACATAAACTATATTGACTACCCACTCTGAATACTTAGCCACTTGTAGAAAACCTGCATCAATTGTTTCTTCACCTCTTCTTTAATTTTTAGTAGCATTTTGGGCTTTATCCATCTCAGTTTCTGTTGAACTAGCTTACATTCTAGTTTTAAGGGCAATCTGTGCTCCACTATCTCCGCGCTCAGCCCTAGCATATCTTGGTAAAACTAAGCAAATACATTTATAAATTTTCAAAGTAAGTCTACCAATAGTTGCCTATCTCCTGATGAAAGTGAAGTGCCCATTCTGACCTCTTTCTTATTCTCTTCATCTCTCAAATTCTCTAAGTCAATTATCTCTTGATGAGGCTCAATTGGCTTATTTTCTTGTTCAATCAATCTCATTAGATCCGAAGGCATAACATATTCTTCAGACTTCTCTTTATTGTCAAGCTCATCAGTGTTAATTGAATTCTCAAAACTAACCTCTTGATTGTTACCATGATTATCTTCATGTTCATTTAAAGACCTGAAATTGAATGAAATGGGATATGTTGGCAAGATGTGCTTGAAAGATGGAAATAATGAAGACACAAGAAAAAATGAATGAAAATGCATCTTTCCTATTTTTATTAAAAATAATAAAAGATGAATGGCCCAAACAAGAAAGATCACCCCAATGCCTTGAGTAATAGCTATTGAGATTTTACAATTACATTGTATTAGTATCAAAAGTCACAGGCATCTTGATAGCACTCCAATTATTCAGCTCATAATCTGACGAACAAAGACGAACCCACTCCTCTTGATTAAGCCCCACTTTATCTTCACTTATAGCATTCACATTATGATTCGGCAAAGGATTTCCACTAACATTCGGTGTAGTCACCCTTCCCGTATCAAAGCAAATCATTCCATCCTTGATCAACCATTGCACTTTGTGTTTCAGGGTGGTGTAATTTTTGATGGAGTGACTAGCAATCCCATAATGGTAGTCACAATGGGCTGTGGGATCGTACCACTTGAGGTAAGGTGGCTTGAGGAGTTTCAATTTACTTGGAGCAATCAAATGACTATTGTAAAGCTCCTTACATAATTTTGTATAAGTCATTGGAATTGGGTCAAACACAGGTTTCTCACGGGTAGTTCGTTGTTCTCGCAATCCATCAATGGGGTTAGTTGGGTGATTTTGGGGTCTTAGGGTAGGCTGAGTGTTAGGACTGTACATGGTATTTTGAGACCTATGAGGGGTTTGATATGTTTGGGGGTATGATGATTGTACAAATGATTGGTATGGGTAAAGGGAAGTGTTATTTACAGTAGGATAATATGGTAGATATTCTGGTGGTGAGTAGGGTTGATAGCCTCCAAATTATTGTCTATCAAAGCTCATAGCCTGAGCTTCAGTTTTTTTCTTCTTTGGGACTCTCTTGCTAGATGCTTCATTTCCTTCTAGCTTGCCATTCTTGATGGCATTCTCAATAATTTCTCTCGAAATTACCATATCAGTAAAGTTTTTCGTTACATTCTCTATCATCTTTTCATAATAGAGAGGTTTTAAAGTGCTAACAAACAACACTGTAGTCTCTTTCTCAGTCAGAGGAGGTTGTACTTGAGAAGTAATATCCCTCCACCTCTGGGCATACTCTTTAAAAGACTCATTTGTCTTTTTCTCCAGATTTTATAAAGACAAACGATCAGGGGCCAAATTGATAATATGTCGATATTGATCGATAAAGTCATGTGCCATATCACTCCAAGAGTGAATGCGGGTTCTGTCCAACTGAACATACCACTTGGTAGCAGAGCCTGTAAGGCTATCCTGAAAGACATGCATTAAGAGTTTTTCATCATGAGCATGAGCTACCATCTTCCGACCATACATGGTGATGTGAGTTCTGGGGCACTTTGTACCGTCATATTTTTCAAATTTTGGTACTTTGAACTTATGAGGAATTACCACATCAGGGACTAGGCAGAGCCCAGTAGCATCAACTAACCCATAAAAACTAAATCCTTCGACAGCCCGTAGCCTTTGCTCTAGCATACTAATCTTGGAGCTTTCCTGAGTTTCCATTCTTATCTTTTCTTTCTCTTTCTCTTTTAAATCATCTAGATCAGGAATTGGCTCTATTACTTTTTCAGTAAAGATAGGATTTACATAGCTATTATAATGCCCTGGGTTGAAAGCTGACGGTATTTCAGGATATGTTGGATATGTGAAGTGCTGCAGTAGAACCTCTTGAGCAGACTGGGCTTGAAGTGTGCCAAAACCTGGAGGATATAAAGGGTCAGCCACTTCTTGCAATAGGGAAAATTGTTGGCTTGCATTTTCTTCAACTCCCTTTCCTTTATTAAAGTTATTAAGAGCATCCAAAATCTTACTCAAATCACGTTCAATCTTCTCTTGTGCTTTTTCTATCTTTTCAAATCTGTGAGAATTTTTTTGCTCCATTTGCCTTGCTCTGGATCTTGTGTTGTATCGATGGACAGGGTTCTCGTTAGATGGAGCTATCCTTGAACCTTGAGTACCATATCTTAGAATTAGTAAATTTGCTTGACTATCACATGGTTACTTTGTTAAGTGTAATGAATGAGAATGCAATGAATGAAAAATGCATGTATGCAAAGAACATTTACCTTAAAAACGATATTCAACTAAAAGATTTCATTTATTCCAAAAAAACTTTTATCTACATTAAGTTTATTATCCTAGAATTATAGCCATAAAATTGTTTGATTTGTTCATACTGGGCCTTGGCTTCTTCAATGAAGTTCAACAGCTACTGTTCATGTTCTCCTACTAGGGTCATCATTTGTCTCAATGCCTCTGCCTCTTCCACCATCTCTCTTGCCTTGCATACCCCTTTACAGATTTGGGTTGTTAGGTGCTCAATGTATTTCTATTTTCCTAAGTTCTCTCTTTTACCACACCAGACTTGGTATGATAATTCTCTATGCTCCCTAACCAATGCAGCAATGTGGTCTCCTTGTTCATTCAACTTTTACCTTAGCCTGCTCAAGTAACTATTTAACATGTTATTCTCTGTCTGTACTTCAGTACTTTCTTCTTCCAATTCAGCATACTCTTATTTTAATCTTATATTTTCCTCAGTCAGCTCGATAATGGTTATCTCTTTGGCCCTTTCTCTCACACATAACCTTTTATGCTCTTGGTGTAGTTTTGCTAGATCTTCAATAGCTGTATCATGTTCTCTAGCAATCTTGTGAACTTTAACTTTATGACTTTCATCTCTATCTTTTCACTGGGCTTTTTCTTCTTGAAGCTTATGGATTTCTTGCTTTAACTGGCCCTTTTCAGACTCAAATTTTTTTGTCACAAGCTCTAATTTTGATGGTGTCTCTTTGAGTTTTTCTTCTGTTGGTGGTTGAGAGATTTCATAAGTGAATACCATTTCTTGTTTTCTTTTTATTCTCCAAACCAAGTACCCTGGGGTGACTTTATCAGTGAACGGCCTAGCACTCACTCTTCGAGAATTTTTTCATGCTTTAATCATCTCATTCATCCTCTGAAATGCTTTTAGCTCACTGTAAAAGAAATCTAATTGATGAAGCCCATAAGTCATAGGAATAAACTGTTCTCCCCCAAATTACCTTTTCACTAGGAGTGGTGCATAATTTGTCGTCTTTATAAACCCAAAAGTGGGACCACTATACTATCCTCACATTGGTACAACATAGGCTCACGATTTATCCATGGGGCTAACCATCTCACCTTGGCACTTTTCAACTTTTGTAAAAAAGTTATCCATTCTTGTTTAGACTTTCGTTCGGACCACCTACTTTCACAGAATTCCTTGATCGAAACACGATTACGGATATAAAGCTTCGAGAAAGCACCATTTTCTTGTTCAAAATAGCTTTTCATCCACAAGTACAATAACTGTATGTGACCTATGAAGCGTCCTCCATTTCGATGACAATAACTCAAAGATCCGATAGTCTCTGCTAATATTACCTTTGAAGGATTACAGCCATTGATCACACTCTCGAAGAAGTCAATCACCGTTATCTCAATATATCTCAAAACTTTTAAAAATATCACCAGTCCATATATGGCCAAGGCAAATATATCTAACCCCTGTTCTTCATTGGCATGTTGCATCAGAAACTCATGAAAGAACTTCTAAGGTAGGCAAACCTGTTCTTGTTTCTTTTTTGTATGAGAATCCATAATTTCTTTGCCTATCCCCATGAGTTGAGCCAGACCTTTACGAAATCTTGACTTGTGTTTTTTGACATATTTTGTCAAGAGTCTTGAGGTGCAAACTCAATAAGATCGAATATTCTTCGATAGTGGGAGTCATATCAGCTTCATTAAAAATGAAACACTTGTATGCAGGATCTCAGAATCGTGCTGCAACTCTAATTAGTTGATCATCAACAACTACTGCTAGAAGGTGTGCTATATGTCCGTGTCTCTAACAAAACTGCTGTTGTCTTGACGGACTCATCTTCTTTCAGATATCAACCAAATCTTTTAGATTATTCTGTTTGAGAAGGATAGATGTTTCTTGAGACAGAGTAGAATCATACCCGATTGGCAAGCAATCTCTTATCTTTAGTTGAATCTCTTCTGACTGGGCCCTTACTTCATTGGGTGTCCCACAAGGTGCTAATACGGATGAAGAACAAAGTAGTCGTTCAGTGGAGTCCATGAAAAAAATTATTGAAGACCATTTTTCAAGCAAATGTTCTTTATGCAATTTTATGATATGCGTATGAACCAATGCAAAAGAATAAGAAAAAGGTTAGTATACCCAAAAAAAGAATAAATAAATAGCTAAGTAAATTTAAACATCACACAGAGTAAAAAGAATGAATCCTATGCTTTTGGTCAATTCTAAAAGGGAAGAGTGACGACTCTATCTATAGGTTAGGCACACTTAAGGTTCACTATATGTGATTTTAAGGTCAAAGTCTAAAGGTTCCCAAACTGGTCCTTACATCCTTATCCATCAGAGACTAGTAAGACACCCTAATCCTCACTCATTACAGGCTACAAGCGAAAAATGTTCAATTTGAGTGGGAGTATTTCGCTAGCCACTGTGAAGGCATTATACCTCACGAAAGCAATAGGTACTTTACTCCCTCCTAGAGGGATGGAGCTCGAGTGTAGAGCTCATGTTATGCACATGCATATGAATGACATAATTAACAAGGTAAATAAACATGAATGAATAATAACACATATATACAAAAAGGTTCAATTTTATTAGGCTTTTGGATAACACAAATTATTTGCTGGCCTGACTCTCAAAATTCTCAGTGGAGTCGCCAAGCTGTCATAACGTTTAGATCCAAGGATCTATCGCTAGACATTGACTTAAGGGAGTCGTTACCAATCTTTTTTATCTAGGTGTGATTGGCCACCTAAAGAATCTGTCCTTTCAGGGAACACCTAAATTTAAGGGTCCTTAAAAGAATAGGTTCAGGTCTACTAACCAGAACAGGGTTCGGGAGTTCGATTACGTCTGAGAAAGGTTATAATACCCTCACAACACCCATCAAAAGATAGTACCAGCTTAAATTTGTGTTATCCAATGAGCTTTAAAAATTTATCAAGTGATTAATTATTGAAAATTATTCTCAATTGACCATAATACTTTTAGCAAAAAATTGAAAAAATTTCCTCACCTCAGGAGTATGTAAGAAAAACTACTGTTTCACTTACAGAGGTTCCATTGTCGGATTATTTAACATTAAAAAAAAGGAAAAAAAGAATGATTATTTTTGTGTAGGAAAAATTGAAACTTTCAACTTTTTTCCAAAATATTTTTTAAAAATTTTAATCTTGAGAAAAATTGATACTTTCAACTTTTCCTCAAAAACTTTTTTTAAAAATTTTATTTTTAAAAAAATTGATACTTTCAACTTTTCCCCAAAAATGTTTTTTGGAAACCTTAATTTCGAGGAAAATTGATACTTTCATATTTTCCTCAAAAACCGTTTTAAAAATTTATTTTTAAGAAAAATTGATACTTTCAACTTTTTTCCAAAAATAATTTTTGAAAACTTTAATTTCGAGAAAAATTGATACTTTCAACTTTTCCTCAAAAGACATTTTAAAAATTTATTTTTAAAGAAAATTAATACTTTCAACTTTTCCTCAAAAACCTTTTTTTGAAAGTTTATTTTTAAGAAAAATTGATATTTTCAATTTTTCCTCAAAAAAACCTTTTTTGAAAATTTATTTTTAAGGAAAATTGATACTTTCAACTTTTCCCCAAAAATAGTTTTTTTTGGATTTTATTTAAAGAAAATAAAATAATAAAACAAAATAAAAGTGAAAATAAAAAATAAAAATAAAATAAAGAAAAGTAAAACAAAAATAAAAATAAAATAAAGATAAAAGAATATTAAATAAACCTAATCTAATAATAAAAATAAATAAATAAATAAAAAACTAGAGCGGTTCGACTAACGGCTCGGCTCGACTCGACTTAAGGAAGAAAAATGGCTCGAAGAACGTAGCTCGGAATGTCGGCTCGGCTCGGCTAACAGCTCAAGGAGGCAGATCATGCGCGGGTTGAAAAGCGGGTCGACGTTCGAGTCGGGTCGGATCTTGGCAAAACGTACGGATCCTCTAGGTGATTTAACACAAAAATGACATCGTTTTGGGAGGGTATATAAGGTCGATTCCTTCATTTTTTTAGTAGACCGAACCTCCTCCCTCTCTCTCTTCCTTCTTTTTCTCTCCCCTCTCTCTAAAACACCCGAAGAACTCCGGTTGAATATTCACCGGATTCTGAAAATTTTCACCAAAATCTGGGTTTTTCGTCAAAAATTCATCGAAAAATTGATCGGTTTCTTGAAATGTTGTCGGAAGCTGGGAAGTTGGCCGGAAACTTCAAACTTGGCCGAAAATTTTGTCGAAAAATTTAACGTTCGTTGAAAAATTCATCGGAATATGAAAATTTTTTAGAAAAAAATTTCGTAGAAAAAATCTCCAAAAAATTTTTCCGATTCCTAAAACTATTCTAACGCCTTTAAACCCTTTTTAGCCTTTAAATCTCTTCTATATGTCTTTTTCTCTCAACCAGTAGCTGTTTTTCTCTATTTTCTTTGTTTTTTTTTTGTGTTTTCTTCTGTTCCTGAGGATCCCTTTTATAGGGATTGATCAGAAGAGTTTCTGATCAATCTCAATTTTTCTTTGGATCGGGATTCAATCATTGAATCCAACATGGACTCTTCTGATTGAATCTCAATCCAATCTTTAGCCGGATAAATCAAAAAAATAAAAAAAATCAAATAAAAATATTAATAAAAATAAATCAAATAAATCAAAAAAATTAACAGATAAATTAAAATTAAATAACAGATAAATTATAACATATAATCTGATATACATATAAATATTAACAGAAAAAGGAAAAAAAGAAAAATAATAATAATAATAATAATAAAGATATATATATTAATAAATAGTAGTAATGAATAAATAAATACAAAAAATAAAAATAAAAAAAATATATATATAAAAACAATAATAAAAATAAAATAAAAATATAAAATATAAAAATAAAAAAAAATAAACTTACTTATTTGGATCAGACTTAATTGATCTGAATCTGAATCAAATTAAATGTCTATAATTAGTATCCAAAATATGGAATCAATGGCAAATTTAGCAATTCATGTTGCAAAACTTATTGAGAAATTAAATTCTGTCAAGGAAGAATTGTTCAATGAATTTAACAATTCCATGGGACTTCCATGATAGATCCAAATTTACAGCAAATGGAATTTCAACCATATACGTTAAAAAAAAAAAATGCTGAAATTAAAGTCCGTGCGAAGGGCAATAAAATTATTGACGACAGGAGTGAAAATCAGTACAAACCGATCAGTCAGCAAAACATGAGATACCAAATGTCAAATCTTGAAACAGAGAGGCATCCAATCCCAAAGATATTAACAAGGAAAAGAAATCAGGCATCTCAGCAAGTCCATCAACAGCAAGGACAAAGCAACTACAGTTCCTCAGATTTACAAGATAATAATCATGTGAAAAAGAAAGGAGTTTGGGTAAAAACCATTCCCCATTACAAATTTAACTCAGAATTGATATTGCCAACTTGTGAAGAAAGTAGAATTTTACAGTCGTACCTATGGTCAGAAAGAAAAAGAAGTTTTGAGCTACTTGAACCACTCATTTATAATGACATACAGCTGTTAAGAGAGAATCAATTATTTAAATATCAATTATTTATAATGATGTAAGCAATGAATTTAATTTAATTAATTTATAAAATTATTTTTAATATTAATTCAAAATTTAATTTAATTAATTTATAAAATTATTTTTAAAAAATAACACTTATAATATTTTTTTATTTCAAACGACAACTTTGTTTATAAAAAAATTGTTTATATTTTAAATTTATGCAATTAATATTTTTTTAAAAAAAATTTAAAAGTAGGAGAAATTATTTAAAGTTAGCCGTTAATCTATAAAAAAATTTACAGATCATTTAAAATTTTTTAAATTTATAAATTATTTATCAATAAAAAATTATAAAAATTTAAATTTAAATATTTTACATTTATATTTTAAATTTTAACCACTTATATCATCTCAATTTTGAATTTATACAATTAATTTATATTTACATATATCTCCGATTGTGACAATTTCATCAAAATAATATAATCAAAATGTACTTCTTTTAGTTTTATTTATAAAATAAATTTTTTTTTTGCCAACTGAATTAATTTTAATCTATTTTTAACACTTTAGTATCAATTTGAATTTGATCACATTTTTTATGTAATACGATTGAATTTATCGTATTATTAATTAAATTTAAATGTTAATTTTAATGAGATTTATTCAATATAAATTTTTTATTAAAATTTTTCAATCACAATTATAATAACTTTTTTTTAATCATACTAACAATAACTTTTTTTTCTATTTTTAATCTTACCATAATAAATCTTATCATTTATCTAAATAATGGAGTCTTACTTTCTTTATCTCGTAGCATTACTTTTTTAATAACTTACTTTGAAAGACAAGTTCCTTCAGGCTCTTTCCTATGATCCATCTTGGGTCACAGTTTTTATATGTAGAATAAAAGTGAATAAGCAAGAATTATAATAAAAAGTTAATGGTGAAAAAAAATTAAAAATTGATTTCAAATCATGGTATTAAATTCAATTTAGATCAAAATTTTTACTTGATTTAGATCAAATTTAGATATTAAATATATATATTAAATTTAGATCAAATTTAAGATCTGAAAAAAGTTGAATCAATTATATATGTTTATTAATTTTTATATCTATTTTTAAATTTTTATAAAATAAAAATAATTATTTTATATAAATCTCTTTAAATATGTTAAAAATTAGATTAAAATAATATATAAAAAATTAAATTTAAAATTAAAAACCAATGAACAAAACCGAATTAATAAAATTTGGTTTAGATTAGATCAATTTAAAAAAAAAGATTAATTCGAATTCAGATCAAATTTTAAAATTTTGTAATATTATATATTCTAAAAAAACGAATTAAATCTAATCCAATTTAAATTATTATCACTCCTAAAAAAAATTATTATTACCCAAAAAAAAAAATCCATGCTATTGCTATATATAAAATCCTCTATTTGAAATTGAAGTGCACGTTTGGCCAAATTACCAGCGACTTTATTTCTTATCCATTGAGAAGTTTACTAAGCATAGAGTGAAAATTTTCAAGTAATTTCGACCAAAAATTTTTTTTTTCAAGTAATTCCTTAATTTTTCTCTTTTAAAGAATGTTTGTGTTGGGTTTTGTCTCTTTAGAGTATGATCTTTTGTAATATTCCAAGATGATAGAGCTTGACATAAAAAAAATACTTGTAAACTAAACTAAGGAGACTTACATTCTAAGAAGTCTCTTTAGAATATCATCTTGAAATATTCAAAGATAATATTACAAAAGATCATATTTAAAGGAGACTTAACACAATACAAGCATTCATTAAAAAAAAAATAAGAAACTACATAGAAATTAAAACACGTTCCCGCTGTGATTATCCATTTGAATAACTTTATTACAGTGCGATTCAGTCAGAGGAATAATCTCCATTGGTGAAAAAGGATGTAATAACTCACCGCAATCCATTTTGGACATTTTGTCTTCATAAAATTCTTTTAATTTCATTTTACCCCTTCTTTAAAAATTTATTAAGATTAAAATAATTAAAATAAATTTTAAATTAATATTTTGTTTCTACTCTCATTATTATTTTTTATTATATCTTTAAATAATTAATTTTTTATATTTTATATATTAAATAAAATTAAAATATGTATTAAAATAATTTTTTAATTTGTTAGTGGATTAATGTCTAAAGTAATCATTTTTTATTTTCACATTACTACTACAGTTACTTTTACATTGAAATGCATATTCAATTATTGATTTTAATTTCATAGTTGCATATCTAATCTTATTGTTACAATAATTAATTTTATCATTATCTTTATTTTTAATCTTATGAGGACTAATCTCATTATCCGTCCAAATGAATCGTAAATCTTTTATGTTGTCCATAATATTAACGATTCTTATGTATCTTGCAATTTATAATTTAATTGGTACTATGAACATATTAAAAATGGGTGGCCAAAAGAAAGATACTTTAATTAAATTAAATGAATAAAAATTTACGTATATTTTAGAATTATTGTTTTATATATTGACTTGACTATTGAATATGTTATATTTAATAATTGAATTATTATTTTATATGCATATATATATTGATGATAGAATTTTTAAAAATTTATATATTTTTGTAAATATATTATTATAAAATACATGTTAATTTGTTAATTTTGTTTATAAGATTTATAAAATTTATATTAAATAATTTTTAATTTGTTAATTTTTTTACATACTTATTTTTTTAATTATGACCTAATGATATGTAATAATCCTATAAACTCATTTATCAAGTTTAATTTGATTGATGTATCATATAATTTTTATTTAAATTAATTATCATGAATTTTTTTTAAACTTTAGTTTTGATTAAAATAAGTGCAAATTAACTAAACTAAAATAATCTTTTATTTACTTTATAAAAAAATAAAATATAAAAAATTAATATTGATGGGAAAGTTTAAAATTTAATTCAATTAATTTATACAATAACAATAAATCTAAAATTTAAATATCAATATTTATAATTTTTTTATGTTACAACTTTTTATAAAAAATTTTAATAAAGTTAATTTAAACGTAAAAGATTCACAATGTTGAAGTTACATTTTTTCACTTAATTTGGATGTTTCATAGTGACTGAATTGCGCTAGTTTTTTGCATAAATACCTCACCATGCCAGCCAATGTAATTTACAACAATTAACAAACAATACTTTTTGAACCATCCAAATCATGGCATCTTTCATGATACCATTCAAAGCCCTGTTCTTCCTCATAGTCGTCCTGCATCAGCCTCCCTTTGTTTTTGCTTCTTCATCCTCCGCTGCTGCAAATGAAACGGAAACTCTTCTAAAATGGAAAGCTAGTCTTGACAACAACACCCAAACTTTGCTCTCTTCTTTGTGGGTTGGAGGCAACCATTGCAACTGGGTGGGAATCACTTGCGACATGGATGGAACCATCACCGATCTAAGCCTTCCAGATCATATGTTGAACTTGAAAGGTACACTTCATAGTCTTAACTTTTTTTTCTTCCCTAACCTGGTGTGGCTTAACCTTCGTAACAACTCACTGTATGGGTCCATTCCCTCACAGATTGGGAACCTTTCCAAGCTCACCCACCTTGACTTGTCATACAATACTTTTTCTGGGAATATTCCATCCGAAATTTCCTTATTGAGAAGTCTTGAGTTGATTTCCTTATCAAATAATGAGATCAATGGTTCCATTCCACGAGAAATAGGAAGGTTGAGTTCAGTTTCCAAGATCTATTTCTATGTTAACCGTCTAAGTGGTTCTATACCTGAAGAGGTTTGCAACCTTTCCAAGCTCACTGAGCTTGACTTGTCACAGAATAATTTCTTTGGAAGTATTACTTCTAAAATCGGAAGGTTGAGTTCACTTTCTATACTTGCCCTTAATGCAAACAATCTGACCGGTCCAATACCTATTTCCATTGGAAGCTTGCACAATTTGTCCCGACTTATCCTCGTTGACAATAGGCTCAATGGTTCCATACCTAAAGAAGTTGGAATGATGAAGTCACTTAATATGCTTGATCTTTCAACCAACCAACTAACTGGTCCTATCCCAACATCTATAGGAAACTTAAGTAACATGGTATGGCTCTATCTGTATGAAAATCAGCTCTCTGGTTCTATCCCCAATGAAATAGGATTGCTTCAATCTCTTAACACGTTGCAGTTGTTAAGTAATAATCTCACTGGTGTCATCCCTGCTTCCATAGGAAACTTGACCAGCTTATCTACTCTCTACCTTTATAAAAATATGTTTTCTGGTTCAATCCCTGCTTCCATAGGAAACTTGACCAGCTTATCTGCTCTCTACCTTGGTGAAAATATGTTCTCTGGTTCAATCCCTGCTTCAGTTGGAAACATGACGAAGCTTGTGGAGTTAAGTCTTCTATATAATCATTTGTCAGGGCCAATTCCTTCGTTCAGCAATCTTACTCATTTGGAATCATTCCAAATATCGGACAACCATTTCAGTGGTCCATTACCCGAGAATGTATGCTACGGTGGACAACTCGAATGGCTTGGGGCTATGAACAACAATTTGAGGGGTCCAATCCCATCAAGTTTAAGAAACTGCAAAAGCTTATACAGAGTTAGGCTTGAAGGAAACCAGTTGACAGGAAATATATCAGAAGCTTTTGGTATATATCCTAATTTGAATTATATTGCATTAAGCAACAACAAATTTTATGGTGAACTTTCGCCAAACTGGGGGCAATGCCATAATCTAACAAGCCTACGAATCTCCAATAATAACATTTCTGGAAAGATACCACCTGAGCTGAAGCATGCAACTCAATTACACGAACTCGATGTCTCTTCAAATCATCTCATTGGTGAGATTCCCAAGGAATTGGGAGCATTGACATTGATGTACAAACTTTTGCTAGGTGGTAACCAACTTTCAGGCAAAATTCCACCAGAGATTGGAGTTCTTTCAAATCTAGAACATCTTAACTTGGCATCAAACAATTTGAGTGGACCGATTCCTAATCAACTTGGAGAGTGCTCAAAGTTATTGGACCTGAATTTGAGCAAGAATAAACTTGGAGAAAGCATTCCACTTTCAGTAAGCTACATAAATGGCCTTCAAAATCTAGATTTAAGTCAGAATTTACTTATTGGGGAGATACCACAACAGCTTGCAAAATTACATTCCTTGGAAACATTGGACCTTTCTCACAATATGCTTAATGGTTCCATCCCAAATTCTTTTAATAATTTGCAAAGCTTGACTGTTGTGAATATATCTTACAATCAATTAGAAGGCCCTATTCCTAACATTAAGGCATTTCATGAGGCTTCATTTGATGCCTTAAAAAACAATAAGGGACTATGTGGTAATGCCACTGGACTAATGCCTTGTGCTGTCACTGCAACTAGCAGCGGTCATAGAAAAAGCACCAAAGTCATCATTTTCATTGTGCTTCCACTCTTTGGTCTTCTTCTTTTGCTTTTTATCATAGCTGGAAGTTTCCTTATTCTTTGCCAAAAGAACCAAACCAGAAAATCCGAGTCAATCGAGGCACAACTTGGAGATTTTTTCACATTGTGGGGGTATAATGGAAGAATACTTTATGAGAACATTATTGAAGCCACTGAAGATTTCAGCTCCAACAATTGCATTGGTTCAGGAGGCTATGGAGCTGTTTATAAAGCTGCGCTACCCATTGGTGAGGTGGTTGCTGTGAAGAAACTTCACCAATCTGAAGATAGCATGATTTCCAACAACTTGAAAGCCTTTGAAAACGAGATTCATGCTTTATCAGAAATAAGGCATCGTAACATTGTGAAGCTGTATGGCTTTTGTTCACATCCGAAGAACTCATTTTTGGTTTATGAGTTCGTAGAAAGGGGAAGTTTGAGAATGGTGTTAAGCAACAAGGACGAGGCAATGGAGTTGGATTGGGAGAAGAGGTTAAATGTTGTAAAAGGAGTGGCCAATGCCTTGTCTTATATGCATCATGACCATTCACCACCTATAATTCATCGAGACATTTCCAGCAACAATGTTCTTCTGGATTTGGACTATGAGGCTCATGTTTCAGATTTTGGCACAGCCAGACTTTTAAAGCCCGACTCTTCCAATTGGACTACACTTGTTGGCACTCTCGGGTACATAGCTCCAGGTATTTGTTTATATTTCTATTTTTAAGATGCTTTATATATGTCATCATTCAATTAAAAGTGTTAGTCTTGTGTGCAAATTGATGCGTTAAAACAAAGTTCAAGTGGTTTTAAGATTGCAACTTTTCAAATTTAAGTACCAAAAAATTTTGCTCTAATTCATGTATCAAATGTATAATTAATCTTTGAAGTTTAACACGTAAGATTTGTAAGTTTTCAAATTTAAGTTTCAAAGAATTTTACTCTAATTCAAGTATCCAATGTAATTAATCTTTGAAGTTTAATACTTAATTTTTCAATATTCAATATATCAAGCTGATGAACTAAATATAAAATCTTATTTAAACCTTTGAATTTCAATTTTCATGTAATTTTTTAAACATTTGCAATTTCTTTTCAATGTTATTTTATAATCTTCTCAATATTCTTACATAATAGTGTATTTGATTAGCTTTATTTATTGCTTAATAGAGCACATTGATTAAAAATATTTCTTTAAGCAGAGTTGGCTTATACAATGAAAATAGATGAGAGATGTGATGTTTACAGTTTTGGGGTGCTAACAATGGAAATACTTATGGGGAGATATCCTAGTGATTTGGTTTCATGCTTGCCATCGTCGTCGACACCGGCATCAACATCGACATCGATACCAAATGACAACCAACTGATTTTATTTAAAGATGTGATAGACCAACGCCTCTCACCACCGATAAGGAAGGTTGCAAATGATGTTGTCTCAACTACAAAGCTAGCATTAGCATGCTTGAATGTCAGTTCCCAACTTCGGCCAACCATGCGACAAGTTGCTCAAGCCCTTACCCGTCAATCGCTTCCATTGCCCAATCCTTTCTCAATCATAAAATTGGGAGAATTGTGGGATCATGAAGTCTGTAGTGGCTAATATTAAGGTGCTAACAATTTAAATAATAATTCTAAGCATGAATATTTGCTTTCAATCTATTTCTTTTTCTCTTCTTTGTATTGAAATGTTCAAGCACTCTAGTAATAAAGCTTTTGTAGTAAATCAACTATAATATAAAACAGCTGTGTTTAATCCAGTGATATAGAATAACTGTGTTTAAGCACTCAATTTTGTATGTTCAAGATTTTCTATTTTGAAATGTAACTAACGGCCAGACTTAAAATTTTGACTTTCAGTATCATTTGTAATATTTTACTATGGTATCGATTTGCTACAGTACTTTCACTTTGGAATGCCGCAGCAATTCTAATATCATTTTTTTATTTGTTTGAACAAACAAAGAATACAATTGGTGAGCACACCAAATTACAATAAACACAACTTCGCACAATAACCTTTTGATTTTATTATTTACTCGCCATTTATTTTTATATATACTCATACATATTATTTCTCACAATTCATCTTTCTAACCTTCATCATTCATTGCCTTTTAAATCATTCAAATTAATTAATTGCATTGATACACTTAAACGGATTTGAGTGGCGGATGTTGAAGAATATACATATAACTTGTATTTTTTTTTACTAAAATGCTAAAAATGTTGTACTTTTCTCAAACTTTTATCTATTTTTTATCCAATTGAAAGCATAAAACATTATTCTTATTTAATTAAGTTTTATTTTACATAAAAACCACATTCATTATTTTTATCATATCAACGGTAACAATTGTCTTTGTTAAATCAATTTATGGATTGCAAAATATAAAAATTTAAGTTGAACTGTCATTTAGATAATATGTAATGAATGGCTCGTATATTAGGTCACATTAACATCTAAAGAGTTTTTTTATTTTCAAGATATGCTATGTAGATGTTGGTATCATAAAAAGAAATACGACATATATTTTGATTTGGCAAGAAATAATATTATTTTTTGTAATTTTCATCTAAGAAAAAGAGCTTAATGAAACAAAATTATACTCAGATTGGATTAGACAAAAATAAATTTTTTAAGGACTAAGATATAATAGAAGGATGGAGGCTTATATGAAAAATCCATGTGATTGATGAGTCATTGATGACACTGAATTTCAAGCTTGCTAGTTAGTCTTCTATTCAAATTTTGAAAAAAATAAAATTTGGTGATACGATCAGATAGTCTTTTACTCATGAAGAAAACGATAAGACTTGAGGATTTGAGTTCCAAGAAACAATGTACCATTTGTGGAGAGTTTTGGTTTAGCAATTACTTCCATTAATTCTTCTCTATAACAAATGTAGAAATGTGAAACCAATTTGATTTTGATTCTAAATAAAATAAATATATTACCTTCACTACTTTCTATTCACAGCTTACATATATAGCTGTGTGTGCAAGCCAAAGGTAATTTTGTGCAGCAAAGCTTTTTCGATCAATGTAATAATGGTATCATCTTTTCTATGTCCCAACTTTTCTTCTTTCTCATCCTTGCATTGCTTCAATCTACACTAGTCTTTGCCTTAGGTATCCTTTCAAACTACTTCTTTAGCTATTGCTCCATCCATTGAAACAAAAACCCTTCTGAAATGGAAAGCTAGACTTGACTAGGGGTAAGCAATTGTTCAGTTGGTCGATTCAATTCAGTTTTAAAAAACTTAAAATACCAATAACCAATTTAACCGAACTAAGTTATACAAAGCTAACATCCTAAAAGTAAGCTCCAGAATTCAATATCTTTGTCCAATCGAATTTACGACAACTAGAATAGCTCAACATCCAACACTCTTACTGTCAACTACTTCCTAAGAAAGCAGTAACAAGTACATCCGAATCATACAAAGATGAAACAAAAGTTATATTCAGGAAACTGGTCCTAAGTAGTCACCTTCCAAACTTACCAATGCCTGAAATTCCCTCTCTGCTTCCATCCACTTTGTTCCGATCACAATAAATCGGATGACAACATCCTTCTCAATCTTCGAGTGCTTGTCATTCATGAAAATAGGGTTCTCTCCAGGCACATAATGGTAGTCGGGCATTTTTACGTGAGACAGATAGATGTTTTGGATTGGTCTACACTTCAAGAAAACTCCATGTTTTAGTACCTTATGTACAACTCCTTCCAATATCTCTCCTCTGAACATCTTGAAGGTGATTCCACTGAAGACAACAGGGAAAAGCACATCCCCAGTGTTCTGTCTAACTCTGCCCTTCCCAATGCTCTCCAGAGTTGCTACAGCCATGAAATATCCAAGATCCTTGGAGGCCTTCTTGCGAGCAAATTCATCCAAAAGGCGGACCACTATAGCCTTTTGGAGCATGAAGCCTTTGGCATCCAAGCTGTCAGCAGGAATTATGACATTCCATGGCAACTGCACCTTGAGAAACATTTTGCAACTGCAATCAAAAGGGAAATGTAAAAAAAAAAAAAAAGAAAAAAAAAGGTAATTCGCAATGAAACCAATGTCCTTAGAGTAAGAAGAAACAGTATATCAATCTTGAAGAATTCAAAAATCAACTTAGTCCTATCCCAATATCAAGTATGTTGAAGCCAAATTTCAACAATCCAAACAGAAAAGATTGAAAAAGATTAGTTTTTAACTAATTGAAAATTTACCAGATTGTAATGAAATATAACCCTACAATGCCCGTTTCACATGATCAGCAATGCTCAATTCCACGAATATGGATAGCAGCAAACCCAGAATCAAAATAAAGCAATAATAAACAGATAGTACCAAAGGAAAACTATGGCATTTTCTTCAAGAACAGTCAAAAACTTTTCTATGATCTTATTCAATACAAGCCGGTCAAACAAAATCCTATTGAAAATCATATCTTTTAAACGAAAAATGAATACTAATTTAAACCAACCAAAATTACTGGAACAAAAGTTTCACTCACTAATCATGGACAAAAGTTTATAACCAAAACAATGACTTGGCCATAAGATTCAGACAAGACACAACCAAAAACAAAACCAAAATTCCATGTCAAGATAATCTTAATTTCCCAGAAATTTGATTAAAGAAATTGTTCAAAAACAATGAAACAAAACCCATCATTAGTAATCAAATTTCCCTTCTAAAAAAAAAAAAAGACCAAACATGCCATAAAGACCCATACAAGCAAAACCCATTACGAATCAAAGCTTTGTAAACGTCAAAATCAGTACTATATTTTAAACCAAACAAAACCATGAAAACTACAAAGTAAAGCATCAGAATCATTGGCAAAACGATAAATTTAGAATAAAAGGAAAAATGGCTTTTCACCTGAATCGATGATTTTGAGAGCAAATTGAGACTGGAAGGAATGAACGAACTAACTAGCAAATCAACGGTTGTAACTTAAAAAGGTTCAGATCGACGGTCCAGAACATTTTTCCTGGAATAGGTTACTTAAAAACTTTTGGAGCTTGTTTTCAATTAAAAAACGTTTGGCATTTGGCTTTTAGCCTAATTTTTTTAAGAAAATATTATTTTCGATTACTTTTTCTTTATTTTGATAAGAAAAATATTCGTTTTGAATTTTTAAAATTTTTTAAATAAATTCCTTTTTAACGATTTAATTGCCCAAGTAAAAAAGAAATAAAAATTAGTATACATGAATAAGATAATTAAAATAATTTGTATTTTCATAATGTCCCAAAAAAATAAATAAATAACAAAATTTCTTTTGTCATTATTATTGTGTTGTGATTTAAACAAGACAACGTAAATTTCAAAAATAAATTGAATATAAACTAAGTTACATTGCAAATTAAAAAAAATATGAATTAAGTTAAAATTGAGTCCAAGAAAATTGATTTTGATTTGGTATGTCAATCATTTTCTTTTTCTTTCTCTCAAACATGTGTACAAGTCTCTTGAATTATGATTTAAAAACAATGTTATAAGAATATAAAAAAATCAAGCAGAATTATTTGATTTATTTATTGTCAAATCAAGCTTCAATTCAAATTAATGAGTCCAATTTAATTTAAATAATTTAATATTCGAGGGATTCAAAAGCTTAATAAGATTTATATTTTGATATATTTAATGAATATGTAAGTAAATAATAAAAATAGTATTTAATTTATAATTTCATCTAATCTAATCAAGTATGCTAAGTAGAACTCGAGTAACACAATTAAATTACATGCTATATTTTAATATAAAAAATAAAATTTAATTAAATTCGAGTCAAGCTTTGAATTATTAGTTTTCGAGTTAAGCCTAAAATTGAATTAGGATTTAATTGATTACATCCTACAATACTATCATATTGCTATGCCTTTTTGTGTCAATCGGATTCATCGTATATGAATATATACACCAAATATAAGAAAAAAAAGAATAAATTTGTGTCAAACACTTATTATTTCCAAAGCAAAGAAGCAAAAGAAAGTTTCAAATCAGTGCTATTCACATGATGAATAAATCAATTATAATTTCATGACATTTATTGTAAACACCATTTTTTAAATTATTATTATTATTATATTTATTTATATTTTTTCTTTTCTTTTCTTCTTTATTTTTTTCTTCTTTCTTCTTTCTTTATTCTGCTTGACAAGATCTAGTGCATTAAATGTACTATCACCAAAGTCCACAATCTCAGCGACCACCACCACCGGCAATTGCCTAACATGCACGGCAAGCATGAATTTTCAGTTGAAAAAATGAGACCCGAATCTCAGAAGATCTGAGATTTGAATCCCAGCAAGCTTTATAAATAGAGTTTGTTACCTGCAAATGAAAAGAGAAAGGGAATCGAAAAAAAAACTGCAAAAAAAATTTTTATTAAAAAAAGAGCTTTCTATCGAAAAAAATATTTTTGCAGAAAAAAAAAGAGTAGAAACAATCCCCTGGAAAGGGGAACCTAGCACCAAAAAAATACACCTGCAAAAAAAAAAATCAAGTTAGAATACATGAAAAAATATATTTCTTTTGGTCGAAACTTTCAGGCCAAATCTACGCAGTTTAGGGCATTTTTAGGTCAAAAGGAGGCTAGATCTGTGTTTAGGGGGTTGAGAAGAACATTTTACTCTCGTTTAAGATTTTTCGACCACCGTTGATGGTGGCGGCGACGACGGTGACAGTGGTCGATCGGTCCCCTAGGTTTTTGTCTAAGAAAGTAAGGGAGATGCTTTTTTTTAGGGAGGGGAAGCAATGACTGAAAAAAAAATTTATTGGCTTTTATATAAGCTATCAAAACCCAAAACGATGTTGCTTCAATAATGCGTAAAATGACGTCATTTTGTGCCATGAGGATCCACGCGTTAACCAATGACTCGACTCGGGGTTCGCGTACCCAACCCAACGACCAATTTCTCCATCAACCTCTGACCAGTCCATCTAAACAGAACTAGACCAAACCAGACCGCCCCGAACCGCTGACACCAGACCGAACCGCTGATGCCAGACCGAACAGCCGGTCCGAATCGTATGTTGATTGGTCTAGTTCAGGTAAAATTTTTTTTTTAAAATTTTAGATTTTTTTATATATTATTTTTGTTATTTTAATTATTATTAATATTTATGCATGTAAAATTGTTTAAATTTACCAAAATAATTTTTTATTATTTTTATAATATTAATTAAAAAATAAAAAAAAATTTATCCGACGATGAGATTCAAAGGTATTCCAAATAGTGATACCTATGAAATCTCTGGGTGAAAAAGATTTTTTTTTTAATACTACCAGTGTATTGGAGTATTTATAAAAATTTCAATACAATAAAAATTTTCTTTTTTTCTTATAAAATAATAAATAAAAATTAATTAATATATTAAAAAATAATAATATAAATAAAGAAAAATGAAATTTTATCCAATGATGGAATTCTAAAAGTATTTCGAGTAGTGATGCTTTACGAAATCCCTAGATGAAAGATTTTTCTTAAATATTACCAGTGTATTGGAATATTTATAGAAAAACTTCAACATAATAAAAAAAATTTTTTTACTTCAAAATTAAAAATAAAAAAATTAATAAAAACAATTAATAAAATTTCTAAAAAGAGAATAAAATGTGTGCATCAACATGTTATTATTTGTATTGCATGCATGACAAAACCGTTACAACAGCTTGGTGACTCCACTGGGGACTGCCATTTGTTTTCGAGAGTCAAGCCAAAATTAACTACGTGTTATCCTTAAATTTTGATTTAAATAGCCTTAATCAGTTTCTTAGATTTTATTTTTCACTTTCAACAAAAAAGTCATAAAAAAATTTTTCACACATTTCTTTCACTATGCCTTTTTTATGCTTTATTTTTTTGTATATATTACCCTTAATAAATTAGGATACATTTGCACACACAATGACATGTTGCATCTCATGCATGAGCTCTATACCCGGGCTCTGTCCCTTATATGAGCAAGTAAAGTACCTATGCCCTCGTGAGGTGATAACCTCTGCAATGGCAAGTGAAATACTTCTACTCAAATTGAACCATTTCCGTTCGTAGCCTATAACGGTGAGGATCGAGGTCCCTTACTAGTCCAATGTGGATGATAGTAAGGAACAATTTGGGAACCTTTAGACACGTGTCAATCTAAACCCAGCATGTAATAAGCCTAGGAAACCAGCCTTAGGTACAACCTCGTCTACTTTCTTGTAGGAAATACCTAAGAATAAAAGTTGTGTGTAATACAAAACAAAATAAAAAATCTAAAAAAAAAAAGAGTTGTTTTCAAACCTCATCCTCACATTAACTTAATTCTGTTTCATTTTTTTTTTGCATTAATCATATCATACAGTTATGTATCGAGATATTTGCTTTAGGACATATTTCTTCTAAGAAGTTTTCATGGATCCCGTAGAACTTCAGATTTGCTCATCCTCAGTAAGTGTCCCATGTGAGCCGTATAATGAAGTATATGTTTAGTCAAAAGAAGGCCAACAAAATAATAGAGATTGCTTACCTATCGGTTATGTGTCAAAGTTACCCGAAAAGATGCATTTGGATCTCACACAGAATGATTTAAAAGATTTAACTGCTATCTGGGGACAATTAAATGAAGAAAAAAAAGAAAGCTTTTGTAAAAAGTATAGGCAGATTACATCCCTTATTTTATAGTGATTGATGAGCAATTGATAAGAGCAACTATACAATTTTGGGATCCATCCTATAAATGCTTTACTTTTAATCGGGAAGATTTGATGCAAACTATTGAAGAGTATTCAGTTTTGCTCGGGATAGAACTACAGTGTCCAGATAAAGTATTCACCCGAAAGCCAAAATCAGGTTATCATAAAAAGTTGGCCAAGCTTATGAGGGTTAAAGTGGAAACCATTGATTCATTTATGAAGCCTAAAGGTGAACATCTTGACATTCGTTGGGACTTTCTCCGAAACTTCATTCAGGTGCATTTAAATGATGACAAAGGCATGGCTGTGTTTGCTTTATCATTGTATGACATGGTAATCTTTTTGAAGACTTTGGGTTACAGTGAGATAACTATAGTAGATCTTTTCAAGCAAATTGAAATCCAAGTAATTAATCTCGCACTATTAGTCTTAACAGAAACCATTCGATCATTGAATTTCTATCGATAAAATGAAAAGGGATGGTTCATAGGATGTGCACCATTATTATATGTGTGGGTTAGAAGTATTTTTAAATACGAAAAGAGTGCATTTTCAAAGCCATATCTATGAAACAAAGCACCAATTGAAGAGTTTTGCAAGAGTCAATGGCCAACATTGAAAATTAAGGAAGAGTGGGTCATTTTCTTACAAAGGATTACCAGTGATGAAATTGAATGGATGGCACCTTGGATGCCTCGAGTGCCTTTGTTGTATCGTGGAGGAAATAAGCTGTGGATACCTCTGTTAGGGCTATGGGCCATTACAAGTTATGCTCCGTTGATGGTGCTTAGGCAATTTGGTGCAAAACAGTTTGTTCTTGCCACTCATGGCTTGGTTCAGGTAGAATTCATTTATGGAGAACTAAATTCACTAAGAACCTCAGAGTAGTTAATCCAAGCATGGAAGAAAACACAAAAAATGAGATTAGGACCTCTCATCGACAAAGTCACTCATGATTACTAGATTTGGAAAACAAGGCGGCCTAGAAATATAGTACTCTCTTCTAATGATAGCTCACGCCAATCAGCTAATTTTTTGACAGAAGTGTAACTATTAGAAGTCAAACTTATTAAGAAAGAATTAGAAGTTAAAAAAAAAATAAGAAAAGAAAATTTAAGACTTCGCGAGAAGGAGGGACGATTAAAATATGAAATAGAGATACAAGGAAGTAGATTGGAGAAAGCCATAAAAGAACGAGATGTGACCAATAATGATTTGAAAGATCTGCACTAAAAAAATAAGAGGTTACGAGTCCAATTCAATACTGGAAAAGGTCACTAAGTCTTACCTTAGTTGGCAACGTGAAGTTGATGAGCTTCAAGAAGAAATAAACCAATGGAAAAACAAAGTTTAAGAAAAGCAAGAAGAGGCCACTATAATTTCTTAAGAATGCTAGAATTGGAAGGGGTTATACTCTACAACCTTAGCAATATTGGTGGAATGCCAAAAAAAAAAAGGAAAGGTTGAAAGCTATGCTTGTAAAAGAGAGAAGAAAGCACTTTGAAGTACTAAATAAGAAAGAATCACTTCACTGGATAATCCGAGGGTTGGAGCTACAACTGCAAGACCACAAGAATCATATTTCAATAATGATAGATGAGTGGCATAGAAGGGAAAAAGATTGGATCTTCACATGTGATTCAGAAAGAGATGCTCGCATGATGTGAAAAACAAAAAGTTTAGAGAGGCAACAGTACATAGAGCATGTAACCAGTCAAGTTTGTAAAGCAATAAAAAAGGCATAAGAGATGGTTGAAAAGGTAAAAGCATTAAGATAAGAAGTAAATCCTATAGGAGAATATGGACTACGCCTAGTAAACTTTCTAGACGAGGCAAAAAACCATTATGAGCAAGTCAAATGCTTCTATGGATATAATTCTAGGATGATAAATCCCATGTAATCAAAGTTGTATGGAATCAATAAAAATTTCTAGTGTTGAAATTTATCCAAAAGCAAATATTTTTCACTTGGATTCATGCATTATTTGCACCAATTTTTTTTTAAAAAATGTTCAAATAAAAATAAAATTTTTTACACATGGCATTCTGATTTTTCTAAAAAAATTTTGATAATAAAGGTTCAAGAATAGCTCGCCCTTCAAAAATTTTGACTCAACCCACTCGTCATTTATACAACACCAGGACTCAAACAAGAATTATGAAACAAGAACAGACCAGTTGATTTGAGAGAATTGAGAAAGCTCAAGAAGAACTATGAGGGGATCTTAGTATAATAATGGATATGCTAAAAACACTTGACAAGGGAAAAATAGTAGAAGAAAATCTCAGCTTTCAAGAGCAATCACCAAACATGGTGGATCCTGTTTAACCTCCAGGGTTTGACCTACAACTGACTCAACCTTCTCAAGGAACTAGAGTACAAATTCCTATTCTCGGTGGATATACCAATCCTTATCCAGGAATGACATCCACACCTGCTTCGGAACAATTTCAAAATTTTGTTAATCTTGTTATGATGGAAAAACCACCCGAGCCAATCCTAGTTCCTGATTTGGATGATCCCAAAGAAAGAGAAAAGCTAGGGATGAAGATATTTGAGAAAGTGGAAGATAATAGTGCCCAGAAAAAGATGAAGTTATTAGAAGAAAGGCTTAGAGCAGTGGAAAGAATGAATTTTTATGGTTTCACAAATGCAACCAAGCTTTGTTTAGTCTTTGATGTGGTCATTTCACCTAAATTCAAGGTCCTTGAATTTGAAAAATATGATGGCATAAAATGTCCGATGACCCATATCACCATGTATTATAGAAAGATGACAGCACATGCTCACGATGAGAAGTTGTTAATGCACATATTTCAAGATATTCTTACGGGTTCTGTAATTAGATGGTATGTTCAATTAGATAGGACTCGTATTCATTTTTGGCAAGAGCTTACAAAGGCATTCCTTACACAATATCGACATGTCATGGATCTGGTTCTAGATCCTCTATCTCTACAAAGTATGAAAAAGAAAGCAACTGAAAACTTCAAGGAGTATGCGCAAAGATAGAGAGATATGGTTGCACAATTCCAACCTCCTCTCACCGAGAAAGAGATAACTGTTTTATTTGTGAATACTCTGAAAGCACCATACTATGAGAGATTAATAAGCAGTGCAACCAAAAGCTTTACAGATATGGTGATATCGTGTGAGATTATCAAAAGTGCTATAAAAAATGACAAGCTTGATACAGGAGAGACAAGTGGAGCAAAAAAAGGTAGAGCTCCAAAGAAGAAAAAAAATGAAGCTCAAGCGATAAGCTATGTGGTGCAACAGTTCAGAGGTTTTACACCCTACTCTGCACCAATCTACCAAACCCATTACCCTTTTGTAAATAATGTTACATCCATCCTTCATCCACATCAACCATACCAACCACTACAACCACCAGCTTATCCATCCCATTTTCAGCCATCATTTTAGACACCCACCTATTCCTACAACCGTCTTGCTGCACCTATCAAACCAGAATGGAAATCTAATAGTGGTCTAAGAGCCTCAAGAAATACCCAAGAAAAACTCACTTTCGATTTCATTCCTATGACATACACAGATTTGTATCCTCAACTTGTTGAGAAATATTTACTTGCTTTTATTATTGTTGAACCTTTGAAACCTTCGTTTCCTAAATGGTATGACCCCAATGCACATTGTGATTATCACTATAGAAATTCAGGTCATTCCACTGAGAACTGTACTACTTTAAAGCGCAAAGTGCATGGGTTAATCAATGAAGGGGTGTTAAACTTTGATACCAACCAACAAGAGACTCTAAATATTAATAGGAACCATTTACCGAATCATACTAGGCCATCAATAAATGCTTTGGTTGATGGTTAAACAAGCTATGTGAAAAGAAAAAAACTTTTATGGCTAAAATGTTTGAAGCCTTAGTCAAAGTTGACATGTTGAAGTCAATAGAATTTCAGAATTGCTCTAAAGTAATTAACTCAACTAAGAGCTACAATTATCACAAAGGTGCTTTAGGGCATTCTATCGAGAATTGTTACCAATTTCATCAAGAGGTACAGAAATTGATGGATATGGGCCAGATAGAGTTTTACGAAGAAAGAAAAGAGTTGGTGAAAGCTGATGTGTCTACCATTGATTCAAAGAATAAGTTTATGCGTAGATCGATAACTATCTATTATGATGAAAAGCTAACATCAAAGCTAGAAAAGCTCGTCTCTTGACCAGTAATGACAATTAAAGTTCCTGGTCTTTTTTCATATTAGAATGATAAAGTAGTACCGTGGAAGTATGATTGTGATGTCATAGTCAATCCAGATACTGCAAACATAACAGGCATAGGAGGCATGACCTGAAGTGAGAGATGTTATACTCTAGAAGATTTAGAGAAAGCTAGAAAAGAACAAGCAAAGGTAGGAGAAGAAGAAAAAAGTCAGAATAATCCTGTCATAGCCCCAGAAAAAGAATTTTAGAAGCTAGTCTCTGAGAGTGAAGCTTGTGAATTTTTAAAGCTAATAAAACATAGCGAGTATAACGTGGTAGAATAGTTGAACAAGATGCCAGTTAGAATTTCACTATTGTCATTATTGCTAAGCTCAGAGTCACACTGTAATGCTCTATTAAAAGTGTTAAATCAGGCATATGTGTCTCATAATGATTTTGTTAAATATGTGAAACAGCTTGTGGGTAATTTGACAATTACAAACTATATCTCTTTTAGTGATGAAGAGATTCCTCCTGAAGGTCATGGAAATACCAAAGCTCTCCACATTACTGTTAAATGTAAGAGTCATATAATGGCTAAGGTTTTTATTGATAATGGCTCATCCATCAATGTTATGCCTATGATTACTCTAGCAAAACTTCATGTTGATGAATCTTATATGAAATCTAGTCATATGATAGTTTGAGCCTTTGATAGTACCCGAAGAGAGATATTGAGAGACATAGAAATGCCATTACAGATTGGCCCGTGCACTTTCAATGTGAAATTCCAAGTTATGGATTTTTTTTTTCATATAGTTACTTATTGGGTAGACCATGGATCCATATGGCAAGTGCTGTTCCATCCTCATTACATCAGAAAGTCAAATTCATTGTTGATGGGAGATTGACATGTGTAGTAGGAGAAGAAGATTTATTGGTCACCCAACCAATAAATGCCCCTTTTGTAGAAATAGTGGATAAAGCCCTAGAATGCTCATATAGATATTTCAAGATTGCTAATGCAGCATATGTGGCTGAGAGATCTAAACTATATTTGCCACACTTGTCTACAACAACTGAAATGGTTGTTAAATAGGTTACCAAGATGGGATGGTGACCTGAAGCTGAACATGGGAAGAACCTGCAAGGAATCACGAAGCCATCAATCATACATGACAAGAAAGACAGATTTGGTTTAAGGTATAAGCCAACAAGAAGGGATAAAATGAGAATGATGAATGAAAAGAAAAATAAGATGATGGCTAATCTTGAAAAATATGAGTTGAAGTTAGAGCCCATGGTCATTCTATACCTTTATGATTCTTTTCGTTCGGAAGGATATATTTACCCAGATTTACCTACAGCTCTAAATTCAAGATTCACGGAAGAGTTTTCTGAGCTAGCCATTCAAATGGTGGATGATGAAGAAAAGAAAAGTCAAGATGAAGAGCTATTCGAACACCCTTGTCCTATAAATTTTAAGCTAATAAGTGGAGAGTAGTAGAGCTGCCTATTATTTTTAAAACTTTTGAAAAGTAATGTGAAACTTTAAATCCTTAATTGCTTTTATGAGCATTGGGTGATCTTTTATGGTGTCTTTATGTTTGTTGTTTTAATAAAGGACTTAGAAGATGCATTCACATTTCTTCTATTGTTTTCATCTTCATTTTGCTTTCCATTTGCTTTTTTCATCATTTTCTTGCCATTCCATTTTTGTGTGCCAATATTCTCTTCATCTTACCTTTTTGCAGGGTCCCAAATAATGAACATGAAGATAATCATGGCAATAATCTTGGATTTGATTTTGAAAACTTAATTCATGTTGATGAACTTGATAACGAGGAAAATTCAAATAATTACACACTGCCTCCTGATTTATTAAAATTAATGGAACATGAAGATAAGCCAATTGAACCCATCAGAAAACTACCGAATCAGTAAATTTAAGAGATGGTGAAAATAAAAGAGAGGTCAAAATTGGTACATCCCTTTTACCAGCTGAAAGGTAGAAGCTAGAAGAGTTACTCTGAGAATATGTGGATGTGTTCGCATGATCTTACTAGAATATGCCAGGACTCAGTATTGATATTGTAGAACATAAGTTACCTTTGAAACTAGAATGTAAACCAGTACAGCAAAAGCTAAGGTGCATAAAACCAAAGATGCTGCTGAAATTTAAAGAGGAGGTGAAAAAGAAATTTGATGCAGGATATTTAGAGGTGGTAAAATATCCTGAATGGGTAGCCAACATAGTACTAATTCTTAAGAAGGATAGAAAAGTGAGAATGTGTGTCGATTATCGATACTTGAATAAGATAAGTCTTAAGGATAATTTTTTTCTGCCCCATATCAATAGTCTAATAGATAATACTGCTAAGCACTCTTCATTTTCTTTTATAAATGGTTTCTCATGTTACAATCAGATCAAGATGGCTCAAGATGATATGAAGAAAATCACATTTGTGACCATGTAAGGGACATTCTGTTATAGAGTCATGTCTTTTGGGTTGAAAAATGCTTGTGCTTCTTATCAAAGAGCAATGGTGACTCTTTTTCATGACATCATGCATAAAGAGATAGAAGTGTATATGGATGATATCATCACAAAATCTCATGAAAGAGAGGATCATGTAGTCAATCTTAAAAAGCTATTCGACAGGTTGAAAAGATTTCAGTTGAAGTTGAATCTTACCAAATGTACATTTAGAGCCAAATTAAAAAAACTATTAGGCTTTATGGTTAGTGAAAGAGGAATCGAAGTTGATCCAGATAAGATACAAGCCATCCAAAACTTATCTCCTCCCCATACCTCAAAAGAAGTGCGAGGTTTCTTAAGGAGATTAAACTATATTGCTCGTTTCATCTCTCAATTCACTTATAAGTGTGACCTTATTTTTAAGTTTCTTAGAAAACATGATCCTGGAGAATGGAATGATGAATGTGAAGAAGCTTTTGATAAGATCAAAGAATACTTGTCAAATCCACCTGTCTTAGTGTCGCCAAAGCCAGGAAAACCTTTGATTTTGTACTTAACAGTGCATGAAAATTCAATGGGATGTGTGCTGGGGCAAAAAGATGAAACTGATTAGAAAGAATGAGCAATTTACTACTTGAGTAAGAAATTCACTGATTATGAGTGAAAATATTCACCATTAGAGAAGATGTGTTATGCATTAACTTGGACAACTCGAAGGCTTAGACAATACATGCTTTATCACACTACTTGGCTTATAGCAAAGTTGGATCTTATTAAGTATATCTTCGAAAAGCCCTCATTATAGGGAGAATAGCATGATGGTGAGTTATGGTTTTAGAATATGATATTGTTTATGTGACTCAAAAGGCTATTAAAATGAGTGCAATAGCTGAATTCCTTGCTGATCGTGCAGTCAAAGATTATGAGCCAATGAAATTAGTTTTCCTGATAAGAATGTGATGGCCATTGAAGAAAATGAACCTGTTAAAAAATCATGGAAGATGTATTTTGATGGAGCTGCTAATGTTTTAGGTCATGGTATTGGAGTAATTTTGATATCTCCTGATGGGTATTATTACCCCATCACAGCCAGGTTAAATTTTAATTGCACAAACAATGTGGCTGAATATGAGGCCTGTGTTATGTGTCTACAAGTAGCAATTGAAAAGAAGATCAAAATGTTAGATGTGTTTAGAGATTCAACCCTAGTAATTTATCAATTACGAGGTGAATGAGAGACAAAAGACTTTAAGTTGATTCGGTACCATAAATACATCTCTGAGTTGGTCAAGCAATTCAAAGAAGTTCAGTTTCAGCATCTACCCAAAGAGAAAAACTAAATTGCTGATGCACTGGCTACTCTAGTTGCAATGATTAAAATAGATGCAAATACTGAAATCTAACCCATCAAGCTGGATGTGAAGGATGTACCAGCACATTACTCAAGTGTAAAAAAAAAGTTGATAGGAGGCCATGGTATCATGATATCACATAATACATTAAAAGCCAGCAATACCTAGAACATGCAATAGAAAATGATAAAAAGACTATTAGAAGATTGGCTATAAGTTTTTTCATTAATAGAGATATCCTTTACAAAAGAGGTCGAGATCAAGTGCTCTTAAGATGTGTAAATGCAGCTGAAGCAAAGAATATTATTGAAGAAGTACATGATGGAGTTTGTGGGGTACATCCAAATGGTCATATGATGGCTGGTTATTATTGGTTGACAATGAAAAGTGACTGTATTGATTATGCTAGGAAATGCTATAAGTGTCAAATTTATGCTGACAAGATTCACGTTCCACCATCAACATTACATGTTTTGGCTCTTCCATGGCCATTCTCAATGTGGGGCATGGATGTCATCGATCCCATTACTCCAAAAGCTTCGAATAGGCATAGATTCATCTTTATGATGATTGATTACTTCACCAAGTGGGTAAAAGCTACATTGTACGCTAGTGTGACTTGATCCGTGGTATGCAAATTCATAAAAAAAGAGATAATATGTAGATATGGGCTTTCTGAGACAATTATTTCTGACAATACCAAAATTTTGAAAAGCAAAATAATGAAGGAAGTGTGCATTCAGTTCAAGATTTGTCATCATAATTTTGCACCGTATCGTTCGAAAATGAATGGGGCAGTGGAGGCTGTGAACAAGAATATCAAAAAAATTTTAGAAAAAATGACTGAAACTTACAAAGATTAGCATGAGAAGTTGCCTTTTGCTTTGCATGCTTATAGAACTTCAATTCGAACATCTACTGGAGCCATTCTCTTTGGTATATGGAATGGAAGCTGTGTTACCTATTGAAATGAAAATTCCCTTATTGAAAGTCTCGATGGAGGTAGAGTTAGAGGAAGCAGAATGGTTTCAGAATCGTTACGAACAATTGAACCTCATTGAAGAGAAAAGACTTACAACACTTTGTCATGGTCAATTATATTAAAAGAGGATGATGAAAGCATATGACAAGAAAATCCATTCCCGTTGCTTTAGGGAAGGAGACTTAGTGCTAAAAAAAATCCTTCCAAATCAACATGACAATTGAAGAAAATGGAAACCAAATTAGGAAGGCCCGTATGTAGTAAAAAAGGCTTTTCTGGTAGGGCATTGATTTTGGCAGAGATGGATGGAGGTGATTTATCTACTCCAATAAATTCAAAGCTGTAAAAAAATATTTTGCTTAAAAAAAAGAAAAAATGTTGACTTATTTAAGCTAAAAACTTGAAAAGGCGGCTTGAATGTGAAGGGAAAGCATTATCAGAAGAAGATCCTATAACACAGGGGCAAGTATAGTTTGACGAACTCTAAAGAATCAATGAAGTCATCTGATTTAGTTTTAGAGAAAAAATTTTGGAATGTTTTGTTCATGATTATCTTATAATCATTATTTGGGCACCTTTGTTTCAACTCAAACACTTTGTCATGCACTTGTTATCAGCCTAATGAAATACATTATCTTTCTTTTGAAAATAACGCATATCTTTTCCTTTATCCTTATATGATATTTTTGTTCATTGTACAAGTGAATAAGAAAAATGTGTGATTGCATTTTGTTTGTCTTGAACTTAAAATGATGAAAAGAAAAACAAACATGAAAGATCTTAGCATTACTTTTTAAAGTTGGCAAAGGCAAATGAAAAAAGATGAGAAAAACATGACAAGACATTGATGTTGCAGATTTTAGAAGAAGAAAAGTGAAGAATACAATGGTTAGAGGTTAAGAACAGATTGGTCATATAGCAATTGTTGAGAATTTTGAAGTAAAAAGTGAGAGATTTTGAGAACCTTTTTACTACAATGGGTAATTTTAATTGCATTACATGCATTGCATTTAGAGCACTCAGTGCATGCGTCCATGAACAGTTATAATAAAGATAAAGACTTCTTTTTTTTTATGAAAAACAAGATTTTGATATTCGGATGAAAATAATAATCAAACAAGAGATGTCAAAAAGGAGAAATTTGATTGTTTGAAGATGAAATTTAATTTTTCAAGATGAGATTTTTAAAGTTATTGAGCCTCTACTGAGAGGAGCTTTTCTAAGATAGATTTTAAAAGTTATTGAACCTCCATTAAGAGGAGCTTTTCCAATATGAGAATTTTTCAAGTTGTTGAGCTTCTACTGAGAGGAGCTTCTCCAAGATGAGATTTTTAAAGTTAAAATTGTTAAGCCTCTGCTGAGAGGAGCTTTTTCAAAATAATTTTAAAGTTGCTAAACCTCTGCTCAGAGGAGCCTTTTAAATTTTCAAAAATGTTGCTGAACTTCTGAAGCCTTAAAAAAAATTGTGCTCAATTTTTTTTTCTTTCAGAACAAAATGGTTGTTTATTTGTTTTTGCCTTATTCCTGATTCTCAGAAATAGGCAAAGAGGAGCAACTGTAAACACTATTTTTTAAATTATTATTATTATATTTATTTATTTATTTATCTTTTCTTTTCTTCTTTCTTTTTTTCTTCCTTCTTCTTTCCTTATTCTGCTTGACAAGATCTAATGCATTAAATGCACTATCACCAAAGTCTACAATCTCAATGGTCGCCACCACCGGCAGCCGCCTAACACGCATGGCAAGAGTGAATTTTTAGTTGAAAAAATGAGACTCGAATCCCAGAAGATCTGGGATTTGAATCCTAACAAGCTTTATAAATAGAGCTTTGTTACCTGCAAATGAAAAGAGAAGGGGAATCGAAAAAAAAACTGTAAAAAAATTTTTATAAAAAAAAGAGCTTTCTGTTGAAAAAAAAAACATTTTTGTTGAAACAAAAAAAACAAAAAAAAGAACAGAAATAGTCCCCTGGAATGGGGAACCCAGCACAAAAAAAATACACCTGCAAAAAAAAAATCAAGTCAGAATACACGAAAAAATAATTTTTTTGTCGAAACTTCCAGGTCAGATCTACGCAATTTAGGGCATTTTTAGGTGAAAAAGAGGTTGGAGCTGTGTTTAGGGGGTTGAGAGGAACATTTTACTCTCTTTTGAGATTTTTCGATAATCAGTGACGACGGCCGGTGACCGACGAACGGCAAATGGCAACGGCAACGGCAGTGATAGCGGCCGACTGATCCCCTGGGTTTTTTGTCTAAAAAAGTAAGGGAGAACTTTTTTTTTTTTGGGAGGGGAAGAAATGACCGAAACTTTTTTTTTTGACTTTTATATAAGCTGTCAAAACTCAAAACGACGTTGTTTTGAACTCTGAGGATCCGCGCGTTAACCCGTGACCTAACCCGGGGTCTGCACACCCAATCCAATGACCCATTTCTTTATCAACCTCTGATCGGTCCATTTGAACCAACCGGACCAAACCAGATCGCCCCGAACCGTCGGTCCAAACTGTGCATTGACTGGACCTTGACCGGACGGTTCAAGTAAAAATTTTTTTTTTAATTTTTTAAGAATTTTTTTATAAATTATTTTTGTTATTTTAATTATTATTATTAATATTTATGCATGTAAAAATGTTTAAATTTACCAAAATAAATTTCTATTGTTTTATAATATTAATTAAAAAATAATAAAAAATAAAGAAAAGAAATTTTTATCCGATGATGAGATTCAGAGGTATTCCGAGTAGTGATACATATGAAATCTCTTGGTGAGAAGATTTTTTTTTAATACTACCAGTGTATTGGAGTATTTATAAAAAATTTTCAATACAATAAAAATTTTTTTTCTTATAAAATAATAAATAGAAATTAATTAATATATTAAAAAATAATAATATAAATAAGGAAAAAAGAAATTTTATCCAATGATGGATTCTAAAAGTATTCTGAGTAGTGATGCTTTACGAAATCCCTAGGTGAGAAGATTTTTCTTAAATATTACCAGTGTATTGGAATATTTATAGAAAAACTTCAACACAATAAATTTTTTTCTTTAAAATTAAAAATAAAAAAAAATTAATAAAACAATTAATAAAATTTCTAAAAAGAGAATAAAATGTGTGCATCAACATGTTATTATTTGCATTGCATGCATGACATAAATTTTTTACAAAAAGTAAATTCGAACCTCCAAAGATGAGATTCTAAGGTATTTAGAAAAGCGATACCTAAGAAATCTCTATGTGAGAAAGAGTTCTTCTAATGTTACCAACGTATTGAAACATTTTAAGAATTATTTCAATAAAAATGTTTTAATTTATTTTTCTCGAATAATATTTGATTATAAAAAACAATTCCCAATAAATGAAAAAATAAAAAAATTTATTTTTAAAATACAAAAAAAGACTATTTTTTATCAAAATTAAAGGATAACATATAGTTAAATGGTACTGTTTTTAAATAGGCACTGTGGGGGTGCTAATCGTTTTTCACGCGTAACTGACTCCCGAATCTAGACTGTTTCGTAAACCATAAAATTAGCTTTTTAATAATTTTAAAATTTTATTAAAAAGATAAATTTTAATAGCTAGCCAATCGCATCTAGCCAAAAAAATTGGTGGCGACTCTGTTATTTTTTTATTTTATTTCAAAATTCATCGGACGGACACGGAACCGTTACAACATTTATATAATAATGTTTAAAAATTAAATGTATTTTTTTAGGACTTAATTCTTCAATAAATATTTTAAATAGACAATTGGTAAATGAAAAATAAAAAATAAAAACATATTTCATTTTTATTTTTATTTTTTTGATAAATGAGAAAACTTAAAACATATAATCTTGTATTAACACTAGTATATGTCATCGAATTTATTTGCCAAAGTAAGTAAATGAACTTTGAACATAAATTTGGTTAAAAAAACTTTGAACATATAAGTGTCCTTAATAAAGACACATAAACTCCATTCAAACCTCCATAATTGATGCAGTTACCATTAAAAATTATTTCACCCATAACTTGCAATCCAAATAATTTTATGGTGTGATGTGATTTCCACCGTTCAATGGAGTTTTGAGTTCTAGTACTCAATTGTCCCTTTATTTATTTATTTATTGTTTTCTCTTTCAAGTTAATCACGTAACTTTTTTTCTATTTCTTTTTTTACTTAAAAATTATAAAATAATTTTGTAAATTTAATATAAAAATAAATTTTATTATTATATAATAAATTAATAAATAACTTTTAATTATTTATAATTTATCTCATTATCATAATCATTATTTTTATATTCAAATACATCTTATTACTGATTTTAATTTTTTTATTACAATAATCTATTTTATATCTACTATTATTTTTAATTTTATTAAAACTAATTTCAAAATCCGTCCAACCAATAGATCCAAAGCGATTGCAAGACCACGTAAATCATGAATAATGTGGAAGACTTCCTGAAAGGCTTCTGTAGTCTTCCTCAAACTGACATTGGCGTCAACTGAGATGTTTCTAATCTTTTTTTTCTTTTCATTTCTTTATCGTGGTGGAAAAAAAAAAGAAGCACACTGGATTGGGGTGGGGCAGACTGGGTACTTGAAAAAAAATTTAATAATTACGGTTTTTTACTATTAGATTACGATTTTTTAAAAAGTTAGTTTTTTTCATATTAGACTGATTTTTTTCAAAAATCAAAGTTTTAAGGTATATTAAACCACAATTTTTTCTTATAGACTATGATTCTTTTAAAAACTCGTAGCCCCTTTATGTTTTAAACTATAATTTTTTGAAAATCGTAACTTTTTTTAATATTAAACTATATTTTTCATACTAAACTATTATATATAAACTATATTTTTATCTATCTGGCACATTTTTATTTATTTTATTTCTAATTTTAAGAATGAATTAAATTTATCAAATTATTTAAAAATACAATAAAAAATAATTATTTTAAAAATAAAATAATAATTTTAAATAATTAAAATATATTTTAATTTTAAATAATTAAAATTTATTTAAAATATATTTTAATTTTAAATAATTTTAAAAATTTTGAAGATATATACAAAAGTTATCATTAATTATTACATTTTATTAAAAAGATTCAAATGAAGTTAAATGATATACTCAATAGAAATAAAAACTAAAATAAAATAAATGATTATGAGCGTAGCGAGATGTTCATTTTTATTACACTTGAATTAATTTTTTTTAATATCTTTTTTATGCGTAATATTGTACATACATATTAATTTGCCTCACCAATTATAATTTCTGGATCCATTAAGCATGGCAGTGAGCTTAATTCAGTTCCAAGTTTTATTTGCACTAATCCTTCTTAAAATTTTATTTTTCTTTTTTTTATGAAAGGGAAATTAGGGGTGATGTATTTTGGCAAAAGAAATTTATTTGGAATAATGCATATTGTATATTTGGCTATCAAAGTGCATTTAAAAAGGTATTCGAAACAAGAAAAATAAAAATTATCGAAATATTTTCTTAAGTTTGATTGACATATTATTTTTTCTTTAAAATAAAATTTGAATCTATTTTTTCAAAATTATTGCATAACCAAATATCATAATCAAATAATCAAAAATAAAATTGCGATCAATAATCTTCTTTTGAATCAAACGCCAATGATGCAAATTTTCTCAAAGTTGAAAAGTTTGCATTTCTTAAAGCAATTGATTTGTCTTTTATCATTTTTTCTTTTGAAAATACATATAATTTGTCTACTTTTTCTTTCTTTTTTAATTTTTTGAAATGTTGGCTACTTCTTTATTTCTAATCCAATGAGTGTAAACTATAAAGCAGGGGCGTAGCTAGGGGGCCTGGCAAGGGTCTTGGCCCCCCCACCCCCAAAATTATTTTTGCACCATTGGTATTTGGCCCTCTTAGAAAATAATAATTTATGGTTTTACCTTCTATAACTATAAGCTTCAATTTCTGACTTTGCTTTGCTTGGAAAAAAAATATTTAGTTCTTTTTTTCAGGTAAAAAATAATACTTAATCTCTTATTTTTATAAGCTTAGTTCCTTTATTTCTAGTAAAAAATAATTCTTAAACCTCTATAACTAATTGACCCACCAAAAATAATACTTAATCCTTTTTTTAAAAATAAAATTATTATTTGATTCTTTTTTCCTTATATCTTTAGCTTCGGCTGTGATATAAATATTCAATTTGGAAAATTTCTCAAAGTTGGAAAGTTTGCGTTTCTTAAAGCAATTGATTTATCTTTTATCACCTTTTCTTTTGAAAATGCAAGAAGATCTACGTCATTCTATCTACTTTTTCTTTCTTTTTTAGATTTTGAAATGTTGGCTACTTTTTTATTTCTAAACCAATGAGTGTCAAGCGTAAAGTTATGGGTAAAAGAATTAAAAGAACCTAAAATGTGAAAACACTAATATTTCTCTGCATGATTTTATGAAAGCAATATCAGCCTCTATTTCTTGCTGAAACTGGGATCAATCCCTTACTAAATTTCTTCTTCTAGGCTATGGTTGGATGAGGTATTTGAAGGGTGTAATGTATTTCAAGCATGCTTTTCTAAACTCAAAAAATAAATTCATTTATTTTGCTAAAAAGAAGAAAGAATTTCAAATTTTTGGCAAATTTCAAATGTGTAAATGAAGTCAAAGTTGGATCAAATCCACAAAATCTCTTTTTGTCACCAAGTCAAAATCTCATTGCAAGAAAATGGGGTTTAAGAGAGGAAAAGTTTAAGTTTTTGGGTTTTTATTTTTCTTTGGTGATAGAAAAAGAATTAGTGATGAGTGTGTTTTTTCCTTTTATTTTTTTGTTTTTAGCATGTGGCGAAAGTTAAAAGCATGACGTGATTTTTTAATTTCTTGATTATTATTGTTTACTTACCTTATTTTTTAATAGGCGGAAATGACATATTTGTCAAATGCAATTTAATAAGATTTTTTCTTCATAATCAAAATGATTTTTTCACGAAAAATTAATTATTTTTATTAATTAAATAACTTTGCATATTATTTATGTGTCAAAAAAATTGCATAAATAAAAATTATAATTGATCATAATAATTAGTTGTGAATTAAATTTTAAAATTATCCATTTTTAAATTAATTTAATTTTCTGTAGTTGTTTTTATTATAAAAATAATATTTTGAAATAATAATCTTTCTTTTATTATTACTACTATTTTTTATAAGTAATATTATTTAATTTAAGTTTCTTATAAATAATTTTTTTCAAAAAAAGGCGACCTCACGCAGAACAGATGCAACATTCTAATATAAATATATAATAAAAATTATAGAAACAAAACCAAAAAAAATTATGGAGACAGCCATTGCAATTGGGTCGGAATCACTTGCAACAAGGCTGGAAGCATCACCAATCTAAGCCTTCCAGATTATGGGTTCAAAGGTACACTTCATGGTCTCAGCTTCTTGTCCTTCCCCAACCTCATGGGTCTTCACCTTCCTAACAACTCACTGTATGGGTCCATTCCCTCACACATTGGAAATCTTTCCAAGCTCACCGAACTTGACTTGTCCATGAATGATTTCTCCGGAAATATTCCATCTAACATAGGAAGGTTATTAAGTTCACTTTCTATACTCTATCTCCATGAAAACGATCTCACTGGTCCAATACCTATTTCTATTGGTAGCTTGCACAATTTGTCCCGACTTATCCTCGTTGACAATAGGCTCAATGGTTCCATACCTGAAGAAGTTGGAATGATGAGGTCACTTGTTATGCTTTATCTTTCAATAACTGGTCCTATCCCAGTATCTCTGGGAAACCTAAGAAACTTGGTATGGCTTTATCTATATGGTAATAACCTCTCTGGTTCTATCCCCAATGAAATAGGACAGCTCGGATCTCTTACCACAATGCAGTTGTTACATAATAATCTCACTGGTGTCATCCCTGCTTCCATAAGAAACTTAACCAAATTGTCTACTTTTTACCTTTTTGAAAATAAGCTTTCCGGGTCAATACATCAAGAGATAGGGATGCTTGTATCTCTTACAGAACTTATTTTATATGATAACAATTTCTCTGGTTCAATCCCCGCTTCCATAGGAAACTTAACCAAATTGTCTAGTCTTCACCTTCTGGAGAATAAGCTTTCCGGGTCAATACCTCAAGAGGTAGGTATGCTTGTATATCTACAGAACTTCTTTTATCTCAGAACAGTTTGTCTGGCTTCCTTCCTCCAACACTTAGCAATGTTACTCATTTGGAATGATTGCAATTATCAGACAACCAACTTAGTGGTCCATTACCTCAGAATGTATGCCTCGGTGGACAAATCGTATATCTTGGGGTTAACAACAACAATTTGACAGGTCCGATCCCATCAAGTTTAGGAAACTGCAAAAGCTTGTACAGAGTTAGGCTTGAAGGAAACCAGTTGACAGGAAATATATCAGAAGCTTTTGGTATATATCCTATATTTGAATTATATTGCATTAAGCAACAACAAATTTTATGGTAAACTTTCGCCAAACTGGGGGGCAATGCCATAGTCTAACAAGCCTACGGATCTCCAATAATAACATTTCTGGAAAGATACCACCTGAGCTGACGCATGCAACTCAAATACACGAACTCGATGTCTCTTCAAATCATCTCATTGGTGAGATTCCCAAGGAATTGGGAGCATTGACATTGATGTACAAACTTTTGCTAAGTGATAACCAACTTTCTGGCAAAATTCCACCAGAGATTGGAGTTCTTTTAAATCTACAATATCTTAACTTGGCATCAAACAATTTGAGTGGACAGATTCCTAATCAACTTGGAGAGTGCTCAAAGTTATTGGACCTGAATTTGAGCAAGAATAAACTTGGAGAAAGCATTCCACTTTCAGTAAGCTGCGTAAATGGCCTTCAAAATCTAGATTTAAGCCAGAATTTACTTATTGGGGAGATACCACAACAGCTTGCAAAATTACATCCCTTAGAAATGTTGGACCTTTCTTACAATGTGCTCAATGGTTCCATCCCAAATTCTTTTAATGATTTGAAAAGCTTGACTGTTGTGAATATATCTTACAATCAATTAGAAGGCCCTACTCCTAACATTAAGGCATTTCATGAGGCTTCATTTTATGCCTTAAGAAACAATAAGGAACTATGTGGGTAATGCCACTGGACTAATGCCTTGTGCTGTCGCTGCTACTAGCAACGGTCATAGAAAAAGCACCCAAGTCATCATTTTCATTGTGCTTCCACTCTTTGGTCTTCTTCTTTTGCTCTTTATCATGGTTGGAAGTTTCCTTATTCTTTGCCAAAAGAACCAAACCAGAAAATCCGAGTCAATCGAGGCACAACTTGGAGATTTTTTCACATTGTGGGGATATAATGGAAGAATACTCTACGAGAACATTATTGAAGCCACTGAAGATTTCAGCTCCAACAATTGCATTGGTTCAGGAGGCTATGGAGCTGTTTATAAAGCTGCGCTACCCATTGGTGAGGTGGTTGTTGTGAAGAAACTTCACCAATCTGAAGGTAGCATGATTTCCAACAACTTGAAAGCCTTTGAAAGCGAGATTAATGCTTTATCAGAAATAAGGCATCCTAACATTGTGACGCTGTAAGGCTTTTGTTCACATCCAAAGAACTCATTTTTGGTTTATGAGTTTGTAGAAAGGGGAAGTTTGAGAATGGTTTTAAGCAACAAGGACGAGGCAATGGAGTTGGATTGGGAGAAGAGGCTAAATGTTGCAAAAGGAGTGGCCAATGCCTTGTCTTATATGCATCATGACCATTCACCACCTATAATTCATCGAGATATTTCCAGCAACAATGTTCTTCCAGATTTGGACTATGAGGCTCATATTTCAGATTTTGGCACAGCCAGGCTTTTAAAGCTCGACTCTTCCAATTGGACCTCACTTGCTGGCACTTTTAGGTATATAGCTCCAAATATTTATTCATATCTTTTTTTGTTAAGATGCTTTAAACATGTCATCATTCAATTAAAAGTGTTAGTTTTGTGTGCAAATTGATGTGTTAAAACAAAGTACAAGTAGTATTAAGATTGTAACTTTTCAAATTTAAGTATCAAAGATTTTACTCTAATTAAGTATCAAATGTGTAATTAATCTTTGAACTCTAACACTTAATTTTGTTAGGAAAATGGGGTCCAGTCCAACGTAAGTGGTTTTGGACCAAGTAAAGGCCATGGGCCTTGATCTTTTATTTTACACAGAGCCCTAGCTACTTAATAAAAAAGAAGTGGGGTTGTTTTATGTGTGTGTCGACAACCAAGCAGAGAAAGAAAAAAAGCCAGGAAAAGCAGAGAGAGAAAAAAGAGAAGGGAGAGTTGGTTAAACGGAAGTTGATCTGTGGTCCGATTGAGTTGGAACCTTGTCAGGAGGTTTATGATTCAGAGTTATACATTCTGAACGGTGCAAGATCGGGTTGAAGCTCTCTAGAACAATCCAGGGTGTATTTGTTGAGTCACTATTTGGTGAGATTTCTCCATTGTTCTCTAGTTGTGATTAGCTCTAGTTTTAGCTAGAGAAGAACTTTGTATAAACTATTATTTGATAGTGAAGATTTCTGGTGGCTCATGGTTTTTCCCTCTACACTGGAGGGTTTTCCACGTAAATCTTGGTGTGCTTTATTTTTTCTGCGCATTTGATTATTGATTGTTGTCTATTGCTTCTGTATTGTTGTGATTATTGCTTCAGGCGCAACAAATTTTACAATATTCAATGTATTAAACTGATGAACTAAATGTAAAATCTTATTCAAACCTCAAATTTTCAATTTTCATGTAATTTTTTAAATATTCCCAATTTCTTTTCAACATTAATCTTCTCAATATTCTAACATAATAATGTATTGATTAGATATATTTATTGCTTACTAGAGTACATTGATCAAAGATATTTCTTTAAGTAGAGTTGGCTTATACAATGAAAGTAGATGAAAGATGTGATGTTTACAGTTTTGGAGTACTAACAATGGAAATACTTATGGGGAGGTATCCTGGTGATTCGATTTCATGTTTCCCATCGTCGTCATCGGCACTAGCATCAACATCGACATCGATACCAATTGACAACCAACTGATTTTACTTAAAGATGTGATAGACCAACGCCTCTCACCACCGGTAAGGCAAGTTGCAAAGGATGTTGTCTCTACTACAAAGCTGGCATTTGCATGCTTGAACGGCAGTCCCCAACTTCGGCCAACCATGCGACAAGTTGCTCAAGCCCTTACACGTCAATCGCTTCCATTGCCCAATCCTTTCTCAATCATAAAATTGGGAGAATTGTGGGATCGTGAAGTCTATAGTGGCTAATATTAAGGTGTTAACAATTTGAATAATAATTCTAAGCACGTGTATTTGCTTTCAATCTATTTCTTTTACTCTTCTTTGTACTGAAATGTTTAAGCACTCTAGTAATAAAGCTTTTGTAGTGAATTAGCTGTGATATAGAACAGCTATGTTTAAGCTTGTAATATAGAACAACTGTGTTTAAGCACTCAATTTTTATATTCAAGATTTCCTATTTTTGAAATGTAACTAATGGCCAGACTTAGAATTTCAACTTTCAGTATCAATTGTAATATTCTACTATAATATTGATTTGCGACAATACTTTCGCTTCGAAATGCTACAGCAATTCTAATATCACTTTTTTATTTGTTTGAATAAACAAAAAAAAAAATTGGTGAGCACACCAAATTACAATAAACAGAACTTCACACAATAACCTTTTGATTTTTCTATTTACTCGCTATTTATTTTTGTGCACACTCGTACACATTAGTTTTTACAGTTTCATCTTTCTAACCTTTCACTATTCACCGCTTGTTAAATCATTCAAAATTTAATTGTAATTGTATTGAGTATAATTGAAACGGATTTGAGTGATAATTTTGAAATATATACCTTTAACTTGTACCTTTTTTTTGCTAAAATGCTAAAATGTTGTACTTTTCTCAAATTTATCAAATAAATCTTTATCTTTTTTTTTATCTAATTGAAAGCATAAAACATTATTCTTATTTAATTAAGTCTTATTTTACATGAAAATCACTAAAATTCATTATTTTTACCATATCAATGGTAATAATTGTCTTTGTTAAATTAATTTCAGCATTGCAAAACATAAAAATTTAAATTGAATTGTCGTTTACATAATATGTAATGAATGGCTCATATAATAGGCTACGTTAGCATCTAAAGAGCATTTTTATTTTCAAATATATGCTATGTAGATGTTGGCATCATAAAAAGAAATACAGCATATATGTTGATTTGATAAGAAATAATATTATTTTTTGCAATTTTCATCTAAGAAAAAGAGCTTAATGAAACAAAATTATACTCAAATTTAATTAGACAAAAATAAAATTTTTAAGGACTTAATTGGTTATAATAGAAGGATGGAGGCTTATATGAAAATTTCATGTGATTGATAAGCCATCAATGACATTGAATTTCAAGCCTGCTAGTTAGTCTTCTATTCAAATTTTGAAAAAAAAAAAAAAATTGGTGATGCGATAAGATAGTCTTTTACTCATGAAGAAAAGGAGAAGACTTGAGTATTTGAGTTCCAAGAAACAATGTGCCATTTGTTTGGAGGAGTTCTTGGTTGGAGATGAAGTTGCCTCAATGCGTTGCAGGCATGCATGTTTTCCATGATGATTGCATTGTTAGGAGGATTTTCAAAAATTTTGCAAACTTCTTTACAGTGTTTAAAATGAGGAGATAATACAATAAACAATCGTGCTTTGATATAATTGTATAAAATCTTATGGCAATCGATGGATGAATACATTTTACTCAAATTTCTCAGAGTGTTGCCAGTTATCTCTACATTAATTAGTCACACATTAGAATTGACCTTTTTTGAAATACTGAATTTAGTTGTACAAATAGTTTTTGGAAAAGATTTATAGATATGATGGTGGCATCTTTATGTGTTATTTTACTTCATATTGAATTATTAGAGTAAAAGAAAGCTTGGATGGTTGTGGATACAGATCATTCGGATGATACTTAGATGATTTGAAATTAAAATTATTAGATTTGGATTATTTTGAGTTTAAATTATTATATTTTGAAATCAAATCAATTTATTTTAAATTAATTTTTGAGTTATTTGAGTTCGAATCATTTCAAAGTCATATTAATTCAAGTTTAAATAATTTTTGAAGTTTGAGTTAAGCAAATTTATATTGTGAATTTTTTTCTAATCAAATTAGATTGAATCAAGTTCATATCTAGACAGATTTAAGGTTATATATTATTATAATTATTATTGTAAAATGAAAATATTAATGCTCTTTAAAAAAATTATTAAAATTTTATTTATTGATTGCTATCCAAATTGAATTAACTAAATATAGAAAGAAGTTAGACTGAGAAACAAAGAATGATCTTAGAAGCAGAAGTACTAAGACATGAGAAATAAAATGGATTCTACAAACAATTAACTAAAGCATAGCAATTACTTCCATTAATTGTTGTCTATAACAAATGTAGAAATGTGAAACCAATTTGATTTTGATTTTAAATAAATAAATATATTTACCTTCACTACTTTATATTCACAGCTTACATATATAGCTACGTGTGCAACAAAGCTTTCTCGATCAATCTAATAATGGTATCATCTCTTCGATCAACTAGTCTTTGCCTTAGGTATCTTTTCAAACTACTTTAGCCACTGCTCCATCCATTGAAACAAAAACCCTTCTGAAATGGAAAGCTAGACTTGACTAGGGGTGAGCAATTGTTAAGTTGGTCGATTTAATTCAGTTCTAAAAAACTTCAAAAACCAAAAACTGATTTAACCGAACCAAGTTATACAAAGCTAACATCATAAGTAAGCTCTAGAATTCAACATCTTTGTCCAATCGAATTTACAACAACTAGAATTGTTCAACATCCAACACTCTTACTGTCAACTACTTCCTAAGAAAGCAGTACCAAGTACATCCGAATCATAAAAAGATGAAACAAAAGTTGTATTCAGGAAACTGGTCCTAAGTAGTCACCTTCCAAACTCACCAATGCCTGAAATTCCCTCTCTGCTTCCATCCACTTTGTTCCAATCACAATAAATCGGATGACAACATCCTTCTCAATCTTCGAGTGCTTGTCATTCATGAAGATAGCGTTCTCTCCTGGCACATAGTGTTGGTCGAGCATTTTTACGTGGGGACAGATAGATGTTTTGGATTGGTCCACACTTCAAGAAAACTCCATGTTTTAGTACCTTGTGTACAACTCCTTCCAAAATCTCTCCTCTGAACATCTTGAGGGTGATTCCACTGAAGACAACAGGGAAAAGCACATCCCCTGTGTTCTAACTCTGCCCTCCCCAGTGCTCTCCGTTACAGCCATAAAATATCCAAGATCCTTGGAGGCCTTATTCTGAGCAAATTCGTCCAAAAGGCAGACCACTATAGCCTTTTGGAGCATCAAGCCTTTGGCATCCAAGCTGTCAGCAAGAATTATGACATTCCATGGCAACTGCACCTTGAGAAACATTTTGCAACTGCAATCAAAAGGGAATGTAAAAAATAAAAATAAAAATAATAAAAAGGTATTTCGCAATGAAACCAATGTCCTTAGAGTAAGAAGAAACAGTCTATCAATCTTGAAGAACTCAAAAATCAACTTAGTCCTATCCTAATATCAAATATGTTAAAGCCAAATTTCAACAATCCAAACAGAAAAGATTGAAAAAGATTAGTTTTTAACTAACTGAAAATTTACTAGATTGTAATGAAATATAACCCCACAATACCCATTTCACATGATCAGCAATGCTCAATTCCAGGAATATGGATAGCAGCAAACACAGAATCAAAATAAAGCAATAATAAACCGATAGTACCAAAGGAAAACTATGGCATTTCCTTCAAGAACAGTCAAAAACTTTTCTACGATCTTATTCATTACAAGCCGGTCAAACAAAATCCTATTGAAAATCATATCTTTTAAACTACAAATGAATACTAGTTTAAACCAACCAAAATTACTACAACAAAAGTTTCACTCACTAATCATGTGAAAAATGTTTATAACCAAATCAATTACTTGGCCATAAGATTCAGACTAGACAGAACCAAAAACAAAACCAAAATTCCATGTCAAGAAATCTTAATTTCCCAGAATTTGATCAAAGAAAATGTTCAAAAACAATGAAGAAAACCCATCATTAATTCAAATTTCCCTCCTAAAAAGAAAGACCAAACATGCCATAAAGACCCATACAAGCAGAACCCATTACGAATCAAAGCTTTGCAAATATAAAAATCAGTACTATATTTTCAACCAAACAAAACCATGAAAAATACAAATTAAAGCATCGGAATCATCGACAAAACGACAAATTTAGAATAAAAGGAAAATTGGCCTTTTACCTGAACCGATGATTTTGAGAGCAAAGTGAGACCGTGGGGAAGGAAGGAATAACTTACTTTTTTATGAGCAAATCAACGGTCATAAATAGGTCCAGATCGACGGTCCAAAACATTTTTCCAGGAATAGGTTACTTCAAAACTTTTCGAGCTAATTTTCAATTAAAAAACGTTTGGCATTCGGCTTTTAGCCTAATGTTTTACCCTTTTTTTTTTTTTAAAGAAGAATACTCTTTTCGATTACTTTGTCGTTATGTTTTGATAAGAAAAATATACGTTTTGAATTTTTAGAATTTTGAAATAAATTCATTTTTAACGATTTAATTGCCCAAGTAAAAAAAAAAAAATTAGTATACATGATTAAGATAATTAAAATGACTTGCATTTTCATAATGTCAAAATAAATAAATAAATAACGAAATTTCTTTTCTCATTATTATTGTGTCGTGATTAAACAAGACAAAGCAAATTTCAAAAATAAATTAAATATAAACTGAGTTACATTGCAAATTTTAAAGAATATAAACGGTATTAAAACTGAGTTCAACGAAATTTATTTTGATTTGGTATTTCAATTCTTTTCTTTTTCTTTCTCTTGAATTATGATTTAAAAATAATATTATAAGAATATAAACAAATCAAGCTATTCATGAATTATTTGATTTATTTATTATCAAATCAAGTTTAATTTTAAATTATTTGAATAATAAGTCAAACTTAATTTGAATAGTTTAGTATTCAAGTGGAGAGATTCCAAAGCCTAATAGGACTTATTTTTTAATATATTTAATATATATTTAATTAAATAACGAAAATATTGTTTAACTTATAACTTCACCTAATTTAATCAAGTGTACTGAGTCAAACTCAAGTGATACAATTAAATTACGTAAGGATGAAAAAAAAAATTCAATTAAATTTGAGTTAAGTTTTAAACTTCGAGTTTTCAAGTTAAGCTTGACAGTGCATCGGGGGATTCGACTGGATTACATCCTACAATATTAATAATCATATTGCCTACTTGTGCCCAACGGGTTCATCTTATATTAATATATACTCCAAATATAAGGAAAAAAAATGAATATATTTGTGTCAAACAAGTATTATATCCAAAGGAAAGGAGAAAAAGAAAGTCGAATGTCAAAAACTTAATAGAAGAAACAAGATACAAATAAGCAAAATACAGTTTACGGTTAACATCCCCTCCGGACCACAACCTTCTGGACCTTCCCACAGCTGGATATCATTCCAGCACAGAAACAATTAACTTCACCGCCATGGCCAGAAATATTGATTGAACTTGCCAAATTCTGGGGAGGATAAAAATATCTCTTTAAAAAACTTTCTTCCCACACCGATAAACAACCACTCGTCAACTTTCCATTATGAAGTCAATAAACTCTAGGCAGCCGCATTTCAGGATCATTGGGTCGTCCTTGCTGCTTGCCAAATAGACCAAGCTTTTATACCTCGTACAAATAGGTTTGGCTCAAAAGACTTCTACTTGGCGATGAAGCATTCAGGGTATGGTTTCCCTCCCAAATAGGCATCAAATGTGAATTATTTAAACAAACAAAGAAGAGAAAAAACTAATTTAAAAATGCCATAACTTGCCGATTTTGAGTAACTACTCTGATGCAAGTGTCAGCCTATGCAGAAGATTTGGGTATCTTATACTGCTTCTTGACAAAATGGGATGGCTCTGAATCTGCCCTGTGGCATAATATCCTCAGTAAAGTCTGGTTATCAGCACCTAGTTTTCCACTTGAAGATCTCAAGTCCTCGACCAATCCTCGAGTCTGCAAACAATTATGGTTGAAAAAAATTAATATCATGTCTTCCTGTGGTATAAACATGGAAAAATATTTGTTTGTAGAATGCCCTAAAGATTATCTTTTGTTAAAAGATTAGATTTTGGTATAGTGCAATGTATGTTAAAAAATTCAAACACTTAAACAGGAGATAATATAGGCACAATGGTCAGAAATATTTTTATTTGTCATTAAACTACCTGGTAATGACAATTTTTCATTCCTTCCAATTTTTTTCACCGTAACTTTGGTAGCAAATGTACCCTTTCACCTTACACCACAAGAGAGGTTTGAAACAGCAATAGTCGAAGCACCATATCTTACCTCCAATCCATGTAACTTGACAACAAGCCTAACGCGTGCTACTTGATTTTCAACGACTCCTCGAGGAAGTCCATCACCTCCAGAAATAAAGAGTTCCTAAGTAACACACCAACATTTATGTGAATAGATAGTGTCATTTGAGTCCTACAGCTACATTAAATCGATCAAATTGCACACACTAGAAAATCAATTGGATCACACATCAAAAGTGAAGCAGCAAGGCCAATTCGTTCATGGCACCTTTCAAGGTCTAAGTTTGTCTAAACAAAAAGAGGTACTCAAATCAGTGGAGAAAGAGGGACAAACTTCTAATAATGAGAAATCGGTGTTCAGTATCATCATTAACTCCATCATCATTGTCAATATTGTTAATTTTTATTGAAGTCGCCAGTGATCACCTTTAATATTTCCAAATCTTCTTCCAATAGCTTTGCATCACTTGGGGAAAAAACTCGTGATTGGCCTCCATCTAATAAAACTCGAAGTAAGCCTTCCTAGAAAAAGAAACCATTTCAATAAGTAGAACTTCAAGAATCAGTTTAAATTTTGGTGGAAGATGCAGATTTAGAAAAAGACCAGTGATGCTTGAAGAAGACTGGTCACGACTCGATCCCTCAGTGGCTCACAATAATGATCACATAGTTGATTTAGTTCCCGCGGCAGTTTTTTTTTTTTTTTTTGGTCTAGGGCTCCCGGTATCCGATAGACATTTTGGGCTCTAATTAATCTAGAGTCAAGTTGGGTCGGACCCTATAAGGAGAACAACCTCTCCCAAACCTGTTTTCTCCTTTTACAAGACTTGAAACCGAGATCTTGCTTAAGGGAAACCAAGCTTCTTGCCACTCGAACCAACAGACGATGGTGTTACTGCAGCAGTTAACAATGCACAGTCATACCTCAGCATCAATTAACATACATTTTTAATAAATCTACATTAGCACTAAATACATTTTATAAAATTTTAAATCTGAAAGCTTCACTACAAAAGAAAACTTTAAAACTAAATTCAAGCATTAACAGAGACAAGTAGAAAGTACTCAAATTAATAATATAAGCACAAGAATGCTAAACTTTTTTACCAAATTAAATGGAAATAGCCATACATGAGGTCTAAACACTATCCTTTAACCGATCAGGTTCATAAGCAATACTGGAATTGACCTGATATACTCCAAATGTTATCAAACAACCAGGTATCATGTCTACAGGAATGAAAGCAGCTATTCACGACCAGTTCTTGGGTTAACCATGTAAGTGTAGGGGTAATGCGTCTACATAGTACTAAACACTATACTCTGTCAAGTTGCATAAAGAATTGTAGGATTGACTTGGCATATATTCCAGATTTTATCAAATCATTTGGCTTTATGATGGAGAATCATTTAGGTTTGTATTTTATTATGGTCATTTCTAAACAAGGTAATATTTGGTATTTTGCGTTGTTATTGAGGTTCAGCAAGTAATTTATAAGCCGTAATGTTATTTCAGTTCGGGGTAGGTTTTGGATGATGAATTATTGAGACTTTTAGATATTAACTACTGAGATTTAAATGTTATTTCAGTTCTTCTGTTTCTTCCCTATTTCCTTTGTTTATTCCTTGTTGCTTTTGTCTCTCTCTAGTTTAACCTCTCACTTCTATTTGTTGGGAAAAACAACAATACCCACGCGCAGCAACCACACACAAAATAACAAGCTCAAATCAAGAATAAGAAAACACAAATATATTTGGTTCAACCCAACTCATAATGGCCTACACCAAATCTAATCCACTATCAAATAAATCTTTACAATTGTGAGACTTTTAGAATGAGAAAAGTCTCCTAAAACTCCTTACTCAAAACTTAACCCAAAACCCAATTACACCCTTTAATAGCCTACTCACTTAGCTATTATCTTGGTGTCTAACTCTCTGGGGTTACTAAACTAAAACTAAAACATCTTATTTATAAGGGTTTCACCCTTTATACTTTTACTAAACTTCCGATGTGGGATACAAGACAAACTCAAACTTACTTAACTTTCAATGTGGGATTCTGAGATTCAAGGCAAATCCCAACAAATCCTCCCTTGACTTGAATCTCCAAACACTTCAACAGTATCTGCAAAGCTAACATGCTTACCTTTCTTCTTTTCTTTCATCACAGGCATTCTAGCAACTGAGCCTCCATCAAACATGTACAAGTGATTGACCCTATTCCTTTGTAGGATCACACTATCATTCTTATACACTTTCAACCAATCATTACTACCATAAAATGTGTACCCCCTAAAAGCTAACTCACCCAAAGCAATCAAATTGTAGTGACAATTTGGTACATACCTTACATGATGAAGTGTCCTAATAACACCATTGTGAGATCTAAGGCGAACACTCCCAATGCCTTGAATCTGCACCTTTTCTTTGTTAGCAACCACAATATCTCCATACTTTTCATTCTCATCCAATTCCACAAAACAACTCCTATCATTGCAAACATGAACTGTAGCAGCTGAATCTAAAACCCAACCTTTATCACTTTTCAAAATCTGGGTCTCATCCACACAAGTTGTCAAAACAACATCATCATTATCAGACACGACAGCAGCAGTATCACTCTTTTCTTCATCTGATTTCTTCTCATCATTCGCCCTTTTGAAAGTAGTCATATCCCTTCTCAGCTTCCTGCAGCGCACTTGGATATGTCCCTTCTCACCACAATAATAACATTCTACATCACTGTAATCTCTGTCTCTTGACTTGGATCTCCATCTCGATCCATCAATCCTCTTTTGAGTCCTCCCTCGATCAAAACCCTCTACAGCTAGTGTACTCCCCACAAGTGATGAGTTCTGAGCTCCCATAAACCTTTCATTCTCACGCAACAGGACAGTCACATCATCCAACTTCAAAGTAAACCTGCCCACCAACACAGTCTGAACTAAAGGCCTATAAGACTTGGGCAAAGATGACAACAAAATTAAAGCCTTTTCTTCATCTTTTAACTCATCAACAAATATCGCTAGCAATTGAGAAACCAATCTATTAAACTCATTCAAGTGATTATGAAGACTCATACTTTCTTCCATCTTCAGAGAATACAGATCCATCTTCAATCATAATCTATTAGTCAATGACTTCGAAGCATAAATACCTTCAAGCTTATCCCACAAACTCTTCAGAGTACTCTCAGTCAACACACTGTACTTTACTTCTAGAGCTAACGCCAATCTAATAGTACTAACAGCCTCTTCTGAATCCTATTCCAATTAGCATTAGACATTCCTTCAGGCTTACTACTCTCTAATGCTTGATCCAACCCTTGTTGTACTAACAGATCTTGAATCGTACTTTGCCATAACATAAAATTACTCTTTCCATCAAATAACGGAATCTCAAACTTAGGCATAGACATACCAGACATACCAGACATACTTTCTTCAGACATCTTCAAACACTGTTTCACGATCTCTTGGACCCACGAACCTCAAACCTCGAACCTCGCTCTGATACCACTTGTTGGGAAAAACAACAATACCCACGCGCAGCAACCACACACAAAATAACAAGCTCAAATCAAAAATAAGAAAACACAAATATATTTGGTTCAGCCCAACTCAAAATGGCCTACACCAAATCTAATCCACTATCAAATAAATCTTTACAATTGCGAGACTTTTAGAATGAGAAAAGTCTCCTAAAACTCCTTACTCAAAACTTAACCCAAAACCCAATTACACCCTTTAATAGCCTACTCACTTAGCTATTCTCTTGGTGTCTAACTCTCTGGGGTTATTAAACTAAAACTAAAACATCTTATTTATAAGGGTTTCACCCTTTATACTTTTACTAAACTCCCGATGTGGAATACAAAACAAACTCAAACTTACTTAACTTTTGATGTGAGATTATGAGATTCAAGGCAAATCCCAACACTATTGTCTAATGTAAAATATTTGCCACTCATTTTACCAATGCCCCCACACATCACATGATGGTAAGATATATGTAGTACTCTGAGGAATCCAAAAAGTTATGCGACCATAGCAAAGGCAATGATGACATATTAACTTTTGCCTGACAATGAAAAAGGTCCACGCCAGTGAACTTTAAAAACCTACAATATCAATTACCCATCGTAATCATCCACAATCATGGAACTCACCCATGAGTTTTGAGCCCTACAAATGTTGATTAGGAAAACGAACATTTTGTTATAATTGATCTAAAAAAGTAATGACAAATGATGAGATTCAAAAGTCCCAACTATGACACCCTTTAACACGTCCAGGAGAGAAAAAAACCAAGCTATTTCACTCACACAAGCCATTATTATTATTTTTTTTTGAAAAAAAAAGAAAAACTTACCACGTCAAGTGGTTCAATAACTGCTTCCAACCGAGATTGAGAAACACTAGGTTTATACAAGTTCTCGATAAATGGCTCCCTTAAATCCCAGAAAATAATTTTAGTTCCTGCAACATGCAGAAAATACTTAATCAGTGATCAATTCTGTTTCTTAAGAAAAATAAAATAGATATTATCAGTAAACTCTCGAATTTGGTCAATAGCAGTATTTATATCTTTCCTGCTTCCAACAAGGTGTCTTTCTGGGTTGAACTTTTAGATTTATCATACATGGATTTCCCTATAGACAAATGGAGAAGTCCAGTCTGAGAGGCAAAAAGTAAAATTGCTTCAATGGAACGCTGCTGAAGTACTGACACAGTCACAAAATACTGAACATGTACAGACAGTAAACATATAAATAGAATGCAGTTTGAGAGCTTTGGTAGAAAGCACTCCACAATGTGAGATCTGGACACCACTTTATCCCCAAACAATAGCCAAAATCTAGGATTTCAACTATTTGAAAAACATATTGATTTAGGCAGCAAGAAAATGAATGTCAACTATTTGAGACCAAGTTAAGCCAACTATTTTTCATTCTTATTTCTGTTAACTTTGGAAGTCAAGAAAGCTAACCATTTCAGAGGAATATATTAGTTGCAAAGTTTCAAATACATGAGATACGTTTATTACTAAAAAAATGAAAATAGATAGTATCAGTGTGAACTTCAGATACATACTGATGCAGATTTTTTCCTGGGGCCTTTTCCTTGTCCAGCGATCCCAGATGCCATCTTCCAAATTGTTCAGTTGACTAATAGCATACTACCAGAAGCAAAAATTCAAGTAGGAATATATTCTGATAACAGCATCAGCAATAAAAAAGAAAGCAAATGAAGGGAAACAGAGGGACCTCTATAGTATTATTTTAGCACAACTGAAGGAATGACTAGGAAGGACATCACTATTGGATAATATTTAGAACAGTCAATCAGAAAAGGAAAACTGAAAACTCCGAATGTAAACAAATCTTTTTCAGTATTATATATGCCTTCTCCGTTATTGGAGATAAATCAAATAGATGAAAGCGTCAGTCAGGGAAGATCATCAGATTTCAATGGGGAAAAGAAGAGGCAGCGTGGGGAAAGAAGAGGCAGTGTGGGTCAGCTCTATGGTTCTGCCCCAACTAGGCTATGAAGAATGTATTTGTATTCGCTTACTTCAAAGATTAAGTTTTTCATCTTTCCTTTTTTCTGTCATATTCTCCATACTCTTGTTTTTATGCTGAAACGGAATTTTGTGATAATATTACAACACTATACCAGTACATACAGTGGCATAGCCCAAAAATAAAATAAAATAAAATAATTCACTGGGGTCATAGAGACATAACAATCTGCATTATACAAACACGTCATTTGTATACATTGTATTAGTCAAGGAGCTTTGCATTAAATCAAAAAGTTCTAAATATTCAAAAAGATTGAATATATTATTCCAATACTTCAATAACAAATTATTAGATGGAGATATTATTTCAGGCAATCATGCCTATAATATAATCATCCATAAAATTTTCAAGTTAATTAAGCTGTGTATCAATTTATTGCTACTTTCGTTATTTACCTATTATTTCCAAAAGCAAAATGCAAAAGATATATTTGGACACAATAATAGACAAATATCTCTGAATAAGTTAGAATTAAGAAATAATTTTGTGCATAAGGATCAAGACCTGTTAAGCGGGATGGCCTCTAATTGTACCTCAGAACTAGTTTTATGAGCAAACCTCTCGATTTCTCAACTGCACAGGTGATTAGCTTACTTGATCACGTTAGGATAAGAGCCAATGTTTCATCACAAATCACACTGTGAGAATTCTTGATCATAATTTTAATAGTTTATATAAGACAATTATATTTAAACATATGCCGCATTTCACATTTTAATCAAATATGTTTAAATGTGTTTTTCCCTCTTTCCTTTTTCTTCTTGATAAAGTGTATGACTATTTATAATACAAAGTAGGGACTTTTTAAGATATTCTTGAAAACTGCGTATAAACTCATTGTCATAATTAAAAAAAAAAAGATAATAAAAATACTTATTTGTCCCCTTATATTAGTTTTTTGTTTAATTCTAGTGGGGTCAATATGAGAAAATCATAAAAATTTTGCCCTAGCATGTGTACATAAAATAAACTTTTCTAGGGTTGACCCCGCTCAACATAAAATTTTGCCCTAACATGTGTACATATCACGTATATTTCTACTCAAACTAATTCATTTGTTTCCCACTTATGACAATCTAGTTTAACTGCTTTTCTGAAGGTGGCTTGGAAGGGTGAATGTGAACCAACAGATTAATTGTGCACCAATGAAGAGTTATTGGAGATATAACAAGACTATTACTTATCCATATAGCATAACTTTGCAGTCTTCATTGGTTAGAGTGCAAAAAAGTATGCTTACAAACGTAAGGGAAAAACAAAAAATCCTACCACCAGTGATAATGAATCACAGAAAGATTATTTCAACTATGCATCAAGCAGCGGCAACTACCAAAACATGAATATTAATTAATCATTATTGATCAAAAGAAAAATCCATTTGCACCAATCCTAAACACCCCCTACCTCCCACCCCCACCCAAAAAAAAAAAGAGAAAGAAAGGCAAAGTCATCCAGACATGTGCTATCAACGAGGACAAAATAAGAAAAAGCAGCAGAAGAAAGAGTATACAGAACAGATTGAAACACCAAACAGAATTCAAACAATGAAAGGGGCAAGAGAGACATAAAAGAACAATGCTATACTGATTTCCCTTGGGAAAATTTTAGTTTCCATGATGTGTAAAGCTAATCAAGCAATCAATAACTGAAATAGCAATAGAGAAAACAGGCACTCATTTATCAAGGTTTTCAGATTAAGCAATTTTGCCAGAGTGGAGAATGGAAGTTTATACTTAAATCTAGTTTCAAAGATTAAAATATACTATTTAAAAATACATAAGTCAAACTTAAAACTTTTCTTTTAAATAAGACATATTTAATTAAGTGGTCAATCGTATCTAAATAAAAAAAATTAATGACGACTCGTTAAGATTTATATATAATGATAGATTCATGGATTTATACATTATGACAAAGGGTGCAGTGTAGTGGTTACTGGCAGTACCAACTTCAGTTTGTGCTCTTGCTTCTTTTTTTGATCTAATTTCTCATTTAATTAAAATAGTTAAATAAATTTAAGCTTTTGAACTCTTGGGCTTTAAAATGTATTCTAAGTCTTCACTATCAACTTTGGGTTTTAAATTTTGCTTTTAGACTAGGTTTTTAAGGCCCTATGACTTAATTTCAAATTATCTCAAATTGAATTGGACTGAGCTTTGGTCCATGTAAAATGAAAGAAATAATTAATTTGAAATAAGCTCACATGAACTAAATTCAATTTAAACGATTAAGCTAGTCCAAATAAGAATGTTGACATTAAACATAAAAAATTAAACAAATTTGAATCGATCCAGATAAAATTAAATATCTATAACATATATGCACTTATTATTAGCTAAATGTTTATGTTCAAAAGTTTTGTTTTCTTGTAATTATTAAAATTGTGTAATAATCCTAAATAAATTAATTGTGTAAATTAATACTAACAATGAACCTACTATATTAAAATATTAAAATTTTAGTTTGAACCTGTAAAATGTTGAAATTTCGTTAAGTTTTTATGAAAAAAAAGGTTTTATTAAATAAAAAAATAATATTTTATAATTTCATTTAGATAAACATAAGATGGCTGAAGCGACACAAGCATGGGAAAAACAAGACTTGGAATGATACTAAGAAGGAAGCTGTGATTTGGATAGCTCAAAGTAATGTATATTTGTTCAAAGGAATATATAAGAAAAAAGCCACGATTTGGATAGTTCAAAGGAATATATATTTTGTTAATTATCTAAGTATAAATTACATTGGCTAGCTTGGATAACATGGCTAAACCCGTTTCCAGTTAATTTCCACGAAGACTAATATATGAGTAAGTGCGTTACACGCACGAGTCAACTCAAGACTATAAGTCATGAATGTGGTGAAAACATGTCGGCATTGATTGAGTACAGATTAGGGTGTGATCAAATCATTGAAAAACCATGTAAATCATGAATGACGTAAAACACTCCTTGAAAGACTTCTCAAGTCTTCCTCCAATGGACATTGGCATCAAAGATGGTTCTACTTTTTCTTGTCTTTTCCTTACGTTTTTCTTTCTTTATTATGGTGGGAAAAGGAGAAAGGCAATTAACTGGGATGGGGCAAGTAGGGTGTGAGGGATACATATTTTACTCTTATTCCGGTTTTAAATTAGTGCTATGCGCATAATGAATAAATCAACTATAATTTTCATGACATTTATATAATAATGTTTAAAAATTAAATGTACTTTATTTGGATTTAACTCTTCAATAAATATTTTAAATAGATAATTGATTAATGAAAAATAAAAATAGAAGGCATGATTTGGATAGTTCACAGGAATATTTTTTTAATTATTATGTATAAATTATATTGGCTAACATGAATGTTCAGGCATTTGTTCAACCCCTTTCAAGTTAATTTCCACAAAGACTAATAAACTAACGTGTTCATGGCACTAATAGTCTAATAAATGTGGTACACACAGGATTCAACTCAAGACCGCAAGTTATAAATGTGGTGAAAACATGTCGGCATCATTGTTAATTCATATCCAAATTCTACCACTAATTTTAATTTTTCTCTTAGAATAATCAATTTCGTTAAAACTAATTTTAACGACCAAAATGATCCAAAGTGATTGGTTGACAACGTAAATCATGAATAATGTGAAAGACTTATCGAAAGACTTCTGAAGTCTTCCACCGATTGACATTGACGTCAATTCAGATGTTTCTAATTTTCTTTTCTTTTCGTTTCTTTATTATGGTGGAAAAAGAGGAAAGTTGACTGGGGTGGGGCAGCTAGGGTACTCCCAAAAAAAATATTTACAGTTTTATAATATTAGATTACGATTTTTTTTTAAAATTGTAATTTTTTTAATATTAGACTGATTTTTTCAAAAATCAAAGTTTTTAGGCATATGGAACTACAATTTTATCTATATAGACTATGATTTTTTAAAAAATTGTAGTCCGTTTATATGTTAGATTATAATTTTTTGAAAATCATAATCCTTTTGAATATTAAACTATATTTTCCGTACTAAACTATTATATATAAATTATACTTTTATCTATATGGCACATTTTTATTTATTTAATTTCTAATTTTAGGTATGAATTAAATTTATCAAATTATTTCTAAAATAAGAATAAATTAAATTAAATATTAAAAATAATTATTTTAAAAATAAAATAATAAATTTAAATAATTAAATGTTTAATATATTTTAATTTTAAATAATAAAAAGAATTTTAAAAATATATTCAAAAGTTATCATTAATTATTATATTTTATTAAAAAAATTGAAATGAAGTTAAAACATATTCTCAATAAAAATAAAAACTTAAGTAAAATAAATTACTATTACTATGAGCGTAGCCAAATGTCCATTTTTATTACACTTGAATTAACTTTTATTTATATCCTTTTTATGCATAATATTGTACATATAAATTAATTTGCCTTGCGAATTATAATTCCTGGATCCATTATGCATGGTAGTGAGTTTAATTTAGTTCCAAGTTTTATTTGCACTAATCCTTTTTTAAAATTTTATTTTTCTTTCTTTATGGAAGGAAAATTAGCGGTGGTCACATATTTTGGCAAAACAAATTTATTTGGATTCATGCATATTGTATATTTGGTTATAAAGTGCATTTAAAAGAGCATGCAAATTAATAAAAATAAAAATTACCGAAATATTTTGTTAAGTTGATTGATGTATTATTCCTTCTCTAAAATAAAATTTGAATATATTTTTTTAAAATTAAAAAAAAAACAACGAAATTTAATTATGAATGTAGCTAGGTGTCAAAAGAGGTTAATGGTTAGAATATTTTTAGGTGTCAATTTAGCTTGTAATTTGTTTGATATTGAAGCCCTATTTTTGTATTACTGATAATTTTACATTCTTGATACTCAAAAATATTGTATAACCAAATGTAATAATCAAATAATCAAAAATAAAAATACGATTAATAATCCTCTTCATTTGAATCAAACACCTTTATAAAAATTATGATTATGATGCAAATTTTCTCAAAGTTGGAAAGTTTGAATAAAAACCGAAATTTCTTTTATCATTATTATTGTGTCGTGATTTAAACAAAACAAAGCAAATTTCAAAAATAAATTGGATATAAACTGAGTTACATTACAAATTTTAAAGAATATAAATGGAGTTAAAATTGAGTTCAACAAAATTTATTTTGATCTGGTATTTCAATTCTTTTTATTTTCTTTCTCTCAGACATGTCTACAGTCTCTTGAATTATGATTTAAGACCAATGCTGTAAAAATATAAATAAATCAAGCTATTCGTGAATTATTTGATTTATTTATTATCAAATCAAGGTTAAATTCTAATTATTAGAATAATAAGTCAAACTTAATTTGAGTAGTTTAATATTCGACTGGAGAGATTTCAAAGCCTAATAAGATTTATTTTTTAATATATTTAATATATATTTAAATAAATAACAAAAATAGTGTTTAATTTATAATTTCACCTTACCTAACTTGTTCGGTTGACTAATAGCATACTGCCAGTAGCAAAAATTCAAGTAAGAATATATTCTGATAACAGCATCAGCAAATAAAGAAGAAAGCAAATGAAGGGAAACAGAGGGACCTCTAGAGTATGATTTTTGCACAACTGAAAGAATGACTAGGCAGGACATCACTATTGGATAATATCTAGAACAGTTAACAAGAAAAGGAAAACTGAAAACTTCGAATGTAAACAAATCTTTTTCATTATTATATATGCCTTATCCATTATTGGCGATAAACCAAATACATGAAAGAGTCAGTCAGGGAAGATCATCTGATTTCAATGGGGAAAAGAAGAGGCTTCCTAGGTCAGCTCCATGGTTCAGCCCCGACTAGGCTTGAAGAATGTCTTTCTAAAGCAGGAAGCTTCATTTACTTCAAAGATTAAGTTTTTCCTTGTTATTTACCTATTACTTCCGAAAGCAAAAGGCAAAAGATGTATTTGGACACAATAATAGACAGATATTTCTGAATAAGTTAGAATTAAAAAATAATTTTATGCATAATAAATGCATGATTTCATTTTTATATAGGACAAATATATTTAAACATATGCCGCATTTCACATTTTAATCAAATATGTTTAAATGTGTTTTTCCATTTTTTTTCTTTTTGATAAAGTGTATGACTATATTTATAATACAGAGTAGAAAGACTTTTTAAGATTTTCTTGAAAACTGCATATATACTCATTGTTATAATTAAAAAAAAAAGATAAAAAAATACACTTATTTGTCCCCTTCTATTAGCTTTTTTTTTTTTTTTAATTCTAGTGGGGTCAATATGAGAAAATCATAAAAATTTTGCCCTAACATGTGTACATAAAAAAAACTTTTCTAGGGTTGACCCCACTCAACATTACGTAGCTAATTCCCTGGGTACGTATCACCTATATTTTTAGAATATTTTTGGTGGATCAGATATAGTAGTGATCATGGTTCTTCTCATACCATCCATTGTATATAAAAAAAATTCAATAACAAAAAGTGCTCAAAGGAAATGGAGAATATAAATTTATATATTAATTTATCGAGATTAAAAATATACAATGATAAGAGCAAATATGTTAATGAATTAACAAAGAATAAAAACATTAAAAAATAAATAAACCAAAAAAATATAATATGAGAAGTTAATTATAATCAATTTAAACAAAATTAAAAAAGTAATGAGCTAAAGAGAAACAAATAAATTAACAAAATATGCAATATAAAAAATATTTAAATTAAAACATAAATAAAACATTATATTTGTTTCCAAAAACAAAAACACCCTTTTATCGAACTTTTTTAACAACATTCAAATGTCTTATCTTTTCATATAAAGATGTAAAATCATATTAGTTTAGTAGTACATACTTTCTAATTAATAATTCATTAACTTAGAATCAACCAATATATAAGTTCTAAATAAATCTTAATACCTGACCAATTTAAATTTCAGTCTATTTTCTTTTATTTAATTATTAATTTCAATATAAACCATATTATGAGGAATAATAAAGATAGAAAATGGACTTATTTGTTTATGAGTATAATGTGGCTTCCACTTCTTTCTAACTTTTGTTAATTCCTATCGTAACCAATAAACCATAATTGTCAAATAAAAAAAACTTATCTTTTTCAATTTCTAATTCTAATAATAACAAATAAAATAATCTTGGCTTGAATGGGATGGTCTCCCTTATGCTTTTTATTTTCAGTTTCAAATTCTAATTGCAATAGATAATAATTTATTAAACACACACACACACATATATATATTTAGAATCATGATTAAATTGAAAAAATGATAAATTAAGATTTAATATATTTGAATTTAAAATTTACGCTAAATTTTCAATCTTTGATAGAATTTTATTTAAATTTAAATAATTATCTAAAAATATTAAATTTAATTAATTTATTAAATAAAATTATTTTGGCAAAAAATAAAAATTTATTAAGTATACATATTTGGAGCTGTAATTAAAATTAAAAAGAAAAGATAAATTATGATTTAATAAATTTGAATTTAAAATTTATACAAAATTTTTAATCTCAGATAGATTTTGTTTTGAAGTTAAATAATTATTCAAAATATTAAATTAAATAATTTATTCAAAATTATTCAATAAATAAAATAATATAAAAATTATCTTATGTGTTATTAAAAGCGACCATCTACCTAGACATCCACATAAGCAATTTTCATCAAATAATCTTATAAGATGTAATATAATATATATACATTAACAGATTACAACATACATATACACATAATAAAATTTGTCACATGGACGCTTGTGATGCTTATGTGGACAATTTTTTGAATAACACATAAGGTAGCTTTTTAAAAGAGTATGATATTTCTTTTAATTACAAGTTAGATAATCCTAAATTTCTCAAATAATAAAATTATTCAAATTATAATTGAAAATCAAATCAATCTAGATATGTTTTTTTAAAATTAAAAATTTGAAATATGGATTCTATCTTCATAATAAATAATTTTAGTTGTTTATCAAACAAACTTATTTAAGAAATTATTTAATTATAAAAATCTTTCATCATGTTTAAAAATTACAAGATTAAATGTATTCAAAATTTTCAATAATCCTTTTTGAATCAATAAAAAATTATATTTTTTTCAAAAACTTATGTAAGACATTAAAGGTTAAAATAATTTTTCATATTAAATCTTTAAAATAGTAAGATGATAAAAAGGATTATTCATCTCAAATTTAATTTTTAAATTTATATTTTAAATATATACAAAAAATTTGATTTCATCTTTATCACTTATTATATCCTTTTTAAATTTTAAAAAATTAATTTAAAAGTTACCTATTCAATCTTAATTGCCAACAATAGTTTTTCTACAAATTTAAGATTATAAATGCAATTTGTTAAACAGTTTTTTATTTTCAATTTGCAACTTTTTTATATATTTTATTACTATTACGATTTATTTTTTTTGGTCACAACTTCTTTTCCAAGATATATTTTATTACTGTTGCAATTTTGTTCTTATGAAAAATAATATTCTTTTTTCAATTTATTTTTTTCATAGATCTCCTATTATTTTTCATATTTTGTACAACAATTTGATTAAGATTATCAAAGTGAAAGTATGTTAATAATTCTTTTATTATTTAATTCATCATTCAATAATATACATGTTTTGTTTTTTAAGACATAATATATTTTCATTTGATATAATCTTATGTGTATATATATTATTGTAGTTAAAATAGTTCAAAGGGAAGACATGACATTTTTCTTGCTTTTTATCAAATAATTTATTTTTTTAAGACAAGTTAGTATATATGAATTTTATATATATTATAAATTTTAAAAATTTGAATATAATTTTGAAAAAAAAACTAATTTATATGTATATACTTATATTAAGTAGATAAAATTATTTCGTTTATTGCACGGGTCACAATATAATAATAGCATAAATTATTATATTAGTATTTAAATTTAGAAAAATATTTATTCCTTTTGGTGTTGAATATACATGTATGAATTTGATTTTCGTTCTTGTGGAATTGCTGAAATTCAGATTCCATATTTCTTGGTAAAGTCTATTTGAGTGTATTATGGTTAATTCAAACTTGAGAACGTGGAAACGAAATATATGGACTTTGAATGAATTAGAATTTCAAGTCCACGCATAAGCTCTAAAATATTTCACACATAACAAACAATTGAAAGTCAACTTAAAACTTTCCAATGAAGTGTTTGCAGTGAGCTATGGACTGCATCCAACATGTGATGAGTAGCTACCAATCAAATTGAAGCAAAATGAAAGTTCTAGTAAAATATTGACAGATTAGAATAAATATGAAAGAAAATGTCCACTTTCCGGATTTCAAATTCTTAAACTTCAACATCCATCAGACGTACAAGATGGGCATGCCCTAAATTTCTTGCCATGTTGAGGTGTATATTTCTGTGACTTTTCAATTCCTTTGCACATATAAATACCTGTCCATGCATGCAAGTCACAGAAATAAGCGCAAATCAACCAAAATAAAATCATCTTTTATTTACTTTATAAAAGAAAATAAAAAAAAAATCAGTAATCAGTATCTACAAAAAAAATTTTAATTTAATTTAATTAACTTATATAATCACAATAAATTTAAAATTTAAATATCAATATTTAAAATGTTTTTCTATATTAGAATTTTTTTTATAAAGAAATTTCAAAGAAATTGATATAAACGTAAAAGACCCGCAGATTTTAAAATTACATTTTTCCACTTGGGTGTTTCGTAGAGACTGAAATGCTCTAGTATTTTGCATAAATACCTGACCATGCCAGCCAATGTAATTTACAACAATTAACAAACAATACTTTTTGAACCATCCAAATCATGGCATCTTTCATGATACCATTCAAAGCCCTGTTCTTCCTCATAGTTGTCCTACATCAGTCTCCCTCTGTTTTTGCTTCTTCATCCTCCATTGCTGCAAATGAAACAGAAACTCTTCTAAAATGGAAAGCTAGCCTTGACAACAACACCCAAACTTTGCTCTCTTCGTGGGTTGGAGGCAGCCATTGCAACTGGGTCGGAATCACTTGCGACTTGGCTGGAACCATCACCGATCTAAGCCTTCCAGATCATATGTCGAACTTGAAAGGTACACTTCATAGTCTTAACTTTTGTTTCTTCCCTAACCTGGTGTGGGTTAACCTTCGTAACAACTCACTGTATGGGCCCATTCCCTCACACATTGGGAACCTTTCCAAGCTTATCCACCTTGACTTGTCACACAATACTTTTTCTGGGAATATTCCATCCGAAATTGGCTTACTGAAAAGTCTTGAGTTGATTTCCTTATCAAATAATGAGATCAATGGTTCCATTCCACAAGAAATAGGGAAGTTGAGTTCAGTTTCCAAGATCTATTTCTATGTTAACCATCTACGTGGTTCTATACCTGAAGAGGTTTGCAACCTTTCCAAGCTCACTGAGCTTGACTTGTCACAGAATAATTTCTTTGGAAGTATTCCTTCTAAAATCGGAAGGTTGAGTTCACTTTCTATACTTGCCCTTAATGCAAACAATCTCACCGGTCCAATACCTATTTCTATTGGAAGCTTGCACAATTTGTCCCGACTTATCCTCGTTGACAATAGGCTCAATGGTTCCATACCTAAAGAAGTTGGAATGATGAAGTCACTTAATATGCTTGATCTTTCAAGCAACCAACTAACTGGTCCTATTCCAACATCTATAGGAAACTTAAGTAACATGGTATGGCTCTATCTGTATAGAAATCAGCTCTCTGGTTCTATCCCCAATGAAATAGGATTGCTTCAATCTCTTAACACGTTGCAGTTGTTAACAAATCATCTCAATGGTGTCATCCCCACTTCCATAGGAAACTTGACCAAATTGTCCAGTCTTTTACTTAATGGAAATGTGATTTCTGGCTCAATACCTCAAGAGATCGGAATGCTTAAATCTCTCAATCAATTGAGTTTGTTCAATAACAGTTTCTCTGGTTCAATCCCCGCTTCCATAGGAAACTTGACAAGCTTACCTGCTCTCTACCTTGGTCAAAATATGTTCTCTGGTTCAATCCCTGCTTCAATTGGAAACATAACGAAGCTTGTGGTGTTAGGTCTTCAGTATAATCATTTATCAGGGCCAATTCCTTCGTTCAGCAATCTTACTCATTTGGAATCATTCCAAATATCGAACAACCATCTTAGTGGTCCATTACCCGACAATGTATGCCTCGGTGGACAACTCAAAATGCTAGGGGCTATTAACAACAATTTGATGGGTCCGATCCCATCAAGTTTAAGAAACTGCAAGAGCTTATCCAGAGTTAGGCTTGAAGGAAACCAGTTGACAGGAAATATATCAGAAGCTTTTGGTATATATCCTAATTTGAATTATATTGCATTAAGCAACAACAAATTTTATGGTGAACTTTCGCCAAACTGGGGGCAATGCCATAATCTAACAAGCCTACGGATCTCCAATAATAACATTTCTGGAAAGATACCACCTGAGCTGAAGCATGCAACTCAATTACACGAACTCGATGTCTCTTCAAATCGTCTCATTGGTGAGATTCCCAAGGAATTGGGAGCATTGACATTGTTGTACAAACTTTTGCTAAGTGGCAACCAATTTTCAGGCAAAATTCCACCAGAGATTGGAGTTCTTTCAAATCTAAAATATCTTAACTTGGCATCAAACAATTTGAGTGGACAGATTCCTAATCAACTTGGAGAGTGCTCAAAGTTATTGGACCTGAATTTGAGCAAGAATAAACTTGGAGAAAGCATTCCATTTTCAGTAAGCTACATAAATGGCCTTCGAAATCTAGATTTAAGTCAGAATTTACTTATTGGGGAGATACCACAACAGCTTGCAAAATTACATTCCTTGGAAATATTGGACCTTTCTCACAATATGCTCAATGGTTCCATCCCAAATTCTTTTAATGATTTGCAAAGCTTGACGGTTGTGAATATCTCTTACAATCAATTGGAAGGCCCTATTCCCAACATTAAGGCATTTCATAAGGCTCCATTTGATGCCTTAAGAAGCAATAGAGGCCTATGTGGTAATGCCACTGGATTAATGCTTTGTGTTCCTATCACTAGCAACAAAAAGGGTCATAGAAAAAGAACCAGACTCATCATTTTGATTGTGATTCCAATCTTTGGTATTCTGCTTTTGCTATTTATCATGGCCGGAAGTTTCCTTATTCTTTGCCAAAAGAACCAAACCGGACAATCTGAGTCAATCGAGGCACAACTTGGAGATTTTTTCACATTGTGGGGATATAATGGAAGAATACTCTATGAGAACATTATTGAAGCCACTGAAGATTTCAGCTCCAACAACTGCATTGGTTCAGGAGGCTATGGAGCTGTTTATAAAGCTGCGCTACCCATTGGTGAGGTGGTTGCTGTGAAGAAACTTCACCAATCTGAAGATAGCATGATTTCCAACAACTTGAAAGCCTTTAAAAGCGAGATTCATGTTTTATCAGAAATACGGCATCGTAACATTGTGAAGCTGTATGGCTTTTGTTCACATCCAAAGAACTCATTTTTGGTTTATGAGTTTGTAGAAAGGGGAAGTTTGAGAATGGTGTTAAGCAACAAGGACGAGGCAATGGAGTTGGATTGGGAGAAGAGGCTAAATGTTGTAAAAGGAGTGGCCAATGCCTTGTCTTATATGCATCATGACCATTCACCACCGATAATTCATCGAGACATTTCCAGCAACAATGTTCTTCTGGATTTGGACTATGAGACTCATGTCTCAGATTTCGGCACAGCCAGACTTTTAAAGCCCGACTCTTCCAATTGGACCTCACTTGCTGGCACTTTCGGGTACATAGCTCCAGGTATTTATTGATATGTTTTTTTTTTAAAGATACTTTAAAGATGTCATTGTTCAATTAAAAGTGTTAATTTTCTGTGCAAATTGATGCGTTAAAACAAAGTTCAAGTAGTATTATGATTGTAACTTTTCAAATTTTAAGTACCAAATTAATAATTTTACTATAATTCAAGTATCGAATGTGTAATGAATCTTTGAAGTTTAACACTTAATTTTTCAATATTCAATATGTCAAACTAATGAACTAAATGTAAAATTTTATTAGAACTTTTCAATTTTCAAATAATCTTCTAAACATTTACAACTTTTTTACAATATTATTTTATAATCTTCTCAATATTCTTTATTCTTACATAGTAGTGTATTGATAAGATATATTTCTTGCTTAATAAAGCACATTGATTAGATATATTTTTTAAGCAGAGTTGGCTTATACAATGAAAATGGATGAAAGATGTGATGTTTACAGTTTTGGAGTGCTAACAATGGAAATATTTATGGGGAGGCATCCTGGTGATTTGATTTCATATTTACCATCATCTTCATCGGCATCAACATCAACATCAGTACCAAATGACAACCAACAGATTTTACTTACAGATGTGATAGACCAACGTCTTTCACCACCGGTAAGACAAGTTGCAAAGGATGTTGTATCTACTACAAAGCTAGCATTTGCATGCTTGAATGGCAATCCCCAACTTCGGCCAACCATGCAACAAGTTGCTGAAGCCCTTACCCGTCAATCGTGTCCATTGGCCAATCCTTTCTCAATCATAAAATTGGGAGAATTATGGGATCATGAAGTTTGCAATGGCTAATATTAAGGTAGTAATAATTTGAATAACAATTCTTAGCACGTGTATTTGCTTTGAATCTATTTCTTTTTCTCTTCTTTGAATTGAAAATGTTTAGACACTCTAATAATAAAGCTTTTGTAGTGAATCGGCTGTGATATAGAACAGCTGTGTTTAAGCACTAAATTTGTATGTTTAGGATTTCCTATTTCTAAAATGTAACTAATGGCCAGACAAAAAATTTCAACTTTCAGTATCAATTGTAATGTTGTAGTACCGATTTGCTACAGTACTTTCACTTTGGAATGCTACAATAATTCGAATATCATTTTTTTTTATTTGTTTGAACAAACAAAGAATACAATTGGTGACTACACCAAATTACCATAAACATAATTTCATGCAATAACCTTTTTATTTATTGTTTATTGGCCATTTATTCTTATACACACTCAACACATGATTTTTTATAATTTCATCTTTCTATCTTTTTTTCACTCCCTGCCTTTTAAATCATTCAAAATTTAGTTGTAATTATATTGAGTACACTTGAAATGGACTAGAGCGATGATTTTGAAGTATATCTTATACGTTTAACTTGTACTTATTTTTTACTAAAATGCTAAAAAATATCATACTTTTCTCACATTTCTCGAATAAATTTTTATCTTTTTTTTGTCCAATGGATAGTATAAAGCATTATTCTTGTTTGTCTTATTTTACATAGAACTACTTAAATTCATTTTTTTTATCACATCAATGGTAATAATTGTCTTTGTGAAATCAATGTTCACAGTAAAAATATAAAAATTTAAATTGAGTTATCATTTACATGGTATGTAATGAATAGCTTATATAGTAGGCCATATTAGCATCGCATCTCAAAGGTTTTTTTTTTTTTTCAAATACATGCAATGCAGATGTTGGCATCATAGAAAGAACTACGACATATATGTTGATTTGGCAAGAAATAATTTTTTTTTCGCAGTTTTCATCTTAAAAAAGAGCTTCATGGAACAAAATTGTACTTTAAAGATTTATTTAGGGAAAAAATAATATTTTAAGGACTTAATTGGATAAAATAGAAGGGTGGAGGCTTATATGAAAAATTCAAGCGCTTATCATCACAAAATATTTTTCATTTTTTAATATTTAATTATAGTCAGTGTTTGACTGTAGTTAAATTCAATCCAAAATTTTTAATAATAGTATATAGCCAATAAAATACAAAACATAATTATTAACAAAAATACAAAACATTTTTTCCCAAACTAAAATTTTGAGTTGAATTTAGTTCAACATGTTTTCAAATTTATCCTAAAAACATTTTGACAATCATTGTGTGAGACTAAACTATTAAATCTCAATGAATTTCCATAACTATTTTATTCTTTTCCTCCGTTTTGAATTTTTATACCATGGTGAAGAGTACTCTTGTTTGTTTATTTGGAAAACTACTGGCTTTGAACAAAACTAATTGTAAAAAAAAATTGGTTCATTTCACAAATAATTTTTATTGCAATTTTGTAATTAGCCAATCACAATAAAAATTTATATAAAGTCCACTATTTAAAAGTGTAGATTCTACATAATTTTTTTATGAACTCTACATAACGTTAAATTATAATTAATTAATTAATTAATTAATTATACTACAACAATTGTAAATGATATGCTCCCAAAAATTATACATATTTTAAGATTACTATGGTAATTTTTAATTTTACAAATTATTTTTAAAGTTGTTTTGTATCCATTTAATATTTGGATAATTATTTTATACAAAAACACAAGTAGAGGGTTTTTTAAAAACTCATTATGTCTATTTAAGTAATTAATCAATTGTCAATTTTTTTATAAATATATTATATTTAGACAAGTGAATTTTTTTATCCATTGGATAGGGGATAGGAGATAGGAATGGTGGGGTTTGAACTTCACCTCACATGTCTTTCTAAACCTTCTTAACCATTAGATCAAAAAGTTGAAGACAAAAGTTAATCTTTCAATTTAATTTATAAAGTTTAAAAATTCTACTGCCAATAAATAAAACTATTTTTTCTTTAATAATTATATAAGTTAATTCATTTAGTTCTTTTATTACTTAATTATGAGTATGTGATAAACTAAAAATCTTGTAAACCTTTATGGGAAGCTTAAAATATTCACTCATATATTAGATTTTTTTATTTAAAAATAATTTCCATGAATTATTTTTCCATTAAAGAACATAATTTGCACTAAAAATTTGATTTAACAATAAATACACATAACTCACTAAAAATTAAGCTCAAAACACCATTTTTTATATTAAAAAAATAAAAAAAATATGCTAAAAAATGCTTAAATTATTATAGACACCCTAATTAGTCCGGACCCAAACCCATTGAACCTAGCTCAATAAGACCCAAGTTATCAGGCCCAATTAGCCATTCTTTTATTTTTTTTATTTTTGGGTTGATCTTCGATTTTTATTATCTATCTTTTTAGATTTATCATTAGTCTTTAGGTGATAAAAAATGATAAAAAAAGTAATAATACAAAAATAGAAATTTGGCCATGTAGGGATGGTGGTAGAGTCGAGGATGGATTGAACTTGTAAATTTTTATGATAATACAAAATTTCTGTTGACGCTGGACTTAGAATCAATAAGAAACTCTTCTGATTGCTCTTTATAAATGGGCAAATGATTAGAGAAAAAAGATCATCAAATTCCTAGCCTAATTCCCAGAAAATTCATTCCTAGCAAGAATCACAATTCAGCACTCAAGCTCAACTTCTCAACTAGTAACAACACACAATTAGAAACAAAATTTTAGCATCAATACAGAGGGCCAAAAAAAAATCAAAAGGATCATAATGAAGGTTTGACAGTAAGGCTTTGGAATTTTCAGAGGTCTTGAATCGCAGGGTTGTCGAGCCTAGCTTTCAAAGGAGGTCGAAAAGGCTCAGAATGACAATGGAGCATTGTGATGGCTAATGGTGATGGCACCACCAGTTTTGATCAAGCCAATTCTACCACCATCTTTCATAGCCAAATCTAATCTCCCGCATCGCACCAGCAATCACAGAGCAATATGACCTATATCCAACGAATACCCAACAAGGCAACAAGTTATTAGCAAGCTAAAAAACACAAAGAAAAATAAAAAGGCTGAGTAAAAAACCAAAGGAGATCAGAAATAGAAAAGAAAAGACAAGTAAAAAAAAATGAAAACCTGAAACCTCCCTGGTAGTGGCAGTGACAGGTGATGATTGGCGTGACTTCTAGAAAATCTAAAAGGTGAAGACGTGGAGCTTGATGAGAGAAATTACATATTGAAAGTTGGGGAAGATCCAATGGTAGAAGTGACTAAACTAAAGAAGGAAAAAATCGTAACTTGAATGCCAAATCTACGCTTTAAGGAAGCGATTTGCAAAAAAAAACAAGCCCATATTCAAGATGAGGAAAGCAAGAAGTAGCGATGGAGAGAATTTTGGCTTGATTGGTAGCCGAATGGTGGTGGAGTGCGATGGCACCGGCGGTGGATCACAATGGTGCTTGTGCCAAAATCTGGAAACCTTTAAAGTTTTCAACCCAGGTTTTTTTTGTCCCTAGAGAGAGAGGGAGAGAGAACTAAGGCAGAAAAAGAAGGTAAAGGTGAGGTCTGAAAAAAGAGGATTGATACTTGGCTTATATAGCCATGTAAAACGGTGTCGTTTTGGATATTAAAGAAAAGTAAGATCTACGTGTTTTTAACTGGGTAACCCGACCCATTGGGTAACCTAAACCGATAACCTGTCTCCTTGTCCTTATGGTTGAGCCAAGCCTAGCCTATCCATTAGCTGCTCCAGTCGGCTCTTTTGCCTACAGCCGAGCTGTAAAATCGGCTAAGCCAAGTTGTTTTTTCTTTTTTGGTATTTTTTTCATTTTCATTTTAATTAATTAACTTATTTTATTTTTGAAATAGCTTGTATGTTTGGATTTTAGGAGAAAATTAAAATAATAAAAATAAAAATAATAAAATTTTTTAGAAAAATAATAATTATCCAATGATAGAATTTATAGAAATTTCAAATGGTAAATTTCTATAAAATTTTTAGGTGAGAAATTTTTGTCTAAATTTGTCCTAAATGGTGGAATAATTTAGATAAAGTTTCAATAACAATAATTAATATTTATTTTCAAACAAAAAAATAAAATTTTGTATGAAAATTTTGATAATTATCCAATTATGAGATTCTTAGAAATTTCAAATGGTAAATTTCTAAGAAATCTTTAGGTGAGAAATTTGTTTAAATTTGTCCCAAATTGTGGAAGAATTTAAATGAAATTTCAATAAAAAAATAATTGTCATATTATTTTCTTTTAAAAAAAAAAGAGAAAAAAGAAAAAGAATTTCTAAATAGGCCCAAATGGTGAAAATTTAAAATTTTCAAAAAAAAATTTCTAAATTGACCCAAATGGTAGAAAATTTAAAAGTCCAACAAAAAAATAAATAAATAAAGAAAATTTCTAAACAGGCCCAAATGGTGGAGAATTTAAAAATTCAAAATAGAAGATATTTCTAATTGGGACCAAATGGTGGAATAATTAGATATATTTTCAATAAAAAAACCAAAAAATCCTTTCGACGACGGAGCTTCTTCAAGAAATTAAGTGGGATTCTTGAATACTCTTGAGGTAAGAAAATATTTTTAAGAATTCTACCAAATTGATGGAAGAATCTTATGAATTATTTCAACATAAATTTTAAAACTATTAGAATAAAGACCCTAGGATAAATTTAAAATAAGATAGTACTATCCTTTGGATGGGCATATAGGGGTGCTATAACCTTTCACACATGTAATCGAACTTCCAAATCCTATTCTAGTTTGTAGATCCAAACCTATTCTTTTAGGGACCCTTAGCCAAGTTAAGAGTTCTTTAAGAGGATAGATTTCTTAGGTGGCCAATCACACCTGGTTAAAAAAGATTGGTGGCGACTCCATTTATTAGCTATAGATTTTTGAATTTATATGTTATCATAATTATCGTTCAACCAACCAATATAATTAATTTCATCATTAACAAGAATATGAAGAAATAAAATATTACTTCATACCCACAAGTGAAGCCAAAATTGATTTCTTTTCAACATTTATTTTATAATCTTTTCAATATTCGTATATAATACTTAATAGTGTATTGATTAGATATATTTCTTACTAAATAGAGCACATTGATTATATATGTTTCTTTAAGTAGAGTTGGCTTAGACAATGAAGTTAGATGAGAAATGAGATATCTATAGTTTTGGTTCTAATAATGGAAGTTCTTAGGGGATGTATCTTGGTGATCTTCTGTCATATTTATCATCGCCGTCAGCATTGGCATCGGCATCAATACCTAATGACCAACAAATTTTACTTAAAGATGTGATATACCAACTATTAGAAATTTTCAAAATAAAATATAAGAAATAATCTCACATTGGAAAAAGAGTAAATAAAATAGTCATTTAAATTAAGAGGAGTAAAAGTCCATTGTAGTTGGACTTAAGTGACTAATGGACCATAGGCTTGGATTTTCAAGCTTGGTAGGTCTTACATTAGTTATATAATTAATATTAATATTTAATTAATGGCACTTGATACTACAATAAATAAAATAATATTTTATTTTATTTTAAAATTTTTTAATAAAGTGTTTGATTAGTTAAGTTTGTCCCAAACAAATAGAGTTAAGTTTGTTTAAAATAGACAAATAGATAAAAACAGATAATCTGTACAAAACATATAGATAAATCTATTCAAAATAGACAGTTTTTAACCATTAAAAATAGATAGTTTTTGTTTATTCAAAATAGACAATTATGTTTATAGAATAAATAGACACTTAATTAGTTACATAAGTTGCTTTGGTTTTATATGAAAATATATAAACAATTCTTAGAATTCTCCTTTTTTCTTCAATAAACTCAAGATTTCCTTTTATAAAGTTTTGGTATAGAAAATGTTATAGAACATGTTTTGCTATAGAAAATGTTATAGAACATCGATGATCTTATAATACGCCAATGATTGCTCAGTGGACTAATTTTGTCAGTGCAAAATTCAATTAATCACTGGGTTTCATTGTATCATCGAGGTTTATTACTTGCAATCTCTTTGCACACTTATTAAGTAAATAATAGGGTGGGGACGAATAAAACCTTAAGAAAAGTGACATTGTTACATGTCTTAGTGCATTTTCTCAAATTTTCAAATTTAGCAGAAATAGTAAATCCAGATTTATAGTTTTTATTCTAGCATTAACATCTCCCACCACTAGGAAACCAAGTTGCAAACATGTAGTCTTTGCTACAAAGGTAGCATTTGCATGTTGGAATGGCAATCCCTAACTTCAGCTAACCATGCAGCAAGTTGCTCAAGCCTTTACCCATCTATCATTTCCATTTTCCAATCCTTTCATGATCATCAAATTGGGAGAACTATTGGTCATGGAGTTTGTGGCTAATTAGGTGCAAACAATTTGGATAATAATTATAGGTACTTATATAATTTGCTTTTTCAATCACCTTCTTTCTCGCCTTATTGTTCAAATGTTTAAGCACTCAAATTAATATATATAGTTAATATTTTATACATTGATGATAATACTTCATCAATAAATAAAATTAAAATTGGTTAAATTCTTAAAAATAAATTACTTTTTATATATGCAAAGTTGATGGGTAAAATAAAAGTAAATCACTTAAATATGGTATAGGGAGTATTTAATTAGAAATTAACATAAAAAGAAAAAGAGTCTAGGGAAATTTTTTCTAAGTTTTACTTTCATAGTATTGTTGGATAGTAACATTGTGGTTTGGAAACTTTTGGTTAAAAGCTTCTTTTCCATTTATATCAATAATTTTTTTTATTTTTTGAATTAGAGGTAGGTCAGTAATTTTTATGTGTCTTTTGGACAGAAATATATATGCACTTATTATTGGCTAAATGTTCATATTCAAAAGTTTTGTTTCTATTATTTAATAAAATTGTGTAATCCAAATTAAAACTAACAATGAACTTATTATATTAAAATATTGAAAATTTAGTTTGAGAGTTTGAAATGTAGAAATTTCCTTAAGTTTTCATGTAAAATAATGTTTAATTAAATAAAAAATAATATTTTATGATTTCATTTAGACAAAAATAAAGGGATAGAAACCAATTTTAGAAATGTGGGAAAGTATAAATCCTTATCCTTCTTTTGTAACCAATTAAGTCCTTAAAATACTATTTATTGTTTAATTAAACTCTTAAAATGTATTTTTTAAAAAATTAAACTCTTGTTTAGGATGAAAGTAAAAAAAATTTTTCTTGCCTTATCAACATCGATGTGATCGTCTTTCTAACATGTCTAAATCTACCAAAAAAACATTTATTACTAATGAATTTTTATAGATGAAATTTTTTTGTCACTAATTACCAATCGATTATAGATAGAATACTAACAAAATTTTTAAAACACTTTTATTGATGGATTTTACCTACAGAATAAAATTTGTAGGTAATCCATTGCTAAAACTCTGGCATGTATTGCCATCAATTTTATTGATGGATTTACAGATGAAAATATCCATTGCTAATAATTACTGACAGTTTTACTGACGAAAAAATCTGTTGCTAATACAAATTTAAAATTTTTTATACATTACTAATAGTTTTACTAACAAAAAAATTTGTAGCTAAAAAAAATTCAACAATTTTTTTTTTACATTACCGACAAAAATTCCATTGGTAAAACCATCAATAATAGTGTTTCAAAATTTTTTTATTTTCGATAAAATTTTTGTTGATAAAACCATTGCTAAGATTAAAAATTTTAACAACCCCTAATGTTAGCCCCCTTACTTTTTCCCCTAAATTTCCTAATCCCTAATCCCCTTCTTCCTCCCCTCCTTTCTTTGATTTTCCTCCTCCCCGCTGTCACCTTACTGCCTGGGTTATAACCTTATCCCCTAGTTCCAATCTTTTTTTTAATAAGTTTATTTTATGTTTGTTTTTTGTTAAGTTTATTTGTAGAGTTTATGGTTTAATTTTTTGTTATAAATTTATTGAAATTTATTTGGATTTTGGTTACCAATGTGTTAAGTTTTTGTTAGTTAATTATTTGGTGAAATTTATTTGGGTTTTGGTTATATATTTGTTAACATTTGTTGGTGATATATTTTTATTGGATTTTTTGTTGAGTATTGTTAATTTTTGTTTGCATTTATTTTTTGTATTGGTGGGGAAAGTTTTTACTTGTTAAGTTATTTATTTTTTATTTGTGAAAGTTTTGTTGACATTTGTTGGGTTTTGTTATATATTTACTAACTTTTAGATGTGTAAGATTTAGGGTTGGTTAATTTGGATTTGTATTAATATATATATGTATGGATGTTTTATATTTAATATTTTCTAGATTTTAATTATAATTATAGAAATTAAAATTATTTATGTTGATTTGAGGTTATAATTTATATATTACTAATAGCTATATCATTTTAAAGTAATTTATATATTATTAAGATTTATATTTGTTTTGAAATAATTTATATATTTGATACTTTAGTGAAATTTATATATCACTAATTATTGAAATATTGTGATTTTATTGAATTGATCAAACTTAATATAAGTAAATTAAATTGTTCTATTTTATTCTTTTTTTTCCATAATCTATGTGTGAATGTGTGTTATGATAGTGGATTTAGGTGGATGCATATTCTGTAATGAATATGATTTTTCATTCATTTTCATTATACTAACTTGCTTTATTTTCCATTTTAACTACTTTGAAAGTAGAATTAGTTTCGTATGTAAAAGTGCCTTGATTAGAGAAATTCTCCGTAAAATCGACAGAATTGCACTAAGAAAGCCAAAATCAAAGGTAAAATTTTTCACTAAAACCAATAATATTTTTCTGTAAATGTGTTATCTTGTAGTATGTATGATGAATTTCTACAAGTCATTTTATGCCATTGATGGATTATTTGTTAAAGTAGACCAATGATTACCTCATTTTATCATTCATATAATTTTGTTTAGTATAGCAATAATAGCTCATATGGTCAATTAATAAAAAGCTTTAACACTTTATATGACTTTAATTGCTAATATTTCAATTCAATTAGGGTTCAATAATGGACAAAGATCACTCTTAGATGTACTCTCATATAGGATTAAAATGATACATAGTTTCGACCATGTTAGTTTAGTTTGTAGTTAAAATGATAAAATTTATAAGTTTTAGGCTTTTTTGTTCAAACTTTCGTAGTTTTTGTTCTCCTTGAAATGTGATTCAAGGCTCTAACGTCTTGTTGATATGTTGGTCACACTCAATTATGATTCAAAATCTTTTTTCTTTATTTATTTGATTAGATGATTATATATTAAGATGTTTACGCCAAATGTATTTGATAATTCATTACAAAGAATTGCTATTATTGGCTTTCAATATGTTCTAAACCTTTCCTTTGTGGCCTTTCATCTTTTTTTATAATGTTGGTTTCTTTCTATAATTTGTATTTGTTGTTTAAGGAACCACAAAGCCTACCCATTATCATATTCTTTTAGATGATATTGGATACTCAACTGACACTCTATAACAACTTGTTTATTCTTTGTCATATTTGTAAGTGTATAATCATGTGTTATAATTTCTTCACAAATGTTTTAAGATTAACAAATATGCCTATGCCTAATCATGTGTTGTATAATCATATGTGTAAGTGTATAATCATGTGTTGTAATTTTATCACAAATGTTTTGTATAAAGAGATACTTTACATGGCTAGTTAGTTAGGACTTGATCATCTACAATTACTTTTTGTGGTGGAGACCCAACTGCACAACTTGAATAGGCACTGCAAAATACTTAGGTAACAATTTTATTTAAATTATCGTTCTAGGTGATCTTTATTAGAAGATTGTCTCTATTTATACACATGGAATGAACTAGGTACAACTCTCTTATTTTATAACTATGTTTTGATTAATATATTTTAATGAAAGATCAAATTGCTTAATTATTGAGAGGGTAAAAAGCCTTGAACAAAAGTTAAAAATCTAAAAAAACTTGATATGATAAATGAGCTTCTACCATATTATGTTATAGAAAGTTTCATATTTATCAATTGCTACTTTCTTATGTATAGGGAAGATCATCAGTTCTAGCTCTTTCTTCAAGAATAAAAAGACTATTCTACATGTTAAGAGAGGGTACAAATTCACTACATGAGGTAAATGATACATCCTTTGATTTGCGCTTGTTTAAATACATGAAATAAGAAACTATTTTTCATTGATGTCTGTTTCATGTCTTAACTACTATTTTTCATATTTTTCTATTGCATGGGTTATAATATTTATTCTTAATCATGCAAATTCTAATACCTAAAACTTAGAATATAACTCTGTGCAAACTATACTTCATTAACACTTACCCATAGCAAGCCCAATTATTTTGAATCAATTGTTAAATGTAGACTGCATTGTTTATGTTATGGGCTTTCTCTTCACTTCCCTTCCCTCTACCAATCACTAATAACATTCTTGATTATTTGTCATAATACATTCTTCAATCTTTTAATATGTAACAAAGATAGATGCAATTACACACCTCTTTAATATGGATTACACTTTTATAGAAGCAAAGACAACACATCCACATGTGATTTACACACATGGACTGATGGACATAAGTTCTTGAATGTGCACAAGTAAGCATGTGATGGAAATGTAGTTGTTATTAAAGATATTGGAGATACCACCAAAGTTTTTAGTTATTGTGTATATGTGGAAATTTCATGTTTCATCTTAGTTTTCATTGAGCACTCATTTTCTGTATGCATCTCACATTCTTTTCTTGTCTTTTTTGTTTAGGCATTTGCATGTCATCATTTATTATGGTTAAAGATGATGAAGATGTAATCTATGTTTTTCTTCAAATTAAAGAGGTATATTAGGTTATGTCTCGATTGTATTTTATTTTATTGCTTTTCATTATTTTGAATGTTTAGGAAAAAATTCTTTATGACATGTAGAATAATGCCTAAAAAATTATATTTTGTTGTAGTTTTATAAAAATTTCATTCCACTTTCAATATTGTGCTGTAAACTATAAATAAAATAGGGTTTTATTCTTCATATTTTTGTAATTAGAATTTATAAATAATTTTGTAAAATATTATTATATTTTTTTTTATAAATGAAATGGAATGTTTTATTTATTTATTTCTTTTATTTATGTATATTTTAGTATTCATGTAATTACTTTTAAAATAAATTTAAAAATATAATAGAATGATAAAAAATTATAAAATAATAGTTAAATAAGATTTAAAAATATTATTACCGACGGTTTTATTGATGGATTTTTTTTAGTACCAATAGAATTTTTTTTATTACCGATGAAAAAAACCCATTATTGATAGATTTACTAACAGTTTTTCGTAAGAAAATTTTTTTAGCTAATTATTGATGAAAAATTTCATAAGTAAAACAATGGCTAATAAATTCATTGATAATTATTGATGGATTTTACTAATGGATTTGAAGCATTACCAATGGAATAGCATTACCAAAATAGCTAGCAACGACGAAATTTTTTCATCAATAAAACCATCACTAAAAGTATTACTGATGGAAAATTCCGTCCATAAAGCCTATTTTTTGGTAATTATAGATAAAAATGTGACATATCATGTAACTCAATTTAAATTTTTACATTTAGTTATGTGGACTTGATTTTACAAAGATAGTGATTAGGTTGATCTAGCAAAAATAATATATAGATTTTAGTAGTTTTCATGTAAAATAAGATTTACTAAAATAAAAAAAAAAGTAATTTCATTAAGATATATTAAAAGGTTAAAGAATTTGTCATGCAAGTTCTAGAATTCAATTTTTTGACACAAATAAAAGAGTTGCTATCAATTTTTTTTATCTAAAGGCAATCGGTCACCTAATAAATCTTTTCTTTTAAAGATATTCTAAACTTAACTAAAGATCCCTAAAAGAATATCTTTGGTCTATTTATCAAAACTAGGATGGGAGTTTAGTTATGTGGGAGGAATGTCTTTGAACCCGCAATTCCCGTCCTAAAGACAATACCAATAAATTGTAGATTACGTTAATGACATCCCATGGTATTTCTTGAATAGCCTTCATCTTCAGATTTATTTTGTATTTTTTGATAATGGTTGTTTTTATTATTTCTAATTATTAATAATCTATTTTTTATTTTATGCTCTTTATTTTATTGAAAGTATATCTACATTTTTTGTCATTTGTGTTAAATTTAGAAATAATTTTTAATCTAAAAAGTTTTTTAGAAAATATTCCATTACTGATTTTTAAAAAATTTATCATTGGATTTATTTTTATTTTTATTTTTATTTTTTAAAAGATCAAAGTTTTAAATCTAAAATTTATTTTTATTACTTTTATAAATTTCACGCTTATTTTATTTTATTATTGCCAAAAAATAAATGTAGTTCTTTTAAGGATTGGTTTAGTATTTAGGTCATAGGTAGCAATAAGATTAGGCTTGCTGAGTGGCCGAGTGGAAGATCTAGTGTTGTTAGTAAGCAAAAGATTAGAATTAGGTATAGCTTTTGGAGTAGCCAATAAAATAGATAAATTGTTGGTTTTTGTATAGATATTGCTGGTAGTGGAATGATGTATTGTAATGGGTATTTTTGTAGTTGATTAGTATTTTTTCTAGGTAGATAAATGATGGATTCAATTTGTTTAATTAGCTAGGTGTGTGCTTGATTTAAGGTCTCGAGTCAAAACAACTTGATGGATTGAGAGATGTCATTTTTAAGGTTGCTGATGAAAACACTTAGAGCATATTGTTCAGTCAAATATAGTAGATTAAGGGCTCCTATGAAATCCTTATAAAATTATTCAATAAAAGCAATCTATTTCAATTCAACCAACTCAATCATAAGATCTTCAAATTCTTTAGTTGCAAACCTATTTTCATCTCTTGAGTATATTATGCCTAAATCAGTTTCTCAAAAACCCCTTAAAACTTGGCATAGTGTTGATGCCATTATAAGGCCTTACCTTCTTCACCGAACATAACGATTATTACATTAAAAATCCTAAGTATTCTCTAAACCTCAAAGTACTATTCTAGTTTCAAAACCAAACCCTTGAAATCATGACCACTAAACATATTACATGAATAAAAAAAACAAGTACCTAATTTGATCTCAATGTGAAGAATTGTTGAGCATCATTCCACCCGAAAAAGGTTTGTTTGCATCGCTACTAAAAATAGGCTCTTTTCCCTGCTTACTTTGTTTTTCGCTAATAAAGGCTAAGTCTTCTTTTTACTTGTTAGACATCAAGCTACCACCTTAAAAGCCATCTTCAACAACTTTTTCAAATGTTCCAATAGCTAATTCTGCATCACTTCAAACCTTTGTTCCATCTTAACATCTATCTCTTTAAGTTTTCTCTCCATCTTTGCATTGATATACTAGATTTCATTCTAAAGCTTGGAGATTTTATGGGCATTCTATTAGATTGTCCTTTGCATCTAAGTAGAGACTTCATCTACCATAATTAGTAGGACAATGGTCTAATTCTAAAATGATACAACTCAAAATTCTAGAATAGCAAGAGCAGATAAATTGTAGAAGAAGGAAAAGAATAGAAAGAAAGAAAAAAAAAAGAAGAAAAAATTCTAGAAGAGAGAATAACTTTTGATATTTCTTGATAAATCCATATACAATACCCCCTTTCATCATTTATAATTCCTAGCATGCATAACTGCAATCCATGAATATCAAATATTGCAACTCATAATTTTATTTTTCCTCGTTTAGGATAAGGCTAATAACATATTTAAAAAAGAGTTTATATTTGATATACTATCAATATATAAATTTTATACATTATCAGTGAATCAGATGATGATACTTTGTTAATGAGCAAATATCAACCCTTAAAATAAATATATACAAATTAAAATTTTTTAAAAAACTTACTCATTAATGAATTATTATCATTTGATTCACTGGCAGTGTATAGAATTTATACACTGATAGTGCATCAAATATAAACTCTTAAAAAAAATAAAACTAACTAGGCATGTAGCACATATAACCTACCAACATGGTCCACACTTATTCATTTAAGTCCAAGTTCCAGTCCAGTAACACATAAACCTGCAACACAAGTAATTTTTCAATAAATAATTAATAAGTTGATATACACTTTTAGATAAAGTCGTTCCAAACTTTAACTTGAAGAATTAGTTTAATTTCAATAAATATATGTGTAGACACCCTATTTCATCCTAGGGTTTTTAGGCTTTGGACCTAACCTATTTGGTTTTGGATTTATGATCTAAGTTTATATTTTGGATTGAATGCAAGCCCATTTGTTTTATTGTTTTATTCATTTATATTTACTTTTTTCATTATTCTGGAAATAAATAAAAAGATAAAAAAAAAGATAAATTAAGTGATAAGATTTGGTGTTTGAAATTCAGAGTTTGAATTAAATTCTTGAAATTTAGTTTTTCTTGAAATCAAATTTCAAATTAAAAGTGATAGGATGCTCGGTTTTTTTATTTGAAATCTCATATTCATCATCTCTATATAACTATTGTTCAAAACACAAAAGAGGAATAGAAAAATAAAAGTATCAATTTGGCCAATAAAAGTATCAATTTGGCCAACAGAAATTCAAAACCTATTGCCATATCAATTGACCCAATACCATTCTTCACACATAACCATCTCTACTCTGCCACCAATTTATCACTGCTACCAATTTACCATACCTGATGACACCTAAAACCAACACAAACCAAGCAAACCCAAAAACATAGACCCAATTTCCAGACAACCAGCAGCTCACTGTTAGCTAAAACCATCCAATTTCACAACCACAAAAACCACAATTCAACCTAATAAAAGCTAGAACCATTCAAAGGAAAAAAAACATAGAAAACAATTCCAGATTCATTAGTAGAAACCTAACAACAATTCTAGATTTATTAATAGAATCGTAGCTCAGCCATATTCACTAAACCTACCATCCCACAACCACTAATTACACAAAAAAGTATTGACCCAAAAAAAAAAACTTCTCTTGTAACAATTGCCACAATCTTCTTCTACTTCCTCTCTCGTTAAATAGTCCTTGCATAGCCACCAATAATTTAGCAACCTTTGGCAACCAATTCTAGGCGAGCAATATCCAACAAAATGCAACAATCACTGTCCCAAATCAAACCAATTTTCGAAAAGAAAAAAATCTAATTTTCAACAAGCCAAAATCGTTAGCAACAAACACAACCAAGCCTAAATTAGCAAAAAACAAAAAAAACAAAAAGCAAACCATCCTAGACACCACCACGACCATCCTTCCCAAACGGGTCATACCTCAACCATTGACCAGCTCCCATCACTAGAGTCATCTCAACCCCCTTGTCGTTAATGTCATTAGATTCCTGTAGGAAAGCCACTCGTAAGCCCCATCATCACAAATACAAAAAGGAAAAATGAAATTAGTAATAAATAAACTAAAAAAAAAAGAAAAAGAGAGTTTTTATAGGTTTTGGGTCTCTAAATTAGGTGAGAAAAAAGCTAAGAACAAGGGAAAGAATATACCTTGGGGTAATGGTGACTAACATAGCAAGCACAGAGATTCCTAAATAAAGCATCATTTTTTCTAAAATAAAATTAAAAAAAAAACAATTCTTAGGAAAAAGTTAAAGTATGATTTTCCATGGAATTTAATTTTTTAAAATGTTAAATAATCAAATGATGGACCCTTTACAAAAAAATATATATATATATAATTTTCTTGCATACTCTTGAGGTAAGAGAATTCTTTTAATTTTTTGCTAAAAGTATTGGAGTCAATTAAGAACAATTTTCAATAATAAAATATCTATTAAGATTTTTTAAACTCAATAGATAATATGAAATCAGGCTAGTAGCATCCTTTGATAAGTGTTGTAAGGGTGCTATAACCTTCTCCATACATAACTGTACTCTCGGACCTAGTTCTAGTTTCATCAATATTGAATCTATTTTTTAAAGATACCTAAGTCAAGCTTAGGACCTCTCTTTAAAATGAGATAGATTTAATTAGTTGACCAATCACACCTAGATAAAAAAGATTGGTGGTGACTCCTTAAGTCATGTCTAATGATAGATCTACAGATCTATATATTATAACAGTTTGACAACTCCACTAGGGACATGCGAGAAGCCAAGCTAGCAAATAAATATGTGTTATCTAAAAAGCCTAACAAAATTTATTTTTTTAGATTTTTATTTATTTATTTATTTATTTTGCTTATTATGCCATTCATATCACGTGTATAACATGAGCTCTATACCTGAGCTCTGTCCTTCTAGGAAGGAGTATAGTACCTATGCTTTCGTGAGGTTTTAATACCTCCATAGTGGCTAACAAAATACTTTTATTTAAATTGAACCATTTTCACTTATAGTCTATAATTGATAAGGATTAGGGTGCCGCACTAGTCGTTGATGGACAAGAATATGAGAAACAATTTGAGAACTTTTAGATTGTCAACCTTAAACCACATATAGTGACCATAAGAAACCTAACCTATAACTAAAGCCTTATCTTCTCTTTTGTAAAAAAAAATCCAACAGTTAAGTTACATTTTTGCAATGATTGATTTTTCTTACGTGGGAATTAACTTTTTATACATATCATGTTGCATGGATTGTCATTTTAAAGCATATGATAAAGTGTATGTTAGTTAAATTTCTTCCTTCATCTATTTTTCTTTTGTTTAAAGCAAGATAACACTAGGTTGCATATATATTTGCATTCACCTCACATGTGTTGACTTTAAATCTTGGCGGTTGTATATTAAGATGATTTTATAATGCTTATTTCATAGCATGAGCATGTAGTAATGCAAGCATCTTAATTTATGAAAATCAAGGTTTAAGCATAGCTCAACTATCGAAGACTCCTGTCCAACCTACTTTTCATTTATACAATACTCGATCATAAACAAAGTAAATAAAACATAAGCAAAATAGTCATAAGGATAAGATCAAAAAAGCTCATAAAAAGTTAAAAAAGGAGTTAGTGAAGAGGATGAAGATGCTAAAGAGGTTAGATAAAGGTAAAATAGTAAAAGCAATCCCTAATTCAAATGAGAAATAAGATATCATGGATCTTCTACACCATCCCGTGTTTGGCCCAAATCAATGCCAATCTTTTTAAAACACATAGGCCCCACTGATGCCATTTTTTGAGGCATATGCTTACACATATCCTAAAATGCTAATCCGTAGCTACACTAACCTTACCATTGGAGTAAAGGCATATGATCTATTTAAAATGCTTGATTTTGATGATTTTAAAGAAAATGAGAGATTAAAGATGAAGACTTTTAAGGTAATGGAGGATTCAAGCACGTAATTAATGAACCTTTTAGAAGAGAAAGTGCGAGCTATCAAAGTAATGGATTATTTCAACTTATGGATGCAGTTGAACCTTGTTTAGTCTTGGATGTAATCATTCCATTGAAATTTGAAATCCTTGAGTTTAAAAAATACGATGGAATAAGATGCTCCGTAATTTATGTTACCATGTATTTTTGCAAAATAGCTACCCATGCTCAAAATGAAAAGCTATTGATGCATGTAGTCTAATACAACCTTACTGGCTCAGCCATGAAGTGGTATGTCTAGTTAGAAAGAGCTTGTATCCATTTATGAAATGAGTTGTTAAGGGCATTCATTGCCTAATACAGACACATTATAGACTTAGCTCCAAATCATTTATCTTTACAAAGAATGGAAAAGAAACCTTCTAAAAGCTTCAAGGAGTATACATAAAGGTGGAAAGATGTTGTTGTTTAAGTTCAACCACCTTTCATTAAAAATGAAAGAATAGTTTTATTTGTGAGTACTTTGAAAGCTCCATATTATGAAAAAAAAAAAATGGCACCGAGAAATTTGTCGATATGGTGATCTTCAAGAAAATGATAGAGAACACCATTAAAAGTGGCAAGCTTGAAGAAGGAGAGACCTCTAATGCAAAAAAAGGTGAAATGTTCAAAAAAAAAAGTGAAGCTCAAGCTATAAGTTTTGAAGGACAACAATTTAAAAGTCATGAGCTATACCCATAGCCAGTATATCCTGCCTATTATCTAGCCATTAATCATTTCACACCAATCTTTTACCGTCTTGTTTCACAATCAGCTTGCTGACCAACTTTTCAAATACCTATATATAGGCCTAATCTCATCACTACACTAGTTTTAGGGCATAACAACCAAACAAGTGGTTTAAGGAGGCCTTAGAACAACCAAGAGAAATCCCACAATGATCCTATCCTCATGACTTACACTGAGTTATTCCTAAAACTGATCAAGAATGACTTGATATCTTCAATTATTCTAAACCATTAAAGCCACCTATCTAAAATGGTATGATGCTAATGCTACATGCGATTACCATAATGGGAATGTAAGTCATTCTATAGAAACTTGCTCTACTTTCAAGCATAAAGTGCAATTTGATCTGAGAAGGCTTGGTGAGGTTAGACAAATCAGGGGCATTGGTGTGAATAAAAACTATTCGCCTAATTGTATAAGGGCATAATTTTGGGAAAGACAATGATGTTAACATTGGTTGAAAGTTGTTTGTCATTTTGGGATTTCTTTTAGAGTAATGCTAGGTGTTTTAAGTAATAAGATTTCATTTTTTATCATTTTAATAAAAGGCAAGTTGATGCATTTCATTACATTCTCTTTCATTTAGACCACTATTTTATGATTTATTATTTTCTATATCCTTTTTATTCTTATTCTCAAATTCCAAATGATAAATGTCTAGACAATGATAAATAATAATTTTGGGATTTAATGTTGAAAACTCATTGATAAATTTGATCGATGGAGATTATTTGACCAAAAGAAGCAATCTATAAACAGATATCATTCATGAAAAAATGAAATGGACATATCTTAGAAGCATTCATTAGTCTATCTTTGTTCAAAACATGATCTTCAAACAAAGCATTCACATTTGAGATGAAAAATGATCATCTTTCTTTTACCATTTATAAAAATAAAATTATCCATTGCTACCTCTATTGGGCCTGTTATGATTTTTTTTTCTAAAAAACTCCAACCAATGATCACCCTCCAAATTGGGGGTAAATTTTGGGAAAGAACCTACTTGAAAAAGAGAAAAAGTAAAAGATCACAAAAAGTCTCAAAGATGAGGAGTGAAAAGAAAAAAGAACCCTTTTTACAAAAGAAAAAAAGAAAAATGATTGCAACAAATGACTTAGGGCAAAATAATGAGAATTCTTTTGTGAGGAATAAGATGAAAAAAAGTCTAAAAATGATGTGGATGGAGGCAAAGTGCCAAGTAGCATTACATGATTAAAATGATATTTTGGCTTAAAACCTTTAAACATATGTTTTGAGCCTATTTTATCCATTTTTTTTATGACCCTTTATCATAACCCATATTACAACCCTTAAAAGTCCATTTTTATCAAATGTGAATGTTCAAATTGAATGATCATATATTAAACTAAGACATGCTTGTAAGGGAGTGAAAAAATAGTGATATGTTCTTGTGTTTTAGAGATTCATGTGTGAGAGATATCAATAATGGATGAAGTGAAAAAAATAAAGAACAAAAAAATAAAAAAGGTGAAAAAATGAAGAAAATGTTGAAAATGAGAAAAAAGAGAGAAAAAGAATACTCAAATTGAAAACTCAAAAGGGGGATTTGAGTAGAAAAATATCTGAGCTAAAATTGGATGAATAATTAAATATATGAAAGATCAATGTCATCTAAAGATCTTTTGAAATTAGGGCAAAGTTTGATGAGTTTAGAATGATTCTAAAAGTCAATGGAATGGGTTTTTGAAAAAAATTCTAGATTAATGTTAAAAATTACCTGAATATTCATTGTTTGGACATTGTTAGACCATTCAAATACTTATCCTAGTGACATGCTTTGAATTTGTTCCTTTGCCTATTTGTTTTTGTACCAAACTCGTTCTTGTATTGATTACCTTTTTTCTCAATTCACCTTATCCTCTTTCATTTTTGCATCCCCAAAATAAATCAAAAAAATATATGATTGCATTATACTTGTCTTTAATTGAAATAATAATGAATGAATGACAATATTATAAGAGATTTATGCATTCCTTTGAAAAAAATCCAGGATGATAGTGGCAAAAAAAATATAAAAAGATGAAAAGAGTATAAAAAGATGATCTGAAAAGGTAAATATGGTGCCTAAATGGTGAATATGATAATGGATTAGCTAATATAATCTATGAATTGTGACCCAATGCTGGAAATAACATGGAACAGTTGAAGAAATTGGTGAATTGATTTTGAAATTGCTAGTGCTAGGAAGTTAAAAAGGAAATGTAAGATGGTGGACATTTAAGAACCTTATTATCACAATCAATTAGAATTTTATGGTATTGATTTTAGTGACATCTGCATTACATTGTTGTTTGAATAATAGATGTACATAACTTAGTAAATATTTGAATCTTTGTTTTGATGATTGCATTTGCAACATGGTTTGGTCATGCATTTGTATCATGTAGTGAATATTTCAATCACGGTTTAGAGTATGGTATCTGCATTATTGTAAGAATTTGGGTTGTTGCATTTGCATCTTTGAGAAAGCATTTGCATCATTATCATACAAAAATTTGATTTTTGTAAGAAAATTTTTCATACTGAGATTTTTTTTTTAATGAGGAAAACATTTCAAATCTTAAAGTTGAAAAGCCTTTTGAAAGAGCATTTTCAATGTTGAGAATAATTTTTTCAAGCATAATCTCTAAGAATTTTCAAATAAGAGTATTTGAGTTTTAAATGAGAGTCTTGAAATTTTTTTGATGTGAATCCCTAAAATTTTGAATCAAAATCTTTGAAAATTTGAAATGTGAACCTCTAAAATTTTTTAATTTGAATCTTTGAATTTTGGATGTGAATATCTTGAATGTAAATCTTTGAATTTTACGAATCTTCAATTTTTGTGAACCGAAAATCTTGCAAATTTTCCATTCTTGCAACTTTGGGTTTTTTTTAATCTTTAATTCTTGCAAATCTGAAATTCTTGAGAATATTCTTTTCATTCTTGTGAACCTTTCATTCTTGCTAATCTTAAATCTTATGAATCTCTAGTTTTTACGAATCTAAAAATCTTGAGAACCTAAGTTTTTACGAATTTGAAAATCTTGAAAATTTGACATCTTGCGAACCTTAAATTTTGCAAATCTCCAATTCTTGCAAATCTAAGTCATTACAAGTTTGAGTTCATGTGAATCATAAAAAAAAAAGTCTTGAGAATCTGAAATCTTACGAACCTAAAATTTTATGAATTTGAAAAACTTGTGAGTCTAAATTCTATGAATCTTTCAAAACTTTGCAAATCTTTAAATTTTAAAATTGTAATTCTTTAAACTCAAATTGTGAATCTTTGAGTTTCAATTTATACTATGAATTCTCGATTATGAAATTTTTTTAGTACTTCAAATCGTGAATCTTTGAAGTTTTGAAATTTTGTAGTCGTTGTGAAGCTAGACTCAGATATATTAGGTGTCTATATCTTTGTGCAATTCTTGTTTCATAGAAATTGTGCAAAGAGGGATAATTGTAGACACCTTGTCATAACGTCTAGATCCGGGGATCTATTGCTAGACATTGACTTAAGGGAGTCGCCACCAATCTTTTTATCTAGGTGCGATTGGCCACCTAAGGAATCTGTAATTTTAGGGAACACCTAAGCTTAAGGGTCCCTAAAAGAATAGGTTCAGGTCTGCTAACCAGAATAAGGTTCGGGAGTTCGGTTACGTGTGAGGAAGGTTATAGCACCCTCACAATGCCCATCAAAAGATAGTACCAGCTTAAATTTGTGTTATCCAAAAAGCCTTAAAATTTTATCAAGTAATTAATTGTTGGAAATTATTCTCAATTGACTCTAATACTTTTAGCAGAAATTTGAGAAAATTCCCTCACCTCAAGAGTATGCAAGAAAAACTATTGTTTCACTTGCAGAGGCTCCATCATCGGATTATTTAAAGAAAAATCAAAATCAAAATCAAAATAGAAAGGAAGGAATAGATGATTGTTCTTGTGTAGGGAAAATTGATACTTTCAACTTTTCCCAAAAAATATTTTTTGGAAATTTATTTTTAAGGAAAACTGATACTTTCAACTTTCCTTAAAAATTGATTTTTTGAAAATTTATTTTTAAGGAAAATTGATACTTTCAACTTTTCCCCAAAAATATTTTTTTTGGAAATTTATTTTTAAGGAAAATTGATACTTTCAACTTTTTCCCAAAAATATTTTTTTGGAAACTTTGATTTTCAAGGAAAATTGATACTTTCAACTTTTCTTTGATTTTCAAGGAAAATTGATACTTTTAACTTTTCCTCAAAAACCCTTTTTTGAAATTTTATTTTTAAGGAAAATTGATACTTTCAACTTTTCCCCAAAAATGTTTTTTTGGAAACTTTGATTTTCAAGGAAAATTGATACTTTCAACTTTTCCTCAAAAACCTTTTTTTTTTTAAATTTTATTTTTAAGGAAAACAGATACTTTCAACTTTTTCCCAAAAATATTTTCTTTGATTTTTATTTAAAGAAAATAAAATAATAAAACAAAATAAAAGTGAAAATAAATAAAAATAAATAAATAAATAAAGAAAAGTAAAAAGAAAAATAAAATAAAGATAAAAAGAATTTAAATAAACCTAATCTAATAAATAAAAAACAAATAAATTTAAAAAAAAACCTGGAGCGGCTCGGAGGGCGGCTCGGCTCTGCTCGGCTCAAGGAAGAGAAACGGCTCGGAGAAGCAGCTAGGGACCTCGGCTCGGCTCGACTATTGGCTCGGAGGGGGAAGACAAGCGCGGGTCAAGAGGCGGGTCAACACTCGAGTCGGGTCGGATCTCGGTAAAACGTGCGGATCCTCTGGGTCACTTAAGGCAAAAACGACGTCATTTTGGGAGAGTATATAAGGCTATTCCCTCTGTTTTTCGGTAGAAACCTTCTTCCCTCTCTCTCTCTTCTTTCTTTTTTCTCCCGCTTCTCTCTAAATGGCTGAAGAACTCCAGTTGACTATTCACCAGATTCTGGCATTTTTTGTCGGAATCTGGGTTTTTTGTCGAAAGTTCATCGAAAAGTTGGTCGGTTTCTGGGATCCTTTACCGAAAACTGGGTAACTCGTCAGAAACTTCAAAGTTGGCCGAAATTTTCATCGAAAAATGCAACTTTTGTCGAAAAATTCAATCGAAATCTGAAATTTTCCAGAAATTTCCAGAAAAAAAATCTCCAAAAATCTCCAAAAAATTTTTCCTAATTCCCAGAACACTTTTAAACCTTTTCTTAGCCTTCAAAAATTTTCTACACGCCTCTTTTCTCTCAAATCAGTAGCTTTTGCTCACTATTTTTTTCTGTGTCCTCTTCCTTCTGTGTTTTGTACCTATTTATAGGGATTGATCAGAAGAGTTTCTGATCAATCCCTATTCCTTTTTGGATGGGAATTCAATCTTTGAATCCAATTTGGATTCTTAATTGAATCCCCATTCACGGTAGGATTCTTCAGCCTTCAATCACAACCCCAAAAAAAAGAAAAAAAATAATCAGATAAACGAAAAAAAATCAGATAAACGAATAAAAAAATTAACAGATAATTAAAAATAAAATAAGATAAATCCAAAAAAATATTACAAGATAAAAAATAATAATAAATTATAATATTATAATAAATATATAACTATATAAATACAATATATATATAAATATTAACAGAAAAAAATAAATAAAGATATACATATATTAATACATAGTAATAATAAATAAATAATAAAATACATAAAACACGAAAGAAAAAAAATAAAATAAAAATAATACAAAATAAAAACCAAATTGGGCTTACCCATTTGGGCCAGGCCCAATTGATCCGGGCCTGGACCAAATTGGGTGTCTACAGCTGCCCCTCTTTGCACATTTTCTGTGAAACAGAAATTGCGCAAAGACGTAGACACCCAATCAAGATGCAACTCAACATTTTCATTTTTTTGTTTTTTTTTTGTTTTTTTGTTTTCGTTTTTGACCAAAGCTCCTCTAAACAGAGGCTCAACAACTTTGAGAAACATAAATGGCTCCTTTAATCAGAGCCTCAACAACTTTGAAAAAAATAAATTGCTTCTCTAAACAGAGGCACCACGACTTTGGGAAAGTAAATTGCTCCTCTAAATAGAGGCACCACAACTTTGAAAAGTAAATTGCTCCTCTAAACAGAGGCAACACGACTTTTGAAAAGTAAATTGCTCCTCTAAACAGAGGCACCACGACTTTGAAAAATAAATTACTCCTTGACAATCATGTCCAAAGGAGTTGAAAGTTGTGTTTGAAGGAATTTCAGGAGATTATGCCCAAAGGTCTTATAAATCAACCCTGATATCAAAAGACATCCTATTTCAAGGATTAGGAACTTACCTGACAAGTTTTTCCTCAAATTTGCAAAATATCTTCATATCTGTCTTCTCTATGTGGGATGTTGGAACACCCATGCTTCTTGAATTTATACACTATACTTTTTTGAAAGTAGTGTATGCTATGCAATGCATATGAATTTCAATGCATGCTATGAATATTGACTTTTGTTGAATCTTGAAATCATTACGAAGCTTTTATGAATCTTGGAGTCTTAGAACATTTCAATTTTTATTATAAAACTTTACGAATCTTTGAAATTTTGTAAACTCTTGAATTTTCAAATTATGAATCTTTGGATTTCAAATTTTCAGTTTGTCTGAATCTAAATAAAATGGATGTCTTTTGTCTTTACGCAATTCCTATTTCATAGAAGCTATGCAAAGAGGGGCAACTGTAGATATTCTATTTTATTCAAAATTTTTCTAGGAGAAAAAACGAAGCTTCAAGCTTTATAAGAAATTTTTTAATTTGATTTAATTTGTTTTATTTATTTATTTATTTTTGTTTAATTTTACTTGTTTCAAAAAGTCAAAAAAAAAAGAAATTAGAAAATCAATAAAAAAAGGAAAGCTTAAAAAAATTGAAGATTTTGCAAGAAATTTTGGTGCTTGATCCATGCAATCACTGAAATTAAATCATAATAAAATCAAATCACATGCAATCACAATCCCAAAATTGATTTACTAGCCAAAATAAAAAGGGATTGAATCCTTATAAAATGGTATTCAAGCACACACACAAAAGGGAGGGGAATGAATCTAAGCTGTTAAAAAAGTTTTTCCAAGTTTTTGAAAGTTTTCTTTTAAGGGGGAAATCATTCAAAAAAAAATCCCAAGTAACACCATTGCAACCTTTCGTTGACCAACCACAAAATAAACCCATCACGCAACCAACCTCTCACCTCAAGGCTAGAAAATCGAAACAGAACAGAAGCAAGTTAAAGCCAGAATCACATTACAGCAACCCTACATCCAAATCCCAACAACCCAAAAGCAACCTTTCAAATTCGTAACCCATAGAAAGCAATTTTAAGGCCAAAGACATTTTAAAACCAACCTGGGACCTGATTCACATGGGTGATTGAAGGTTTTTTTCTTATTTATTTATTTGTTTGCCTTTTTTTATCTTAAATTAATATTTGATTTTTATATAGATTTTTTTATGATTTGCTTTATCTGCATGGTTATTTATAATTGCATGGTTATTAACATACTTATTTTTGTGATTTATTTATTAATTGCATGATTATTAATATGTCTGTATGGTTTATTAATTGCATGATTATTAACATAATATTATTTTGCATGGTAATTTTTGCATGATAATTTTTATTTTTTTAAATTAAAAATATTGGTAAAATTTTTTTTTTTCAATCCTACCAAACTATTGGAGGATTTGCATATTAAATTAAATCTTACCAAACTATTGGAAGATTTAATACATTTTCTAAAAAATAAATTTACAAGGAAATCTCATCAAACTATTAGGAGACCTACATCAAAGTAAATCTTACCAAACTATTAGAAGATTTTACTAATTATTTTCTTGAATAAAAAATATATTAATGAATTCATCGACAAAGCCTCTTTAAAGTGGCACACTAGTCTTCATGAATACTCTTGAGTTGAAAGAATTATCTTAAATAGCTACCAAACTATTGGAGTAATTTTAAGATCAATTTTCAATATTAAATATTTTGGTAAATTATAAAATGATTAAGGCTTGGATAATTTGAAATCAAACTAGTACCATCATTTGGATGAGCACTGTGAGAGTACTATAACCTTCCTCACTCGTAATCGTACTCCTAAACCTAAAATTTGATTTCGTGGACTAGAATTTACTATTTAAAAATACATAAGTCAATCTTGGCCTTCTTTTTAAATGAGACAGATTATGTCAGGTGGCCAATCACACCTAAACAAAAAAGATTGGTGGTGACTTCTTTAATCCATGTCTAGCAGTAGGTTCACGGATCTATATGTTATGACAGCGACATTAGAGAGTTGAGCTAGTTGTCAATCATATGTTATCTTAAGCCTTAGTTTGATAGTTTTTGTGTGATTATTTATCGACATTAGAGAGTTGAGCTAGTTGTCAGTCATATGTTATCTTAAGACTTAGTTTGATAGTTTGTATGTGATTATTTATTTTTTTCATGTATACTAACCCATTTGTTTATTATTTTGTACCTTGTGTATAGCATTAAATTGAAGGCATGTAAGATTGGGATTTATGAATAAAATATCAAAAGGTTTGTTTGTTCCTTCACATACTGCATATTCACACATAAGCTCTAGATCCAAGCTTTGTTCTTTATTAAGAGAGAGTGAGTACTGACGCTTTCCTAAAGTGATAATCTTTGTATGATCTAACGAAAGACTCTTACTCAAATTGAACCATTTTCACTTGAACTTATAATAGGTGAGCATTTAGGTGTCTTACTAGTTTATCACAATCATGATATGAGAAGCAATTAGAGAACTTTTAGGCTATCAAAGCGTTCAAACCTAACATGTAGTCAAAACCTAAGGTTCCAACCTTAAGTAAGAGCCTTGCCCAACCATTGTATAGAATATAACCAAAGATTAGGACATATGAACATTTTTTACTCTTGATAAATTTAGAAGTTTTTTTTTTTAAGAACTAAACGTCCATTTATGTTTTGTATGGTGTCATAACATCTAGATCCGGGGATCTATCGCTAGACATTGACTTAAGGGAGTCATCACCAATCTTTTTTATCTAGGTGCGATTGGCCACCTAAGGAATCTGTCCTTTCAGGGAACACCTAAGTTTAAGAGTCCCTAAAAGAATAGGTTCAGGTCTACTAACCAGAACAGAGTTCGGGAGTTCGGTTATGTGTGAGGAGGTTATAGCACCCTCACAACGCCCATCAAAAGATGATACCAGCTTAAATTTTTGTTATCCAATAAGCCTTAAAATTTTATCAAGTAATTAATTATTGAAAATTATTCTCAATTGACTCTAATACTTTTAGCAGAAAATTGAGAAAATTCCCTCACCTCAGGAGTATGCAAGAAAACTACTGTTTCACTTGCAGAGGCTCTATCGTCGGATTATTTAACATTAAAAAATAAAAAGGAAGAAAAGAATGATTGTTTTTGTGTAGGAAAAATTGATACTTTCAACTTTTCCCCAAAATATTTTTTAGAAATTTTAATCTCGAGAAAAATTGATACTTTTCAAATTTTCCCCAAAATATCTTTTGAAACTTTAATTTCGAGAAAAATTGATACTTTTAACTTTTTCCAAAAATACTTTTTTGAAACCTTAATTTTGAGTAAAATTGATACTTTCAACTTTTCCTTAAAAACCGTTTTAAAAATTTATTTTTAAGAAAAATTGATACTTTCAACTTTTCACCATAAACATTTTTTGGAAACTTTAATTTCGAGGAAAATTGATACTTTCAACTTTTCCTCAAAAACTTTTTTTTTGAAAGTTTATTTTTAAGGAAAATTGATACTTTCAACTTTTCCTCAAAAAAACTTTTTTTGAAAATTTATTTTAAGGAAAATTGATACTTTCAACTTTTCCCCAAAAATATTTTTTTTTTGGATTTTATTTAAAGAAAATAAAATAATAAAACAAAATAAAAGTGAAAATAAAAAAATAAAAAAAGTAAAGAAAAGTAAAACAAAAATAAAAATGAAATAAAGATAAAAGAATATTAAATAAACCTAATCTAATAATAAAAAAATAAACAAATAAATAAATAAAACCTGGAGCGGCTCGGAGAAAGGCTCGGCTCGGCTCAGTTTAAGGAAGAAAAACGGCTCGGAGAGCATGACTCGAAATGTCGGCTCGGCTCGGCTAACGGCTCGAGGAGGCAGATCACACGCGGGTCGAAAAACGGGTCGATGCTCGGGTCAGGTCAGATCTTGGCAAAACGCGCGGATCCTCTGGGTTATTTAACGCAAAAATGGGCATCGTTTTGGGAGGGTATGTAAGGATGATTCTTTAGTTTTTTCACTAGACCGAACCTCTTCCCTATCTCTTCCTTCATTTTCTCTCCCTTCTCTCTAAAACGCTCGAAGAACTCTGGTTGAATATTCACTGAATTCTGAAAATTTTCATCGGAATCTGAGTTTTTTGCTAGAAATTCGTCGAAAAACTGATCGGTTTCTGAAAATGTTGCCAGAAACTGAGAAGTTGGCCGAAAACTTCAAACTTGACTGGAATCTTCGTCGAAAAATTCAACGTCCGTCGAAAAATTCACCGGAATCTGAAAATTTTCCAAAAATTTTTAGAAAAAAATTTCACCGAAAAATCTCTAAAAAATTTTTCTCAATTCCTAAAGCTATTCCAAAGCACCAAAACCTTCCTAGCCTTTAAATCTTCTCTGTGTCTCCTTTTCTCTCAACCAGTAATTGTTTTTCTCCATTTTCTGTGTGTTCCTTTTGTTCCTGAAGATCCCTTTTATAGGGATTGATCAGAAGAGTTTCTGATCAATCCCAATTCCTCTTTGAATTGGGATTCAATCATTGAATCCAACATGGACTGTTCTGATTGAATCCCAATCCAATTTCAGTCGAATAAATAAAATAAATAAAATAAATAAAATAAATCAGATAAATCAAAAAATTAACAGATAAATTAAAATTATATAATAGATAAATTATAATATATAATCTGATATACATATAAATATTAATAGAAAAAGAAAATAATAATAATAATAAGGATATATACATATTAATAAATAGTAGTAATAAATAAATAAATAATAAATACCTAAGATAAAAAATAAAAGAAAAAATATATATATAAAGCAATAATAAAAATAAAAATGTAAAATAAAAAAAATAAAAATAAAAATAAAATAGACTTACCTATTTAGACCAGGCCCAATTGATCCGGGCTTAGACCAAATTGGGTGTCTACAACTGCCCCTCTTTGCACATTTTCTGTGAAACAGAAATTGCGCAAAGTCGTAGACACCCAATCAAGACTCAACTCGACATTTTCTATTTTTTTGTTTTTTTGTTTTTTTTTTTGTTTTTGATCAAAGCTCCTCTAAGCAGAGGCTCAACGACTTTGAGAAATATAAATGGCTCCTCTAATCAGAGGCTCAATGACTTTGGAAAATAAATGGCTCCTCTAATTAGAAACTCAATGACTCGAAAAATAAAATAGCACCTATAATCAGAAGCTCAACGACTCGAAAAATAAAATGGCTCCTCTAATCAAAAGCTCAACGACTCGGAAAGTAAATTGCTCCTCTAAACAGAGGCACCACGACTTTGAAAAGTAAATTGCTCCTCTAAACAGAGGCACCGCAACTTTGAAAAGTAAATTGCTCATTGACAATCATGTCCAAAGGAGTTGAAAATTGTGTTTGAGGGAATTTCAGGAGATTATGCCCAAAGGTCTTATAAATTAACCATGATACCAAAAGACATCCTATTTCAAGGATTAGGAACTTACCTGACAAGTTTCTTTTCAAATTTAAAAATATCTTCACATCTGTCTTCTCTATGTGAGATGTTGAAACACCCCTGCTTCTTGAATTTATACACTATACTTTCCTGAAAGTAGTATATGCTATGCAATGCATATGAATTTCAATGCATGCTATGCAAGTGTTGGTCAATTAATTCTTATTCAATGTATGGTACTCAAGTTTCTCAAGCTCTTTTCTTAAGCATCAAGCCCTTTGATTCTTCAAAGATCCAATTATATTGCTCTTCTAAGATCGAGCCAGTGTAGCTCTTAATTGTCTCTTCCACTCACATTCTTCCTGTAAGAAATCTCTTTCCAAATTCAATGTCCTAATCAGGAACTGAACATCTCCATTCTGCCTTTATCACTCTTGACTTATTCAATGTAATGTAAAAATCTTTCATATTGTTATTCATACATCAATCATTATTTCAAACTCAAAAAGTAAGAATGCATTTGCACATTTCTTCCATGGTGGGGTATTAGGAAGAAAGAAATATGAATGGTTGAGAAACAGTCATCAGAAAAAAACACAAAGAATGAAATAAAATGTCTCTTATTAGCAAAATGTTGGCTAATTTCAGCCAAAGGAGAATTATAAGGATCAGTATGGGGATAAAGCCCAAAATGAACAATTAGATAATCATGATAACACATCAAAAAGTTTTTTTTTCTAAAAACCTAAACCTCTGATGTACTTAACAACTTGGAACTCTTCAAAAATTTGCTAGCCTCCATGTCAGCGAACTTTCAAATTCGATGCTGTATTCTCTTTATCTAAGCTGTCTTTTCAGGTTTTCAACTTAGATAAACCCCTTATGACTCAAACCGCTCTTTTAGGGTTTTCACCTTGAGTCTTCCTTTTTCATTCACTTTTTTTTACTTTTTATTTTTTTTAAATATAGTATTTCTTCACAGTATCAAAATTTATAGGATGGGGTAAATCATTTCTATCCATCTCAGTTAGTATCAGCGCTCCACCCGAAAAAGTTTGTCTCACCACATACGGTCTTTCTCAATTCAGAGTCCATTTTCTTTTACTATCGTGTTGGATAGGAAGGATTCTCTTCAAAACCAACTCATCTTCTCGAAAGCAACAGGATCAAATCTTCTTATCATGAACCCTCATCATTCTTCTTTGATATAGCTAACCATGGCACAATGCCGTCAATCTCTTTTCTTCTATGAAATTTAACTATTCATAGCATTCTTGAATCCATTCGGCTTCTTTCAACTCAACTTCTTTTAGAACCCTCAAGGAGGGGATCTCTACTTCCACTAGTAGTACAGCTTTCATCCCATAAATCAAAGAAAATGGGGTTGCCCCAGTAGAGGTACGAATTGACGTTTGATATGCATGTAATGCAAATGGTAACTTCTCATGCCAATCTTTGTAAGTCTCGATCATCTTCTCTAAAATCTTTTTTATGTTCTTATTGGCTGCCTCAACTGCCCCATTGATTTTCAGACGGTATGTTGTAGAGTTATGATGTTTGATCTTGTATTAAGCACATATTTCTTGCATCATCTTACTATTTAGATTCTTGGCATTGTCTGAAATAATTCTCTCTGAAAGCCCATATCTACAGATGATCTCTCTTTTTATGAATTTACAAACCACAGATCGTGTCACACTTGCGTATGATGCTGTCTCTACCCATTTTGTGAAGTAATCTATCATCACAAAAATGAATCTGTGCCCGTTAGAAGCTTTTAGGGTGATTGGACCAATGACATCCATGCCCCACATTGAGAATGGCCATGGTGGTGCCATAACATGTAAAATAGATGGTGGAGCATAGATCTTATCAGCATATATTTGGCATTTATGGCATTTACGAGCATAGTCAATGTAATCATTTTCCATCATCAACCAGTAATATCTTGCTCTTATGATCTGTCTCACCATCATATGTCCACTGGTATGTGCCCTACATATTCCATCATGCACTTTTTCAATGATTTTTCTCGCTTCAGTCTTACTTATGCACTTTAATAATACTTGATCCCTGCTTCTTTTGTACAAGACATCCCCATCCAAGAAAAAGCTCATAGCCAATCTTCAGATGCCCCTTTTATCATTTTCTATTACTTGAACTGGGTACTGCTGATCCTTAATATACTATAGAATGTCATAATACCAAGGCTTTCCATATTCTTCTTCCTATACATTAGAGCAATAAGCTGGTATATCCTTAACATCTAACTTGATGGGTTGAATGTCAGTATTATCATTAATTCGAATCATTGCAGCCAGAGTAGTCAATGCATCAGGAATCAAATTCTCTTCTCGAGGTAAGTGGTCAAATTGGATATCTTCAAATTGCTTCATCAACTCTAGAATATACTTATGATATGGAACGAGTTTTGAATCTCTCGTCTCCCATTCTCCTTTCAACTGATATATAACTAGGGCTGAGTCTCCGAACACTTTCAGTGCTTTCACTCTTCTATCTATAGCAGCTTGTAAGCCCATGACATATGCCTCATATTTAGTGATATTATTTGTGTAATTAAAATTTAACCTTACTATTACAAGGCAGTATTGTTCTTCTGGAGAAATCAGAATTGCCCCAATTTCATGCCCCAAGGCATTAGCAACCCCATCAAAGTACATTTTTCAACATTTTTCTCCATTCTTCCCTTCTTTCAATTAGGAAATAGTCATTAGGTCTTCATCAAGGAATTCTAACTTCATTGGCTCATACTCTTCAGTAGCACGATCTGTAAGAAATTATGCTATAGTGCCCCTATTTTATTACTTTTTGGCTTACATATATAATATCATATTCTAAGAGCATTACTTACCATCTAGCAATTTTTCCAGACAAAGAAGGCTTCTCGAAGATATACTTTATTAGATCCAGTTTTGCTATGAGCCATGTTGTATGATAGAGCATATACTATCTGAGTCTTTTGACAGTCCACGCTAATGCACAACACATTTTCTCCAATAAAAAATACTTGGACTCATATTCTGTGAACTTTTTACTCAGATAATAAATAGCTCTTTCCTTTCGGCTAGCCTCGTCTTACTGCCCCAGCACACATCCCATTGAATTTTCACATATAGTTAAGTATAAAATTAAAGGTTTTTCTAGAACAGGTGGCACCAATACTGAAGGGTTTGATAAGTATTGCTTAATTTTATCAAACGCCTCTTGACATTCTTCATTCCATTTCCTTGGATTATTCTTGCGAAGAAGCTTAAATATGGGATCACATTTGTAAGTAAGCTGAGAGATAAATCGGGAAATGTAGTTCAATCTCCCCAGAAAACTTCGAACTTCTTTTGGTGTGCTAAGAGGTGACAAATTCTAAATGGCCCGTATCTTATCTGGATCGACTTCAATTCTTCTTTCACTGACCATAAAGCCTAGCAACTTCCCTGACTTTACCCCAAAGGCGCACTTGGCTGGGTTTAATTTGAGTTGAAATTTTTTCAACCTCTCAAATAACTTTCTGAGACTGGTGATATGATTTTCATCCTTACAGGACTTTGCAATCATATCGTCTACATACACCTCAATCTCTTTGTGCATCATGTCATGGAAGAGTGTTACCATGGCCCTTTGATATGTTGCCCCAGCATTCTTTAACCCAAAAGGTATGACTTTGTAGCAAAAGGTTTCCTACATGGTCACGAAAGTAGTCTTTTTCATATCATCTGCAACCATTTTTATCTGATTATACCCCGAGAAACCATCCATAAAGGAGAAAATTGAATGCTTAGCCGTGTTATCTACCAGCGTGTCGATATGAGGCAAAGGAAAGTTATCCTTTGGACTAGCCTTATTCAAGTCCTGATAGTCTACACATATTCGTACCTTTCCATCTTTTTTAAGAACTGGGACTATATTGGCTACCCACTCTGGATACTTAGCCACTTGTAAAAAACCTGCATCAAATTATTTCTTCACCTCTTCTTTAATCTTTAGTAGCATTTCGGGCTTCATCCGTCTTAGTTTCTACTAAACTGGCTTACATTCTAGTTTTAAGGGTAATCTGTGCTCCACTATCTCCATGTTTAGCCCTGGCATATCCTGGTAAGACCAAGCAAATACATCTACAAATTCTTGAAGTAGGTCTACCAATCGTTGCCTATCTCTTGATGAAAGTGAAGTGCCCATTCTGACCTTTTTCTTATTCTCTTCATCTCTCAAATTCACTAAGTCAACTATCTCCTTATGAAACTCAATTGGCTTATTTTCTTGTTCAATCAATCTCATTAGGTCCGGAGGCATAACATATTCTTCAAAATTCTCTTCATTGTCAAGTTCATCGATGTTAATTGAGTTCTCAAAACTAACCTCTTGATTGTTATCATGATTATCTTCATGTTCATTTAAAGACTTGAAATTGAATGAAATGGGATATGTTGGCAAGATGTGCTTGAAAAAATGAAAATAATGAAGACACAAGAAGAAATGAATGAAAACGCATCCTTCCTATTTTTATTAAAAATAATAAGAGATAAATGGCCCAAATAAAAAAGATCACCCCAATGCCTTGGGCAATAGCTATTGAGATGTTACAATTACATTGTATTAGTATCAAAAGTCACAGGCATCTCGATGGCACTCCAATTATTCAACTCATAATCTGACGGACAAATATGAACCCACTCCTCTTGATTAAACCCCACTTCATCTTCAACAGCATTAATGGTTAACTAGGCAAAAACGTCTTCCATATTTTTTCTGTATCTGAGTACATAAATTCTCCAGGTCTAAAAGTCTCATACAGGTGTGGGATAACCATTAGTCTTGCTGTCTTTCTTGATGGCCTTCTTTTGACCTCCCATTCTGCCATCTCATAGCCTAGGCCTACCCTGTTGCTATTGTCTATCACCGTTGGGGGTTCTTTTATTCCCTGCAAGTTTTTGCCCAGCCCTAGTCCTGGATACCAGCCCTTATTGATGACTTGGCTCATCACTATCCCTGAAAAGGGTTGACTTTTAAATCTTTCACCTATAGAATTGACCAATTCAAAAGATCGATAGGAGCATTCTAATGTTTCTTCGACAGCCTCTACATATGGAGTATTCAATGATTGGGTCACTAGCATGTCTTTCTCTTCAACTACCACTACTAATTGACCCTCTACATTAAACTTTATCTTTTGGTGCAAAGTAGAGGGCACAGCTCCTGCCATGTGAATCCATGGCCTTCCTAACAAACAGCTGTAGGATAGAGAGATATCTATCACTTGAAACTTCACATTGAAAGTACATGACCCAATTTGTAAGGGCATCTCGATATCTCCCAGGACTTCTTTTCTGGTCCCATCAAAGGCTCTCACAATCATCTGACTGTCTTTCATATGAGAGTAATCAATGGGTAGCCTTGCCAAAGTTGACATAGGCATGACATTGATAGCAGAGCCATTATCGATAAGGACCTTGGCTATGATATGGCTCTTGCACTTGACTGTGATATGCAGAGCCTTGGTATTTCCTTTTCCCGCTAAGGGAATCTCATCATTGCTGAATGAAACGTGATTTGGCATGATTAGATTTCTAGCTAGATGGCTCACATATTCAACAATACATTATGTGCCATGTATGCCTGATTCAATACTTTCAGCAGGGCATTTTGGTGTGGCTCTGAGTTCAACAGCAGTGATAATAATGAGATTCAAGCTGGCATTTTATTCAACTATTCCACAATTGAATACTCACTATGTTTTACTAGCTTCAGGAATTCACAAACCTCTCTTTCTGATACTGGCTTCGGATAATCTTCTTCAGGTTCTATTTTAGGATTATTCCATCTTTCTCCGTCTTTAGCCTTCTCTCTTCTAGCCTTTTCTAATATTTTTGGAATGTAACACCTCTCACTTTGGGTAATGCCTCATACACTAGTTATATTGGAAGCATTGGCTTTGGAGACATCTTCTTCTTGCCCCTGAACTACAGTGTCACAGCCATATCTCCAGGGTATAGCTTTATCATCCTTGTACGAGAAAGAAGTCGAAACTTTAAAAGTTATCGACCTAGGGATGAGTTTGTCTATGATTGACTTCAATTTGTTCCCACACTGAATTGTCACTGGTTTTGGAAACAGCTTTACATGCCTATTAGTCATGGACACTTTAACATTCTTTAAGTCTTCTCTTTCTTCATAGACCTCCATCTGATGTAAATCCAAGAGTTTTTGCACCTCTTGGTGAAACTGCTCACAGGTTTCAATGGAATGGCCTATTACCCCATTATGATACTTACAACTAGGACCAGCTATATATGCTCCATGATAGCTATATGGGCTTACTAGTTGTATCATGTCAACTCTTTATAAAACATCGAACAGTTGGCTGAAAGGTGTCTTAATATTTGCCACTCTTTTCTTTACATGGCGCTCCTGTTTTTCACTTATAACATTCACATTATGATTTGATAAAGGATTGCCACTAACATTTGGTGCAGTCACCCCTCCTGTATCAAAGCAAATCATCCCATCCTTGATCAACCATTGCACTTTATGTTTCAGGGTGGTGTAATTTTCGGTGGAGTGACCGACAATCCCATAATGGTAGTCACAATGGGCTGTGGGATCATACCACTTGGGGTAAGGTGGCTTGAGGGGTTCCAATTTACTTGGAGTAAACAAATGACTATTGTAAAGCTCCTTATATAATTTTGTATAAGTCATTGGAATCGAGTCAAACACAAGTTTCTCATGGGTAGTTCGTTGCTCTCGCGAACCACCAATGGGGTTAGTTGAGCAATTTTGGGGTCTTGGGGTAGGTTGAGTGTTAGGACTGTACATGGTATTTTGAGGCTTATGAGGGGTTTGATATGTTTAAGGGTATGTGATTGTACAAATGGTTGGTATGGGTGAAGGAAAGTGTTATTTATAGTAGGGTAATATGGCAGATATCTTGGTGGTAAGTAGGGTTGATAGCCTCCAAATTGCTATCTATCAAAGCTCATAGCCTGAGCTTCAATTTTTTTCTTCTTCGGGACTCTCTTGCTAGATGCTTCATTTCCTTCTAGCTTACCATTCTTGATGGCACTCTCAATAATTTCTCCTCAAATTACCATATCAGCAAAGTTTTTCGTTGCATTCCCTATCATCTTTTCATAATAAAGAGGTTTTAAAATGCTAACAAACAGCACTGTAGTCTCTTTCTCAGTCAGAGGAGGTTGTACTTGAGAAGCAATATCCCTTCACCTCTGGGCATACTCTTTAAAAGACTCGTTTGCCTTTTTTTCCAGATTCTATAAAGATAAACGATCAGTGGTCAAATCGATAATATGTTGATATTGACCAATGAAATCATGTGCCATATCGTTCCAAGAGCAAATGCGGGTTCTATCCAGCTAAACATACCACCTGACAGCAGAGCCTGTAAGGCTATCCTGAAAGACATGCATTAAGAGTTTTTCATCATAAGCATGAGCTACCATCTTCCGACAATACATTGTGATGTGAGTTCTAGCACACTTTGTACCATCATATTTTTTAAATTTTGGTACTTTGAACTTATGAGGAATGACCATATCAGGGACTAGGCAAAGCCCAGCAACATCAACTGACCCATAAAAACTAAATCCTTCCATAGCCCGTAGCCTTTGCTCTAGCATACTAATCTTGGAGCTTTCTTAAGTTTTCACTCTTATCTTTTCTTTCTCCTTCTCTTTTAAATCATCTAGATCAAGAATTGGCTCTATCGCCTTTCCAGTAAAGACAGAATTTACATAGCTATTATAATACCTTGGGTTGGAAGCTGACGGTATTCCAGGATATGTTGGATATGTGAAGTGCTACGGTGGAACCTCTTGAACAGACTGGGCTTAAGGTGGGCCAAAACCTAGAGGATAATAAAGGGTCAGCCACTTCTTACAACGGGGGAACTTGTTGGCTTGCATTTTCTTCAACTCTCTTTCCTTTATTCAAGTTATTAAGAGCATCCAGAATCTTGCTCAACTTACTTTCAATCTTCTCCTATGCTTTTTCTATCTTTTCAAATCTGTGAGAATTTTTTTGCTCTATTTGCCTTGCTCTGGATCTTGTGTTGTATCGATGGGCAGGGTTCTCGCTAGATGGAGCTATCCTTGAACCTTGAGTACCATATCTTAGAATTAGTAAATTTGTATGACTATCACATGGTTACTTTGTTAAGTGTAATGAATGAGAATGCAATGAATGAAAAATGCATGTATGCAAAGAACATTTACCTTAAAAACGGTATTCAACTAAAAGATTTCATTTATTCCAAAAAAAACTTTTATCTACATTAAGTTTATCATCCTAGAATTATAGCTATAAAAATTGTTTGATCTGTTTGTACTGGGCCTTGGCTTCTTCAATGAAGTTCAACAGCCGCTGTCCATGTTCTCCTACTGGGGTCACCATTTGTCTCAATGCCTCTGCCTCTTTTACCATCTCTCTTGCCTTGCATACCCCTTTACAGATTTAGGTTGTTAGGTGCTCAATGTATTTCTGTCGCCTAAGTTCTTTCTTTTACCACACCAGACTTGGTATGATAATTCTCTATGCTCCCTAACCAATGCAGCAATGTGGTCTCTTTATTCATTCAACTTTTACCTTAGCCTGCTCAAGTAACTGTTTAGCATGTTATTCTCTGCCTATACTTCGATACTTTCTTCTTCCAATTCAGCATACTCTTACTTCAATCTTGTATTTTTCTCAGTCAGCTCGACAATGGTTATCTCTTTGGCCCTTTCTCTCACACATAACCTTTTATGCTCTTGTTGTAGCTTTGCTAGATCTTCAATAGCTGTATCTCGTTCTCTAGCAATCTTGTGAACTTTAACTTCATGACTTTTGGCTCTATCTTTCCAGTGGGCTTTTTCTTCTTGAAGCTTCTGGATTTCTTGCTTTAACTTGCCCTTTTCAGACTCAAATTCTTTTGTTGCAAGCTCTAATTCTGATGGTGTCTCTTCAAATTTTTCTTCTGTTGGTGGTTGAGAGATTTCATAAGTGAGTACCATTTCTTGTCTTCTTTTTATTCTCCAAACCAAGTACCCTGGGGTGACTTTATCAGTAAATGGTCCAGGACTCACTCTTCGGGGATTTTTTCATGCTTTAATCATCTCATTCATCCTTTGAAATGCTTTAGGTTCACTGTAAGAGAAATCTAACTGATGAAGCCCATAAGTCATAGGAATGAACTGTTCTCCCTTAAATTACCTTCTCATTAAGAGTGGTGCATAATTTGTTACTCCTCATAAACCCAAAAGTGGGACCACTGTACTATCCCCACATTGATACAACATAGGCTCACGATTCATCCATGGGGCCAACCATCTCACCTTGGCACTTTTTAATTTTTGTAGGAAAGTTATCCATTCTTGTTTAGACTTTCATTCGGACCACCCACTTTCATAGAATTCCTTGAATGGAACATGATTACGGATATAAAGCTTCGAGAAAGCACCATTTCTCTATTCAAAATGGCTTTCATCCATAAGTACAATAACTGTATGCAACCTATGAAGCGCCCTCCATTCCAACGACAATGACTCAAAGATCTGATAGTCTCTGCTAATATTACCATTGAAAGATTATAGACATTGATCACACCTTTGAAAAAGTCAACCACCGCTATCTCAATATATCCCAAAACCTTTGGAAAGATCACTAGTCCGTATATGGCCAAGGTAAATATATCTAACCCCCGTTCTTCATTGGCATGTTGCATCAGAAACTCATGAAAGAACTTTCAAGGTAGGCAAACCTATTCTTGTTTCTTCTTTGTATGAGAATCCACAATTTCCTTGTCTATCCCTATGAATTGAGCCAGACTTTTACGAAATCTTGACTTATGTTTTTTGACATATGTCTTGTCAGGAGCCTTGAGGTGCAAACCTAACAAGATCGAATATTCTTCGATGGTGGGAGTCATATCAACTTCATTAAAGATGAAACACTTGTATGCAGGATCTCAGAATTGTGCTGCAACTCTGATTAGTTGATCATCAACAGCCACTACTAGAAGGTGTGCTATATGCCCGTGTCTCTGGTAAAACTGCTCTTGTTTTGACGGACTCATCTCCTTTCAGATATCAACCAAATCCTCTAAATTGTTCTGTTTGAGGAGGATAGATGTTTCTTAAGACAGAGTAGAATCATACCCGATTGGCAAGTAATCTTCCATCTTCAGTTGAATCTTTTCTGACTAGGCCCTTACTTCATTGGGTGTTCCACAATGTGCAAATACGGATGAAGAACAAACTAGTCGTTCATTGGAGTCTATGAAAAAAATTTGTTGAAAACCGTTTTTCAAGCAAATGTTCTTTATGCAACTTTATGATATGCGTATGAACCAATGCAAAAGAATAAAAAAAAGGTTAGTATACCCAGAAAAAGAATAAATAAATAACCAAGTAAATTTAAACATCACACAGAGTAAAAGGAATGAATCCTATGCTTTTGGTCAATTCTAAAAGGAAAGAGTGATGGCTCTATCTATAGGTTAGGCACACTTAAGGTTCACTATATGCGATTTTAAGGTCAAAGTCTAAAGGTTCCCAAATTGTTCCTTACATCCTCGTCCATCACAGACTAGTAAGGCACCCTAATCCTCACCCATTACAGGCTACAAGCGAAAAAGGTTCAATTTGAGTGGGAGTATTTCGCTAGCCACTGCGGAGGCATTAGATCTCACAAAAGCAATAGGTACTTTACTCCCTCTTAGAGGGACGAAGCTCGGGTGTAGAGCTCATGTTATGCACATGCATATGAATGACATAATTAATAAAGTAAATAAACATGAATGAATAATAACACATATATACAAAAAAGGTTCAATTTTATTAGGCTTTTGGGTAACACAAATTATTTGCTGGCCTACTCTCAGGGTTCCCAGTGGAGTTGCCAAGCTGTCATAACATCTAGATCCGGGGATCTATCGCTAGACATTAACTTAAGGAAGTTGCCACCAATCTTTTTTTATCTAGGTGCGATTGGCCACCTAAAGAATCTGTCTTTTCAGGGAACACCTAAGTTTAAGAGTCCCTAAAAGAATAGGTTCAGGTCTACTAACCAGAACAGGGTTCAGGAGTTCGGTTACGTGTGAGGAAGGTTATAACACCCTCACAACGCCCATCAAAAGATGGTACCAGCTTAAATTTGTGTTATCCAATGAGCCTTAAAATTTTACCAAGTAATTAATTATTGGAAATTATTCTCAATTGACTCTAATACTTTTAGCAGAAAATTGAGAAAATTTCCTCACCTAGGAGTATGCAAGAAAACTACTGTTTCACTTGCAGAGGCTCCATCGTCAGATTATTTAACATTAAAAAATAAAAAAAAAAGAAAAGAATGATTGTTTTTGTGTAGGAAAAATTGATACTTTCAACTTTTTTCCAAAATATTTTTTAGAAATTTTAATCTCGAGAAAAATTGATACTTTCAACTTTTCCCAAAAATATTTTTTGAAAACCTTAATTTCTAGGAAAATTGATACTTTCAACTTTTCCTAAAAAACAGTTTTAAAAATTTATTTTTAAAGAAAATTGATAATTTCAACTTTTCCTCAAAAACCTTTTTTTGAAAATTTATTTTTAAGGAAAATTGATACTTTCAAATTTTTCCCAAAAATATTTTTTTGGATTTTATTTAAAGAAAATAAAATAATAAAACAAAATAAAAGTGAAAATAAAAAAATAAAAAAATAAAGAAAAGTAAAACAAAAATAAAAAATAAAATAAAGATAAAAGAATATTAAATAAACCTAATCTAATAATAAAAAAACAAATAAATAAATAACTTGGAGCGGCTCGGAGAACAGCTCGGTTCAACTCGGTTTAAGGAAGAAAAATGGCTCGGAGAACGTGGCTCGAAATGTCAGCTCGACTCGGCTAACGGCTCGGGGAGGCAGATCACGCGCAAGTCGAAAAGCGGGTCGACGCTCGAGTCGGGTTTGATCTTGGCAAAATGCGCGGATCCTCTAGGTTATTTAACGCAAAAATGACGTCATTTTGGGAGGGTATATAAGGCTGATTCCTTCGTTTTTTCAGTAGATCGAACCTTCTCCCTCTCTCTCTTCCTTCCTTTTCTCTCCCTTCTCTCTAAAACGCCTGAAGAACTCCGGTTGAATATTCACCGGATTTTAAAAATTTTCGTCGGAATCTGGGTTTTTCGTCGAAAGTTCGTCGAAAAACTGATCGGTTTCTAGAAATGTCGTCAGAAATTGGAAGTTGGCTGGAAACTTCAAACTTGGCCGGAATCTTCGTCGAAAAATTCAACGTCCGTTGAAAAATTCACCGGAATTTGGAAATTTTCCAGAAATTTCCAGAAAAAAATTTCGTCGAAAAATCTCTAAAAAATTTTTCTCGATTCCTAAAGCTATTCTAACGCACCAAAACCTTCCTAGCCTTTAAATCTTTTCTGTGTCTCCTTTTCTCTCAACCAGTAGCTGTTTTTTTCCATTTTCTGTGTGTTCCTTCTGTTCCTAAGGATCCCTTTTATAGGGATTGATCAGAAGAGTTTCTGATCAATCTCAATTCCTCTTTGAATCGGGATTCAATCATTGAATCCAACATAAACTCTTCTGATTGAATCCCAATCCAATTTCAGCCGAATAAATTAAAAAAATAAAATAAATTAAATAAATCAGATAAATCAAAAAATTAACAGATAAATTAAAATTAAATAACAGATAAATTATAACATATAATCTGATATACATATAAATATTAACAGAAAAAGAAAATAATAATAATAATAAGGATATATACATATTAATAAATAGTAGTAATAAATAAATAAATAATAAATACCTAAGATAAAAAATAAAAGAAAAAAATATATAAAACAATAATAAAAATAAAAATACAAAAAAATAAAAATGTAAAATACAAAAAAATAAAAATAAAAGAAAATAGACTTACCTATTTGGACCAGGCCCAATTGATCCGGGCCTAGACCAAATTGGGTGTCTACATATGGTGTCATATTGACTTTAGGGATCATTAGACAAAAATTTTAAAAGTTTCAATACCAAAGGAGTCGCCACTAATATTTTTTGTTGGGTGTAATTAGCTACCTAAAAATTTTATATTTTTAATAAAATAACAAAAAAAATTTAAAATTTAACAAAAAGACAATTTTGGTCTACAAAAACAAAACTAAGTTCGAGAGTACGATTACAGGCGAGAAAGGATTAGCATCCTCATAGCACTCGTTTTAAAAATAGTACCAATTGATCATATATTATCATTTATATCGATAAGAATGATTTTAATTCTAATATTTAAAAATAATTCCTTCAAAATTTATTTTTTGTAAAAATCTCTTTTGGTTTCTTTCTTTAAAAAAATGTTATTTAGGAATAAAAGAAAATTTTTAGTATTGAAACATTTTCTAATTCTCCAATATCTAGGTAAAATTTTGAATAATATTTCTTTACTTGAGATTTTCATAATAATCCACAAAATTTGAACATAATATTCCTTTATAAATAATAATTATTGAGAAACCCTCCAATATATAGGTAGAGCTCCGAGAATTATTTTGATTTAGGAATATTAGTTTTTTATTCAAAACAATTCTCCCAAAAACCACCATTTTAATTTATATTTATTTGAAAATGATGAAATGTAAGCAAATATCATATAAAGCAAATAGATAATGCAAATACAAATTAAAAATGCAAATGACCAATATAATCCACCTTATACATGTTTAATTTTTCTCTTTTTATTTAGGAATAAAATTAAATTCTTGAGTTTTAAAATATTTTTTAAATTCGCTAATATCTAGAAAAAATAATAAAAAGTTTTTCTTCACTTAGAATTCTCATGATATTCCTTAAACTTTGGCATAATATTCTTCCGTAAAAGGTAATTATTGAAAAGCCCTCCAAAATTTAGACAAGATCTCATAGATTATTTTTATGTAGAACTATTAACCATTATTTATTAAAAAAAAGTAATTTTCAAAATTATCACTTACAAATTCACATTTTTTTTATTTCAAGATATAATACAACATGAGATAAATAAATGATGCGAATGCAAACGATTAATCAACTTGACCTATCTTATACGCATTTAACCCTATTTCTTTTCATGATCTCTTTTTTGAAAGAAAATCAAGGATGGATAAAATTTTATTTATTTACTTATTTTGTGAAAGAAAAATTTCTTTAATTGAGAAAATTAACTCTTCAAAATATGATTTGAATTCCCTCTAATATCTAAAGTAGGGTTTTTCAGAATTTTTTTTTGTTTTTAAATTTTTTAAGAAAAAACCCTTCTTTTAATTTTTTTAGAAAAGATAGTTAAATGAAATTAAAGGAAGAAAAAGATGAAGTGTAGGGGGTGGTTGCTCGGCCAAAACTGTGACTGCCTACTCGGAAAAGACAGCACGTTTTTTGGCTTTCTCAAACTAGTCCTTAGAATTGAAATGATCCTCCTCGTTACATGTAAAACAAGATAGCTCATCAAGAAAAGAAAGAGAACAGACAACAAAACGAAAAAAGAACAAAATGTAAAGCTAAATGAAAAACTATCCAAATCAGCCAAGAAAATCGTGACTACCTATGCGGAGAAGGCAACATGGTTTTGGCTTCTCCATCTCTAATGACGTTGTGTGGTTCTCCAATTTAAAACCTAAGATAGCTAAAAGCAAAACTAATGGGAAAGGTAACAAAACAGTAGCCGAAGCTGCTACTGCTCAATGAAGATGAACAGAGCAAAAATGGTGTCGCCTAAATAAGGTGGGACCTTCCTTTTCTTTACAGGGACTTAGTGCTTGAAAAAAGCACCTCCATGTAGCCTTAAACCCAGAAGAAAACAAAAACAGAAAAAAAAGCAACCCGGCTTAGGAACAGCCTTTTTTTTTTTTTTAGCCTTTGAAACTTTTGCAAACCTTTTTTCTATGCTTTTGAGTAGCTCTTGGTCTTCAAAAAATGAAAGGAGCTTCTTTCAGTTACACATCCTAGCAAATATTGACCAAAGGAGAAAATTTTAAGCCTATATAAGCAGTAAACTAGAAAAGCACCAAAATCTCCTCTCAAAAACAGTTTATAAACCCGGAAACCCTTCTTACCTTTCCTTTTCTTCTTCGTTCAGAAGCTCTCAAATTTTCGCAGAAAAAAGGATTCTTTTTTTTCATAAAAACAAGGCGTTAAAACTCCAAGATTAGGCCCAAAACTTTCATGGATGAGAAGAATAGTACCAAAACCTAAACTTACCTAGAAACCATATTTGCTTGGCTTTCAAACTATTTCAAACTTCCCTCTCTTAAGTTTTGCAAAGCCATCTGGTTTCTTAACAAAAGACTTTCCTTTTATTATCTCAACCTAGAGAACATGGACCACGAATGAAAGCTTAAGCTCTATAGATAGCAAAAGGAAGACAGAACCGAAAAACTTTACATGAAAGGCAGTTTTTATTGACTTTAAACCTTTGGAAACCTTTGCCTTTTCTGTGTCTTGGAAAGCTTTCTCTTTTCCGACTAAAATACCCCTTTTTATTCATCACAACCAACATATACCAATCAAGATGAAGCTTAAAGCTCCTACTGCATCAAAGAAAAAAAAGCTAGAACACTAAATGTTTCTTGGTTTTTAAAGAGATTCCCCCTAGTTCATTTAGAAAGCTTACGTTTTTAACCTTTTTCTTTCTACATGATAAGCATGCAAACCCTATATATTAAAAAAACAAGAAGGCTGTTTATGCCCGAAATATTACATGGAAAAATATCAAAGCTACTTTCTACAGTAAAACTTTATAGGGAAAGCATGAAATATCCTATGCATATAAAGAATGCCGGAAAAAGGATCCAAAGGAAATACCTTTTTTCAAGCTTTCTAAAAACTCTTACTTTTTTTTTTTTTGACAAAGCTTCCACATTGTTTCTGGCAAAGCATTCTCTTTCCTTTACATTTTTTTAATAGCTAAAAGGCCTCTCTATCCTCTGAAAACATTTGTTTTTTGTTTATCTTAGTTTGCTATTTTTTTTTTTTATCCTCAAATCTTTCCCCCATTTTTTCTTGCTACCAAAACCCTTTTTCGTTTTTATAAGCCCCCTAGCCTTTTCCTTTTTAAATCAAACCCATCCTTTCCTTTTTATATCAGCTCCTTTCTTTGGAATAAATGGACCTCAGAAAACTATATCAGGCCTATTCGGATAGGCCTTCACCTTTTCTTTTTTGCTTTGGGCTTGTCCAAAAGGGCCAAGTTTTAGGGCATTTAAAATGGTCAATTTGGGTTGTGCTATTGGGCCATATAATAGGTTGTGTAAAAATGGGCTAATATAATGGGTTGCATTTGGGCCTTTAAATGGACCACATTGTGCTTTAAATTAAGCTAATGATGGGTGTCAAAAACATTTATCCATGTTGGGCCTCAAGTTTCAGCAATCCAAAACTAAATTAAATCGAGGCCGAGTTCACGCACAATGAGTGTGAAAATCTAATACAACATTAAAACAATCAAATTGATTAAAACTTATCATCAACTTATTTCAAATAAAATTGGATATCTACATATGATCTTATTTCTTTTGCTTTTGTTTTATCATACTTGCATAACATTTCATTTTGTGCATATGCATCATACACACATACAATGAAACATTTATTTTACACAATTCAGATGGAATATTGCTAGGGAAATGAATGATTGACAAGTCAAGGAAGATGAGCTTGGAAAGGTTTCCAAGGTGTGAGGGAATTGGCCCAAACAATGAGTTGTTATGGAGGTTAAGCACCGTTAAGTTAAGGAAGGAAAAAAAAGTTGAGAATGTGAAGTGTACCTCTCATGCCATATTCTACAAGGCTTAGATTGGTAAGGTTTCAAATAATGCCAGCATTGCAGTGTAGCGATCACTATTTAGTGGTAACAGCACCATCCACCATCGCTATTCACCCACAATAGGGTTGTAAATGGCAATCACACTCATAGCAAGCTTTGCAACTGCAAATAGTAGCAAAATGACCAATTATAGTTGTAACAAGACATTAAAGCTGCATTTCATCAAGAATATAAATCTTATCCATACTAAATGGGAAACTCGATTTTTCACTTGAATGAGGATAAAGATAAGCATTATATTATGGATGAGGATGAGGATGGGTATGATTTTAAATTTTTATTGAGTAAAAAGATGAGGATGGGTAATATAACACATGTCTTGTACTCGTACACTGCATATATTTTTACATATTTAGTATATAAAATTTTAATTAATAATATAAATTATTATTTTAGATTAATTAAAATTAATATATTTTTATTAAAAAAATATATTAATGTATATTCATAAAAATTTACCTAAATATACAAGATAAAAATAAAAAAAGCTAAAAGAATTTTAGTTTTTAATTTTTTTTTTAAAGCTATGGGTATGAAGATTATCTATACCCATTAAATACACACAGTGATAGAGATAAAGATAAATTGAAAATATCTGTTGGATATGAGTATAAAGATGGATATAATATGAAAATTCAAGGATTTGGGATGGGGAATGCTCTATCTTGCCTGTACATTACCCATTAACATCTCTACTTTTCATATTTTCCAAATCAAATCACAAAATATACAAAATCAAACTAGAGAAGAAAATCCACCCTAACTTTAAACAATTGAGTCAAAATCCAACAAATTTAAGTCTCAATCAAACTAAAAAAGAAATAATTCATGTTAAAAAAATAAATACCATTTTTGAAAATTTGAGTTATGGGTTCTAGGAAAGAACTCTCATATAGCCTGTATACCCATTGATTTTAGGCTATGCTCTATGTTATATTCTCCAAATTTGACTCTTGAGAGGGATACATAAATGAGACATTGTAGTTTAAAATCTCTTGAAGGAAAGGCAATGAAGATCTGAGCAAGACATGAGGTTGATTGGTTGTGTTTGGTGACTCTATTGCAATATGGGAAAGAAAAAAAATAGACAGAGGAGGAGCAAGAAACAAAGGAAAATGGGATAGTGATTTGAAGGCTAAAGACCATGCTCTACTACTTGCAAGAAGAGAAAGAATTGGATTTGGAATTTACTAAGACTTTGGTTTATAAAGTGAATGCTAATAATGATGTCACGTGGTTTTAATGATTAGAATTGATTTTTTTTTTTTTTGTTTAGGTGAAATGGTTGGGGGGAAAAATAATATGGATGGAAAATATACATTAGGGAAATTTTAATGATTTCAATGGAATTTTAAGAGGGATGTTAATTCTTAATTAGTTAATTTAATTTTTTTATAACTTAATGTATGTATAATCATTTTATTTAAAAGAATTAATTTTACTATATAATTTTAATATTATTAACGTTATTGTTAATTGAATCTTTTCTGTAAGTTTGATTATGGTTATGTCGCTAATTATTACATTATTTTTGTTAATTAATTATTTAAAATGTTACACTTGTGTATTTGATTTAATGATAAAACACAAGTACCTATGTTCAAGGAATTATATTTTAATCCCTTACCCAAATAATCATATTTTATAAAAGAAAATTTTAATGTTCATCATCATTCTTTAAAATAAGATTAAATATGTGTTTATAATATTCAGGTCCATAATTATCAGTTGTAACTAAAAATTTTATTTTAACATATAAATGAAAGAATTAAAAAGTGATAAATTACTTTAAGTATCATAAATAAATGTTATTATGATTATAAAAATTATTTAGTTTATTTTATGATAAGTTATGTAAAATAGAAAATAATTTACAACTGAAATTAATGCAATTATCATCATTTTATTTGTTACTTATATAATCGTAATAAATATGATATGACCTAAAATATGACTGCGATCATAATTTAAATCCCAGTTTATGATGGTTCCAGCCATGTTGCAACTGATTCCACCCGGCTGCAATGGCTGCCTCCAACCCACAAAGAAGAGACAAAAGTTCGAGTGTTGTTGTCCAGGCTAGCTTTCCATTTTAGAAGAATTTCTGTTTCTTTACCAGTTGCAAGTGCAGCAATGGAGGATGAAGAGGCAAAAACAGAGGACGACTGAAGCAGGACAAGTGTGAGGAAGAATTGGGCTTTGAATGGTATTAAGAAAGATGCCAGGATTTGGATAGTTCAAAAAGGATGACGGTTTGTTAATTGTAATAAATTACATAGGCTAGCATGGTCAGGTATTTATGTGAAATTATAGAGCATTTAGTGAATATGGAACACCCACATCTAGTGGAATATGAAACTTGAAGACTGATGGCTGTTATATATTTAATGTGGTTTCTTCAATTGTTGATTTGGGATTACAAAAATTGAAGAGTTCCTCTTCCATCACATCATCAATTAATCTTCAACTAATATAAAGATCCTATTGTTTCCAAATCTATATCTCTTTAACTTGGAGTGCTATGAACAGCGTTGAAGCCATGGGAGGCCCCTTCCTCAGTCTTTAAGTTCAAAAATTACATAATAATCCTAGAATATGCATAATTTTTTAAGAACATATATACTATAATTACTGTAATATAACAAATCAATTATAATTTGGCAATTGTAAGGTTCATAAAAAAATTATATATAACTGTTCGATAGCTACTCTAATTTCTAAAGGGTTGATGGTGAAGATCACAATGCAGATGGTGAAAATTCCTCTCTTTCTTTAATAGGCATCGACACAAATGCAACAAACAACATAGGGACCTTCATATAAAATAAGGCTTAATCAACAAACAAAATGTTGTCAAAATGTGGTTAGGATAACTTTGAAAACATTTTTTTTAACTCAAAACTTCAGTTTGGGAAAAAATGTTTTGTATTTTTGTTAATAATTATATTTGGTATTTGGTTGGCTATGTATTATTATTAGACATTTTGGATTAAATTTAATTACAATCAAACCACGGCTATAACTAAATATTAAAAATAAAAAATATTTTGTGATAATAAGCCCTTGAAATTTTCAAATAACCCTTCATCCTTCTCTTATATCTAATTAAGTCCTTAAAATTATTTTTGTCTGATTAAATCCTTAAGAGTATTATTGCGTTCCATTAAGATCTTGTTTTAGATTAATGTTGCAAAAAAAAAAATATTATTATTATTTCTTACCAGATCAACAAATGGTTGAAGTTTTTTGTATGATGCCAACATCTACATGACATATAATTAAAAATAAAAAAGCTCTCTGAAAGCTAATGTGGCTTTTATATTTTGCAATGTGAAAATTAATTTAACAAAGATAATGATTACTGTTGACGAGGTAAAAATTATGGATTTTAGTGGTTTTCATACAAAATATGGCTTAATTAAATAAAAATAGTGTTTTATGCTTTCAATCGGATAAAAAATATAAAAGTTTATTTGAGAAAGTGGAAAAAAGTACAACATTTTTTAGCATTTTAAGCAAAAAAAAATTTACAAAGGTATACACTTCAAAATCATCAATCAAATCCGTTTAAGTATACTAATACAATTACAATTAAATTTTGAATTATTTAAAAGGCAAAGAATGAAGAAAGGTCAGAAAAATGAAATTATGAGAAATAATTTGTATAAGAATAAATTGTAAGTAAATAAACTTAAAAGGTTATCGTGTAAAGTTATATTTATTATAATTTGATGTACTCACCCGTTGTATTCGTTGTTTGTTCATACAAATTAAAAAAAAAAAGTGATATTAGCACTATTGTAGAATTCCAAAGTGAAAGTATTATATCAAATCAGTACTAAAGCATTATATTACAATTGATACTAAAAGTCGAAATTTTTCATTTCACCATTACTTATATTTTAGAAATAGAAAATTCTAAACATACAAATTGAGTGCTTAAACATGACTATTCTATATCACAGCTGATTTATTACAAAACCTTTATTATTAGAGTACTTAAACATTTTCAACCCAAAGCAGAGAAAAAGAAATAGATTGAAAGCAAATACAAGTAACTAGAATTATTATCCATATTGATAGCACCTTAATTAGCCACTGCAGAATCCATAATCCCACAATTCTCCCAGTTTTATGATTGAGAAAGGATTAGACAATGGAAGCGATCGACAGCTAAGGGCTTGAGCAATCTGTTGCATGGTTGGCCGAAGTTTGGGATTGCCATTCAAGCATGCAAATGCTACCTTTGCAGTAGAGACGACATCCTCTGAGACTTGGTTTACTGGAGATGAGAGGCGTTGGTCTATCACTTCTTTTAGTAAATCTGTTGGTGATTAGGTATTGATGCTGATAAACTTGAACAAAGATCACCGGATGCCTCCCCATGAGAACTTCCATTGTTAGCACCCCAAAACTATAGACATCACATTTCTCATCTATCATCATTGTGTAAGCCAACTCTTCATAAAGAAATATTTAATTAATACTCTATTAAGCAAGAATAATACATGTTGAAAAGAAATGGCAAAATTTAATTAAAAATTATACCAACACATTATGTATTCTATTTATCATTTTAAATAAATATTAGTAAAAAAACTAAATAAACATGAATTCTCTTCAAATTCCCTTCAAAAGGACTATAATTACTTGAAAGTTTAAACTCAAAAGTTGAAGTATTAAAACTTTAAATTTAGTTGAGTTTAATATATGAAAATATATTAACAAATACCTTGAGCTATATATCCGAAAGTGCTTGCAAGTGAGGTCCAATTGGAGGAGTCAGGCTTTAAAAATCTAGTTATGCCAAAATCCGAGACATGAGCCTCATAGCTCAAATCCAAGAGAACATTATTGCTCAAAATGTCTCGATGGATTATAGGTGGTGAATGATCACTATGCACGGAAGACAAGGCGTTAGCCACTCCTTTTACAATATTTAGTCTCTTTTTCCAATTCAACTCCTCAGCCTCTTCCTTGTTGCTTAACAGCATTCTCAAACTTCCCCTTTCTGCAAACTCATAAACCAAAAAAGAGTTCTTTGGGTGTGAACAAAAGCCATACAGCTTTACAACGTTACGATGCCTTATCTCTGTTAAAACCTGAACCTCATTTTCAAAGGCTTTCAAGTTGTTGATAAGCATGCTATCTTCAGATTGAAGAAGTTTCTTCACAGCAACCACCTGACCAATGGGTAGCGCAGCTTTATAAACAGCTCCATAGCCTCCTGAACCGATGCAATTGTTGGGGCTGAAATCTTCAGTGGCTAAAATAATGTTCTCATAGAGTATTCTTCCATTATATCCCCATAATGTGAAAAAATCTCCAAGTTGTGCCTCCATTGACTCAGATTTTCTGGTTCGATTCTTTTGGCAAAGAAAAAAGAAACTTCCAGCCATGATAAAGAGTAAAAGAGGACCACAGAGTGGAAGCACAATGAAAATGATGACTTTGGTGCTTTTTCTATGACCAACTTTGTTGCTAGCAGCAGCAACAACACAAGGCATTAGTCTAGTGGCGTTACCACATAGGCCTTTACTGTTCGTTAAGGCATCAAATGAAGCCTCCTGAAATGCCTTAGTGTTAGGAATAGGGCCTTCTAATTGATTGTAAGATATATTCACAACTGTCAAGCTTTGCAAATCATTGAAAGAATTTGGGATGGAACCATTGCGCATATTGTGAGAAAGGTCCAATATTTCCAAGGAATGTAATTTTGCAAGCTGTTGTGTATCTCCCCAATAAGTAAATTCTGACTTAAATCTAGATTTTGAAGACCATTTATGTAGCTTACTGAAAGTGGAATGCTTTCTCCAAGTTTATTTTTGCTCAAATTCAAGTTCAATAACTTTGAGCACTCTCCAAGTTCGGCCCACTTAAATTGTTTGATGCCAAGTTAAGATGTTCTAGATTTGAAAGAACTCCAATCTCTGGTGGAATTTTGCCTGAAAGTTGGTTACCACTTAGCAAAAGTCAGAACATCAATGTCAATGCCCCCAATTCCTTGGGAATCTCACTAACAAGATGATTTGAAGAGAGACCGAGTTGCTGTAACTGAGTTGCATGTTTCAACTCGGGTGGTATCTTTCCAGAAATTTTGTTATTGGAGATTTGTAGGCTTGTTAAATTGTGGCATTGCCCCCACTTTGGAGAAAGTTCACCATAAAATCTGACATTGCTTAATGCAATATAATTCAAATTCGGATACACACCAAAAGCTTCTGATATATTTCCTGTGAAGTGGTTTCCTTCAAGCCTAACTCTGTATAAACTTTTGCAGTTTTTCAAACTTGGTGGGATATGACCCGTCAAATTGTTGTTGTGAACCGAAATATAAGCGAGTAGTCTGCCGCGGCATATATTCAGGTAATGGACCACTGAGATTGTTATATGATAATTGTAATGATGGCAACTGAGTAAGATTGCTGAGCGTTGAAGGAATTGGCCCTGATAAATGATTCTAGAAAAGAATTAATGCCACAAGCTTCGTCATATTCCCAATTGAAGCTGGGGTTGAACCAAAGAAACTATTCATACTCAACGAAAACTCAGTAAGAGATTTAAGCATCCCTACCTCTTGAGGTATGGACCCAGAAAACATATTTTTATGAAGGTAGTGAATAGATAAGCTAGTCAAGTTTCCTATGGAAGCAGGGATTGAACCAGAGAAATTGTTATCAGATAAAAAAGTTCTATAAGAGATACAAGCATCCCTACCTCTTGAGGTGTTGATCCGGAAAGCTTATTCTCAAAAAGGTAAAGACTAGACAATTTGGTTAAGTTTCCCATGGAAGTAGGGATGACACCAGGGAGATTATTACTTGACAACTGCATTGTGGTAAGAGATCCAAGCTGTCCTATTTCATTGGGGATAGAACCAGAGAGGTTATTACCATACAGATAAAGCCATACCGAGTTACTTAGGTTTCCCAGAGATGGTGGGATAGGACCAGTTATGTAATTCACTGAAAGATCAAGCATAACAAGTGACCTCATCATCCCAACTTCTTTAGGTATGGAACCATTGAGCCTATTTTCAACGAGGACAAGTCGGGACAAATTGTGCATGCTTCCAATAGATATAGGTATTGGACCAGTGAGATTGTTTGCATTGAGAATAAGTTGAGAAAGTGAACTCAATAACCTTCCTATATTAGATGGAATATTTCGGGAGAAATTATTTTGTGACAAGTCAAGCTCGGTGAGCTTGGAAAGGTTACAAACTTGTTCAGGTATAGAACCAGAGAGTCTGTTCCTCTTAAGGTAAAGCTTGGATAAATGATGCAAGCTTCCTATAGAGGCAGGGATTGGACCAGTGATCTCATTTTCTGCTAAGGAAATCCACTCAAGACTTTTCAATATGCAAATCTCAGAAGGGATATTCCCAGAGAAACTATTGAATGACAAGTCAAGGATGATGAGCTTGGAAAGATTTCCAATGTGTGAGGGAATGGACCCATACAGTAAGTTGTTAGGAAGGTGAAGACCCATCAGGTTGAGGAAGACAAGAAGTTGAGACTATGAAGTGTCCCTTTGAACCCATAGTCTGGAAGGCTTAAATTGGTGATGCCTCCAGCCTTGTTGCAAGTGATACCGACCCAGTTGCAATGGCTGTCTCCAACCCACAAAGAAGAGAACAATGTTTGGGTGTTGTTGTCAACGCTAGCTTTCCATTTAAGAAGAGTTTCTGCTTCTTTACCAGGTGCAGTAGCTGCTGAAGAAGCAAAAACATAGGATGACTGAACCGACGCAAACATAAGAAACAACAGGACTTGGAATGATATTAAGAAAGATGCTATGGATAGTTCGAAGGAATATTTTGTTAATTATTAGGTATAAATTACATTGGCTAGCATGAATGGTCAGGTATTTATTCAGTCCCTTTCCAGTTAATTTTCATGACGACTAATAAACTAACTGTAGACACCCAATCTGTCCGGGCGTCTACATTTGATTTTTTATAAAAAAATGAAAAAAATGAAAAAGCTGAAAAAAACGAGAAAATAAGAAGTTGAGTTTGATTGAGATTATGTGGTTGAATTTGAGCTAAGTTGGAATTTCTGTTCGGATTAGGGCTTTGATCTTATAAATACCCACACAGTCACAGATGAGGCGGAAAAACATTTACACAAGAAATTAGCAGTGAAACAAAGAAAACACTCAGCCAAAAACAGGGACAGTCTTCGATAGTTGGTGGCAGTGCAAGGCAGCAGCATTGATTGAAACCAGCAGGAGGTTGAAAATCTGAGGTGGTTGATCCAGATTCTGGGGAAAAGGTGAAGCTAAGAAGGCTATTTCTATAGTAGTGATCGACGGTTCAAGAAGGAATATTTTGAAGTTGTTGCAGACTAAGGAGACATTGATCTTACTGGTTTTGTCAAAAAGTGGAAGAAATAAAATGGGGATGAAGAAACATGGTGCTTAAAGACAAAGGTCACGTGATATGCTAGCACGTAATTAGCAAGAAAAGCTTTCCCTAGCACATTGGTTTGGTGAATCCTAAAGGCTCACGTCATTTTTGGTACTTCAGCTTACTTTTATTTAGTTTTTTTTTTTTTAAATTCTTTAATTATTTGGTATTTTTTTAAAAAAATTGATTGTTTATTTATTTGTCTTGTTTTATGCGCAATTGTTTATTTAATCACTTTGTTTTATAATTTTTATTATTTGATATTAAATAAAATAATAATAAAATAATTTTGAGAATAAATATTAATTATTCGATGATAAAATTTATAAAAATTTTAAATGATAAATTTTTATAAAATGTTTAAGTGAGAAGCTTTGTATAAAATTTTCTCAAATGGTATAATAATTTAAATAAAGTTTCAATAACAATAATTAATATTTATTTTTCAACAAAAAAACATAAAAATATAAAAATTTTGGAATTAAATACAAATTACCCAAGAATGAGATTCTTAAAAATTTTAAATGGTAAATTCTTAAGAAATCTCTAGGTGAGAAATTTTCTCTAAATTTAGACCAAATGGTGAAATAATTTAGATGAAATTTCAATACAAGTAATTGTATTCTTTTCCAAATAAAATTTTGGTTGAAAATATGTGAAAATTACCCAATAATAAGATTCTTAGAAATTTCAAATGGTAAATTCCTAAGAAATCTCTAGGTAAGAAATTTTCTCTAAATTTGTCCCAAATGGTGGAATAATTTAGATGAAGTTTCAATAAAAATAATTGTCATATTATTTTCTCTCTAAGAAAAAAAAGAATTTTTAAATAGGCTCAAATGGTGAAAAATTTAGAAATTAAAAAAAAAAATTTCTAATTTGACCAAAATGGTGAAATAATTAGATATATTTTCAACAAAAAATAAAACCAATAAAAATGTTTCCGATGACGAAGCCTCTTTAAGAAAACAAATGGGATCCTTAAATACTCTTGAAGTGAGAAAATATTTTTAAGAAGTCTACCAGATTGATGGAGAGTCTTAAGAATTATAGAATCAAGATCCTAGGCTAAATTTGAAAAAATATGGTACCATCCTTTGGATAGGCATGTGAGGGTGCTATAACTTTTCTCACATGTAACCAAACTCTCGAACCCTATTCTGATTTGTAGACTCGAATCTATTTTTTTAGGGATCCTTCATCATGCTTAGGAGCTCCTTAAGAGGATAGATTCCATAAGTGACCAATCACGCCTAGTTAAAAAAGATTGGTGGCGGCTCCTCCATTTGTTAAGTCTAGCAATAGATTTACGGATCTATATATTATGATAATTTGGTGACTCCACTAGGGATGCTAGAGAGTCAAGCCATAATTTTTGAATTTATCCTATCTTTTGGTCTAATGGTCTTAAATTGTAATTATTTGTTTAATAACGTTTTGTTTCTTATTTGATTTATTTTGGGGCATGAAACATATATGTTCCTTCACACACACTATCACATGCATTTGCATTATATAAGCTCTATACCTGGGCTCCATCCCTTTTAGGAGAGAGTAAAGTACCTACGCTCTCGTGAGATGATAATCTCCGTAATGGCTAGTGAAATACTCCTACTCAAATTGAATCCTTTTCGTTGGAAGCCTGTGATGGGTAAGGATTGGAATGCCTTACTAATCTATGATCGAACATGATGTAAGGAACAATTTGAGAACCTTTAATGGTCAAAATCATCTAACCCTGCACATAGTTCACTCCTAAGAGGCCAGCCCCTAGGATAGAGCCATTCCTACCCATCAATAGATGTAACTCGAAGTTAGGACACTAGAAAGAACAGTTAGTGATCTAACCATTTTGTTTGCTTGATTTTATACACCTGCATCATTATCATTTTCATATCATTTCATTTCGTGCATCATTATCATTTCATTCTATACATCATTTTCATGCTTATGATTTAACATTATCATTTGCATCATTTTCATATAGGGAATGTTTACCACATCTCATACCTACATCCATGGAAAGACACGTTTCATTTATGCATCAACATATCATGCATAGCATTTTTAATCATAATTGTGGTATGAAAGGTTTAAAGATAGATTCACCAAGCAAGAACCCCATTCACCAATACAATACAAGAGCTCGAGTCAGATAGATGGAATAAAAAAATTTTAATCATTTTGAGAGGATAAAGAAAGCCAAAGAGAAGCTAGAAGAGGAGTTGAATAGGATTTTGGAGGCTTTGAATAAGTTAAACAAGGGAAAAGGTATAGAAAAAAGTACTAGCTAGCAAAACCATCCATCATAAGAGGTGGATGACCCACTATACCTTTTTGGTTTTAGGCTATATCAAGCCTAACTCGTATATGATCCACCGTCCCAGCAATTCACATATCTTGTAAGGTACACATACCCTGAAATACCATTAATTTCAAATCCACCACAGTTTCAGAGCTATATAAATCCAGTCTTTACTGAAAAGGTAGTAAAATCAATACCAGTCCCTAATTTGGGTGATCCAGAAGAGAAAGAAAAGCTAAGGCCTAAAGAGAAAGGGACTTTAGAAGCTTTAAAAGTCGAACAGAAGCCTCAAAAGTCAAACAGAAGATAAACTTATTAGAAAAAAGGTTATGGGCCATAGAGGGGATTGGTTTTATAGTTCAGTAGATGCTACTGGGCTCTATTTAGTCCCAGATGTGGTTATTCCTTCAAAGTTCAAGGTGCTGGAGTTTAAACAATATGATGGTATGAAGTGTCTAAAGACCCATATTATCATGTACTATCGGAAGATGATAACCCATGCTAATAATGAGAAACTATTGATGCGTGTGTCTCAAGATAGCTTTATTGGCTCTACTGCTAGGTGGTATGTCTAGCTGGATAGAACTCGTATTCTATCCTGGAATGATATGGCCCACGATTTCATTAGTCAATATTGACATATCATCGACTTAGCCCTATATCACCTTTCTTTATAGAATATGGAAAAAAAAGTAATTGAATCATTTAAAGAGTATGCCCAAAGGTGAAGGGATGTTGCTTCTCAAATACAGCCTCTTCTGACTGAGAAAAAGACCACAGTACTGTTTGTTAGCACTTTGAAATCTCTTTATTATAAAAAAATGGTAGGAAATACAATAAAAAATTTTACTGACATGGTGATCTCAGGTGAAATCATTGAGAATGCCATTAAAAATAGCAAGTTGAAAGGAGGAGAAACCAAGAAGGCATCAGAGAAGAAAAAGACTGAAGCTTAAGTTGTGAACTTTGATAGACAATTTAAAGGATATCAACCCTATCCACCACAAGATTACTCTCCATATTATCCTACTGTGAACAATACCTCATACCAGCCCATACCACAACCATCTTACTCATCCATATACCAACCTGTTTTTAGCCCCTAAGCTCCCACGTACAACCTTAACATTCAACCTTTCTCGAGACCTCAGACCCATTTTACTAGCCCAACAAGTGGTTCACGAGAGCAACAAATTACTTGAGAAAAACTAGCATTTGATCTAATCTTAATGACTTATACAGAGTTATACCAAGAACTTTATAACAACCACTTGATTGCCCTTAGTCATGTGGAACTGCTCAAGCCACCCTATCCCAAGTGATATAATCATATAGCTCACTGTGACTACCACTATGGAATTACTGGCCATTCCACTGAAAATTACACTGCTTTAAAGCATAAGGTGCAACGGTTGATCAAGGATGAAATGGTAAGTTTTGATCAAGAAAGAGCAACAATACCTAATGTTAGTGGCAATCCATTGCCTAATCATAATGTCAATGCTCTAACTGAGAATCAAGAACATGTTGATCCAAAAAGGCCTAAAGAGTTACAGTGAATTAGGGGGCAAAATGTCAATAAAGATCTTTCACCTGCATAGGGGCTCAATTTTGGGAGAGTGATGATAAGGCTGGTTGGAAGTTTCTTATTATTTTAGGATTTCTTTTAGAATAATGTTAGGATTTCTTTTATGCAATAGGATTTCAGTTGTTATCATTTTAATAAAAGACAAGTTGATGCATTTCATTACATTTTCTCTTTCATCCATCCATTATTCCATGTTTTTTCTTTTTTTTTTTTTCCATTCTCAAATTTCAAATGATGAATGTTTAGACAATGATAGCAATAATTCTGGGATTTAATTTTGAAAACTCGTTTACATTGATCTGATGAGACTATTTAAGTAAAAGAAACCAGTTACTAGCAGAAGTAAAATTAATATATGTTGAAGATGTGTAGTCTTTTATACAAATCCATAAGCTTGTTTTTGCTCAATAGATGATGTTCAAGGAAAGTATTCACATTTGAGATGACAAATGGCCATTTTTCTTTAACAATTTGAAATACCATTGATTGGTACCCCTTTGAGCCTGCTATGATTTCTTTTTCTAAAAGACCCTTGACCAAGGATCACCCTCTATACTGGGGGATAATTTTTGAGAAAGAAAAGAGCTTAAAGATCACAAAAGGTCTTAAAAAAAAAAGCAAGAAAAAAAAGCAAAGAAAAATGCCACACCTGATTTGGGGCAAAGTAATATGAATCCTTTTATGAGAAGTGAGGTGAATTTGAAAAAGGAAAAAGTAGTGAAATAATGGGGAAAAATCCTAAGTTGCATCAAGTGATGATTTTTTGGTTTTGAACCTTTTAATACATGTTTTGAGCCTATTATATCCATTTCTTTCATGACCCTTCACCATGGCTTACATTACAACCTTTAAAAGTCCATTTAGATCAAATATGAATGCTCAAATTGAATAGTCATATGTTGGGCTAAGGCATGCTCACGATGAAATGACAGAATCATGCTTGGTTGCTCTAACGATTGATATGAAAGATGGGTGAACGAATGAAGGAAAGAAAAAAGAGAAAAAAAGAATGAAAAAAAAAAAAGAAAAAAAAAGGGAGAAAATGAGAAAATATAAAAATAAGAGAAAATGAAGACTCAAATTGAAAACTCAAAAGGCCGATTTAGGTAGAAAATCTCTAAGTTGAGTGGTGGATAGATAGTTCACATGTATGAAAGATCAAAGACATTTGAAAATCCCTTAGAGCTGAGGTAAAGTTCAATGAGCTCAATGTGATTTTGAAAGTCAATAGAATGAGTTTTTGAAAAAAAATGTAGGATTAATGTTTAGAATTTTTTGAATATTTATTGTTTGGATGTACCATTCATCCCAATGACATGCATCCAATTTGTTTCCTTCCCCATTTGTCTTGTACCAAACTAGCTCTTCATTGATTACCTTTTTCGTAATTCACCTTGTGTTTTCTTATTGTTGTATCTCCAGAATAAATCGAGGAAATGTATAAGTGCATTATATTTGTCAAGAATTGAAATTATGATGAATGAATGACAATGTGCATAAAAAAATCTTACATTCTTTTGAAGAAAAATCTAAGATGATAAGCGAAAAAGGAAGATATGGTAGAGCCCTAAAAAAGTGATGATTTGAGTATACACATGGTGTGATCAAATGATGAATATGGGGATGAATTGGTTGACATAGCTTGTCAATGGTGATCAAGTGATGAACATAATGTGAATCAGAGGATAAAATTCATTATAAAATGGCTAGTGCTAAGAAGCTTACGAATTATGATGAGAATAGTGTGGTCAGTGGATGAAATTCATGTTAGAATGGCTAGTACTGAGAAGCCTATGAATTGTGATGAGAATAATGTGAGTCAGTGGATGAAATTTATGTTAAAATGGCTAGTGCTAAGAAGCCTATCATGTGGGGTGATAGACAAAACTTGTTGGTGCTGAGAAGCCTATGAATGGTGATCAAGTGATGAAAATAATGATAATTAGTTGATGAAGCTTGTTTCAAAGTGTTGAGAAGCTAAACGAGGAGAAAACGTGAGATGGTTGAAACTTGAAGATTATATTACCATGTTTTGATTAGAATTTCATGACACTGACATCAATATTACATGCATTACATTTGCATTATTGTTTAGAGATTGTTTCAAATTTTGGTTTGGATATGTATTTGCATCAGCCAATAAGCATTTGAATTATGACTTAGAATATGGCATTATGAGAATCTAGGTTGTTGCATTTGCATCATTAAAAAGGCATTTGCATCATTGATCATGACATTCATTCATACAAAATTTTGAGTCACCTAAAAAGAAATTATGAACCCTTTTTATGAGAATCTTTGAATTTCAAATAAGAGTCTTTGAGTTTTAAGTTTCAATTGAGAATCTTTGAGATATAAAACTTTGAGATTTATTGAATGAGAACTGTCATAATGTCTAGATTCAGGGACCTATCGTTAGACATTGACTTGAAGGAGTCACCACCAATCTTTTTTATCTAGGTGTGATTGGCCACTTAAGGAATCTATCCTTTTAAGGAACACCTAAGCCTAAGGGTTCCTAAAAGAATAGGTTCAGGTCTACTAACCAGAATAGAATTTGAAAGTATGGTTACATGTGAGGAAGGTTGTAGCACCCTCACAACGCCCATCGAAAGATGGTACCAACTTAATTTTGTGTTATCCAATAAGCCTTAAAAATTTATCAAGTCATTAATTATTGAAAATTATTCTTAATTGACTCTAAAACTTTTAGCAGAAAATTGAAAAAACTCCCTCACCTCAAGAATATGTAAGGAGACTACTATTTTACTTGCAGAGGCTCTATCATCGGATTATTTAACATTAAAAAAAAATTCAAGAAAATAAAAAGAAAAAAAAATAAAATAAAAAAATGATTTAGCTTTAGATATAAATCTTTTTTCTCTTTAAAAACTCATTGCTTTTGTACAAGAAAAATTGATACTTTCAACTTTTCCCCAAAATGTTTTTTTTTTTTTCTGAAACTTTAATTCCGAGAAAAATTGATACTTTAAACTTTTCCTCAAAAAGCTTTTTTAGAAAATTATTTTCAAAGAAAATTGATACTTTCAACTTTTCCTCGAAAATATTTTTTAGAAAACTTATTTTCAAGGAAAATTGATACTAGGAAAATTGATACTTTTAACTTTTCCTAAAAAATATTTTTTAGAAAACTTATTTTCAAGAAAAATTGATACTTTCAACTTTTCCTCAAAAACATTTTTTAGAAAACTTATTTTTAAGGAAAATTGATACTTTCAACTTTTCCTTTAAAATATTTCTTTTTGGAATTTTATTTAAAGAAAAATAAATAAAAATAAAATAAAATAAAATAAATAAAAAATACTAAATAATTCTAATCTAATCAATAAATAATAATAATAAATAAATAAAGATAAAAAAAGAAAAAAAAAACCTTTTGAACGGCTCGGCTCAAGATAGAAAGAGCGGCTCGAAGACGCGGCTCGGGGACGTCGACTTGGCTCGGCTCAGCTCCAATGGTCGGCTAGCACTCGAGTCACACGCGGGTCAAACGCGGGTTGGCGCTCGGATCGGGTCGCTCGATTTCAAAACGCACGGATCCTCTGGAATAGTAACGCCAAAACGACGTCATTTTCAGCAAGTATAAAAGGCTCTAACCTCTGTTTTTCAGCAGACTACTCCTTCTCTCTCTTTCTCTTCCCTTCCTTTCCTCTTTCCTCTCTCTAAACAATCCCAGATTTTGATTGAATTTCTATCGAAATATGGAAAAAGTCATCGAAATCTTCAAATCTGGTCAGAAAACTCGTCAAAAAATTCAAAGTTTGCCAAAAAATTTCACCAGATTCTAAAAATTTTCCAAAAATTTTCCAGAAAAAAAAATGCCAAAAATTCAAAAAAAATTCCCACCGATTCCTAAAGCTGTTTTAACGCACAAAACCCTTTTTTAGCTTTTGTTTCCTCTCTGTGAGTTTGTGTTTTCTATTCTGTTCCAACACCTATTTATAGGGATTGATCAGAAGAGTTTCTGATCAATCTCAATTCCCTCTTGGATTGGGATTCAATTCTTAAATCCAATCTGAACTCTGATTGAATCCTAAATTCACGGTAGAATTCTAAAATTTTTATCCTAATCCCAGCCGAATAAAAAGAAAAAGAAAAATATAAAAATAAAAATAAATATATTAATAGATAACTAAAAGAAAATAATAATAATAATAGAAAAAAAATAATAATAGATAACTTATAATAATAATAGATAAATTATAATAAAAAACATATATATATTAATAGATAAATAAAAAAATATATTAATAGATAAAAATAAATATATTAGTAGATAAATAATAAATATACTTAAAAAATAAAAAATAAAAACAAATAATAATAAAAATAAAAGCAAAAATGGGCCTATTTTACCCATTTAGACCAGGCCTAATTGATCCGGGCCTGGACCAAATTGGGTACCTATAAGAACCTTTAAACCTAAATGAAAAGCTTTAAACTTTTTTATGTGAATCTCTAAAGTTCAAACAAGATAGCTTAAACTTTTTGGATGTGAATCTCCAAGATTTAAATGAGAGTCTTTAAATGTTGAGCCTGGCAATTTGCAAATGCAAATCCTGAGATCTTGTAGATTTGAACTGAAATTTTGAGAATCAAATTTCAGTGAATTCTTGTAAAGCTGAAAAGGTTTTTACAAATTGGAACCTTTGATTTTTTAGCTCAAATTGTGAATCTTTGAGTTTTCATTATAAATTTCAAGTCCAATCTAGGACTCCTTTGGACATTATTGTCAATGAGCATTTTATTTTCTTAAAGTTGTGGTTGCCTCTATTTAGAGGAGCATTTTATTTTTTCTAAAGTTGTGGTTGCCTCTATTTAGAGGAGCATTTTATTTTTTCTAAAGTTGTGGTTGCCTCTATTTAGAGGAGCAATTTATTTTTCAAAGTTGTGGTTGCCTCTATTTAGAGGAGCAATTTATTTTTTCAAAGTTCTGTTGCCTCTATTTAGATGAGCAATTTATTCTTTCAAAGTTCTGTTGCCTCTATTTAGAGGAGCAATTTATTTGGAAGCAATTTATTTTTCCAAATTTCTATTGCCTTTATTTAGATGAGTAATTTATTTTTTCAAAGTTGTGTTTCTTCTATTTAGAGGAGCATTTATTTTTTCAAAGTTGTGGTACCTTTATTTAGAGGAGCATTTTATTTTTCAAAGTTGTGGTACCTCTGTTTAGAGGAGCATTTTTATTTTCTAAAGTTGTGGTGCCTCTGTTTAGAAAAGCATTTTATTTTTCAAGGGTTATGGTACGTTGGTTTAGAGGGGCAATTTATTTTTTTAAAGTTGTTGAGCTTCTATTTAGAGGAGCTTTATTTACTTTTTCAAAAAAATAAAAAATAAAAAATAAAAACCAAAAAAAAAGTGTGTTGAGTTAATTGGGGTTGTTTACATCTTTGCACAATTCTTGTTTCACAAAAAATGTGCAAAGAAGGGTAGTTGTAGACACCATAATTTGTTCGAGAGTCTACATTTGATTTTTTATTAAAAAAATGAAAAAATGAAAAAACTAAAAAAACGAGAAAATAGGAAATTGAGTTTGATTGGGATTATGTGGTTGAATTTGAGCTAAGTTGGAATTTTTGTTCGGATTAGGGCTTTGATTTTATAAATACTCACATAGACACAGATGAGGAGGAAAAACATATACACAAGAAATTAGCAGTGAAACAAAGAAAACACTCAGCCAAAATTAGGGACAGTCTTCGATAGTTGGTGGTAGTGCAAGGTAGCAGCATTGATTGAAAGCAGTAAGAGGTTGAAAATCTGAGGTGGTTGATCCAGAGTCTGGAGAAAAGGAAAGGAAAAAGGTGAAGCTAAGAAGGCTATTTCTATATTAGTGATCGACGGTTCAAGAAGGAATATTTTGAAGTTGTTGTAGACTAAGGAGACATTGATCTTACTGGTTTTGCCAAAAAGTGGAAGAAATAAAATGGGGATGAAGAAACATGGTGCTTAAAGACAAAGGTCACGTGATATGCTAGCACCTAATTAGCAAGAAAAGCTTTCCCTAGCACATTGGTTTGGTGAATCCTAAAGGCTCACATCAACTTTGGTACTTTTGCTTACTTTTATTTAGCTTTTTTTTAAAAATTCTTTAATTGTTTGGTTTTTTTTTTAAATTGATTGTTTATTCATTTGTCTTGTTTTATGAATAATTGTTTATTTAATCACTTTGTTTTATAGTTTTCATTATTTGATATTAAATAAAATAATAAAATAATTTTGGAAATAAATATTAATTATCTGATGATGGAATTTATAAAAATTTCAAATGGTAAATTTTTATAAAATTTTTAGGTGAGAAGATTTGTATAAATTTATCCCAAATGGTGGAATAATTTAGATAAAGTTTCAATAACAATAATTAATATTTATTTTCCAACAAAAAAAAGATAAAAATATAAAAATTTTGAATTAAATACAAATTTTCCAAGGATGAGATTCTTAGAGATTTCAAATAGTAAATTCTTAAGAAATCTCTAGGTGAGAAATTTTCTCTAAATTTAGTCCAAATGGTGGAATAATTTAGATGAAATTTCAATACAAGTAATTGTATTCTTTTCCAAATAAAATTTTGGTTGAAAATATGTAAAAATTACCCAATAATGAGATTCTTAGAAATTTCAAATGGTAAATTCTTAAGAAATCTCTAGGTGAGAAATTTTCTCTAAATTTGTCCCAAATGGTGGAATAATTTAGATGAAATTTTAATAAAAATAATTGTCATATTATTTTCTTTCTAAGAAAAAAATGAATTTCTAAATAGACCCAAATGGTGAAAAATTTAGAAATTTCAAAAAAATAATTTTTTTAAATTGACCTAAATTGTGAAAAATTTAGAGATAAAAAAATAATAAAAAAAATCTAAATAGGCCCAAATGGTGGAATAATTAGATAATAAACCAACAAAAAAGTTTCCGACAATAGAGCCTCTTCAAGGAAACAAATGGGATCTTTGAATACTTTTGAAGTGAAAAAATATTTTTAATAAGTCTACTAGATTGATAGAGAATCTTAAGAATTATTTTTAATATCTAACATAACAATTAAAACCATTAGAATCAAAATCCTAGGATAAATTTGAAATAATATGGTACCATCCTTTGGATAGGCATGTGGGGGTGCTATAACCTTCTCCACATGTAACCAAACTCCCGAACCTTATTTTGGTTTGTAGTCCCGAACTTATTCTTTTAAAGATCTTTCGTCAAGCTTAGAAGTTCCTTAAGATGATAGATTTCATAAGTGACCAATCACGCTTAGTTAAAATGACGACTCATTCATTTGTTAAGTCTAACAATAGATTAACAGATCTATATGTTATGACACTAACTTATTCATAGCACCGATTAATTAGTAAATGTGATACACATACGAGTGAACTTAAGATTGCAAGTCATGAATGTGGTAAAAACATGTCGGCATTGATTGAGTACAGATTATGGTGTGATCAAATCATTGCAAAACCATGTAAATCATGAATGACGTGAAACACTCCTTGAAAAACTTCTCTAGTCTTCCTCCAATTGACATTGTTATCAATTTCTGACGTTTCTACTTTCCTTCTCTTTTCCTTTCTAACGTTTTTTCATTTATTATGGTGGGAAAAGGAGAAAGCCATTTAACTAGGGCGGGGCAGGTAGCGTGTGAGCGGTACATATTTTACTCTTATTCTATTTTTAAATAAGTGATATTCACACGATGAATAGATCAATTATAATTTTATGACATTTATATAATAATGTTTAAAAATTAAAATGTATTTTTTAAGGACTTAATTCTTCAATAAATAATTTTAAATAGACAATTGATCAATTAAAAATAAAAAATAAAAACATATTTCATTTTTATTTTTACTTTTTTGATAAATGAGAAGACTTAAAACATATAATCTTGTATTAAGTAGTATATGTCATCGAATTTATTTGCCAATGTAAGTAAATGAACTTTGAACATATAGGTGTCCTTAGTAAAGATACATAAACTCCATTCTAACCTCCATAATTGATGCAGTTGCTACAAAAAATTATTTCAACCGTAACTTTGCAATCCAAATAATTTTATAGTGTCATGTGATTTCCTCCGTTCAATGGAGTTTTGAGTTCTAGTACTCAATTGCCCCTTTATTTTTTTTTTGTTTTCTCTTTCAAGTTAATCACTTAATTTTTTTTTCTGTTTCTTTTATAAAATAATTTTGTAAATTTACTATAAAAATAAATTTTATTATTTTATAATAAATTAATAAATAACTTAATTATTTATTAATGAAATCATTATTTGACATAAAATAATTTAATAATAATTTTATAATTTTATAAATAGAAAATGATTTAAAATTTTTATTACATATAATTTTAACCTAATATTTTTAATGATCAATTTTTACTCTAATTTACCTCATCAGTATCATTATTTTTGTATTCAAACATATTCTATCACTGCTTTTAATTTTTTATTACAATAATCTATTTTATTTCTACCATCATTGTTAATTTCATTAAAACTAATTTCAACATCCGTCCAACCAAATAGATCCAAAGCGTTTGTAAATCATAAATAAGGTGAAAGACTTCTTGAAAGACTTCTGAAATCTTCCTGCGAATTTGGCGTCAATTAAGATGTTTCTAATCTTTTTTCTCTTTTCATTTCTTTATCACGGTGGAAAAAACAAGAAGCACAGTTGATTGGAGTGGGGCAGCCAAGGTACTTGAAAAAAATATAATAATTATGGTTTTCTACTAATATTGACTAACTAATATTGAGAAGTTAAAAAAGAAAAAAATTATTTAAGGAAAAAATGATTTAAGGAAAATTGAAGTAAAGTTATAATGTTTTTATCTTCCACAGAAATTCCACACCTCTCAAATGCATTATATAAGTAAATTACATTTTTCTCATATATAGAGTAAATCATAAATAAATGGCACAAGTCCTACTAGGTTACACTATCACAAATAAATGGTAGCACTCTTTCATCGCATATCTTATTTCAAAATTTGAATTAGAGATCTGTAATTTAGAGTCTCAAATTGTAATTAGAAAGATGTCCTTTTGGAACCAATGTATTTATTTAATTAGTATTACTTTATTTTTTTATTTTTTTAATTATTTCTTTTATCTAATTAAAATTTATTACATATTTTTATATATTATTAATTAATAACTATAATGATGGAGTGATGAATCTTAATTAGGTTGTAGCTTTAATGAATATATTGATTAACTACTAGTTAAATAATGTGAACCAAAAAATTTGTGATTGTTTATTTTAACATGAATACTGAAATAAACTTTTCGTAAATATTTTGTGTGATTGAGTTAAATTAATATACATAATATTATTGATTATTTGTTAAACTTCAAAAAGATAAGAAATTAAGAAAATAATTTTTTTATTACTTATGTTTAAGCTTTTGACAAATTAATTATCTTGTTTTTTTTTTTTTTCATTTGTAACTTAATACTTCTGTTAATTTCTTTAAACAAATAAAAACATGTTTGACATATTAAAATAAAATAGATATTTCAGTATTCAACAAATAAAAATAATTAAAAGTTTTTAATAAATAACTATTTATATTAATAAATATAACCATTTATATTAAAATTAACACCCAAGTTCCCTATGTATATGTGGGTATATGTATTCCGTTGCTTTAGTTTAAAATTACCATTTTAAACTTTAATTTATAAAAATTCAAACTTTGCATTTTTAAATTATGGGAAGATATCAACTTGCACAAAAAAATTTTTAACTTTTTTTAATTATTAGTTTTAATAGATCCAAAGGATAAGATTAAATCATTTTAACTTTTTAGTTTTACAATGGTGTAAGTTAATTCCTCTCCATAAATTATTATATATGTATATTTAATTCTTACTTACTGTTTAGAGACATTGACATTATAATACTTCACTATTAATTAAATTGATTACAATTACTTAAATGTATACAAATGAAATAAATTTTAAATTTAAGAAACAAAAATAATTAACTAATTGCTGTGTGTAGCAATTTCCTAAACCCTATTAGAGATATACTCCTAATTGGATTTCAATTTGCAATGTAAATACAAAGTGAGGGAGGTGAAGCAAAAATAAAGTAATTAGGTTTTAATTAATATATACATGTACATACATACATATATATTTGTATGTATAAACTGATTTTTTTACTTCTAAATCCAAAGCCTTCATCAAAACCCTTATAAGCCTCCAACTTACCTATTTTTTTCATTTACCAACAAATTTCACATTCTCAAAATAAAACAACAAACACCTAGAATTTTTTAGTATAAATACCTATTTAAAAAATATATTAATTTTATTTAAGAATTTTTTAAATTTTGTACATTAATATATTTATTAAATTAAAAATTATTCTACATAAGGATAGTAGAATTAGAGTGTTGACAAGTATTCCACTAAAATATATTTATTAGATTAAAAAATTAATTATTAAAATTAAATAAATTTGTGCCAACTCCCTTATCTCATTTTTAAATTTTAAAAATTTCATTATCAATATATAAAATTATAGCATCATTTTTAAATTTTTAAATTTTCATTATCAATATATAAAATTATAGCTGATGCATAAAATGATAATCCTTATTTTATTACTTTCTTGCATTTTTGTCTACGATAGGAAGAAAATATTGGCCTCTTTTTTTTTTCCACATGCATGGTTTATGCGGTATTGCACTGTAGGTAACATATAAATAAAATTTTTAAGTAAAGTTTGTAAAGGTTTTTATTAAAAATAATTTAATAATAATGTTAATAAAAAAATCAAAATTAATAGATTGATAAAGTTCAAAGAGAAAATTAATAATATATATAATAATTATTGAAAATGAAATTTATAACTCAAATTTGATTAATAGTTATTTAACGGTAGAAATTATGTTAAAATTTCTAGTAAAATTACCTATTTAAAAAATCTATCAATTTTATTTAAAAATTTTTCAAATTTTGCTCATTAATATATAATAAAAGTTTTTAATGAATGCCATTTTTGGTTCCATCAAAGAGTCAATTCAATTAAAATTTGACAACTCACTTTCGGCTCATATTTCTTCTAAAGATTGAGCCGTGTGCAATTTCTGGGGTCTTGAAATCATGAATTAAATGTATTGTGGTTAAGTAGTTTTGGTTAAACTATTGTAATGTTTAAAGTAATTGATGTTGTTTTTTGAAGAAGACTTGATCTGCTTCTTTTATGGATGAATAAAGACTTCCGAAGTCTTCCTGCAATTAACATTGGTGCCGATTGAAATGTTTCATTGTTTCTACTTTTTCTTTTCTTTTCCTTTCTTACATTTTTTTATATGTTGTAAAGGAGAGAGACGGTAACTAGAGTAAGATCGGTTAAGTTGCGAGTGGTGTAAATTTCAACCAAACGTTTATTTTAGTGTTAAAATTAATAGTTTGATTAAAAATTGTCAATCCACTTATTTATATTTTGAAATTCAATATGGATTTTGAAAGTTATAATTTCGTTTTAATTATCAAATAACTTGATTTGAAGATATTAAATAAAATATTATAAGAATCAACGCTTTAAATTTTATTTGAAATAAATTCAACTTTTAACTTTTTCACTTCATCTTATCTCTATTTAGCTTACATATTAAATTTATCAAATAATAAATGAAAAAAAATAAATATTTATCTATTTTTCAAGGTTTCTTATCAAACACACATTAAAAATAACATATTGTAATGTTTCACTTTCTCCCTTAAAATTTTAATCCATTGATTAAATCAACATCGATTTTTTTTAAACAAAAAATCTTTGATGAAAAGAAGTTTTTCATTCAAAATCAGAATAGATCACAGATGTCAAAGATAATTTATATTGGATTTACATTGAATAGTATTAGGATTAATTACGTAAATTTTGCTGCTCAGCACTCAATAAATTGTAATGTAAGGTTGCATTTGTGTTGGTTGTCTATTAGCAGCAATTTTATTTATCATTTTGCATTTTGTTGAAATTGATAATAATTTTATAAGTCATAAAATCAATTATAAATCATATTATTGTTATAATTTATAAATTTCAAACCAATATTATTATAAAATTATAAGTCATACAATTCATATTGTATATTTTTATATTTAGTTACTATTATTATTTTTATTAATACCATATAACACAACAATTTATTTTATTATGAAAAACTCTCTATTTAAAGTCAATTACTTTTAAAACGGATGCCATCTAAAAAATTTCTTTATTTTATGCTTTTATGATTTTCTTTTAAATGCTTAATTTGATTGATGTAACAATATTTTTTTAATTTATCAATTTATAGTTTCAATTTAAAGTTTTATTTAATATTTTCAATAAAAAACTTCAAAATTTTAATTTACAAAATTTTATCTAACCTTCATTTAGAATGAATTGATGCTACTATTCAATGCGTTTAAGTACCTTTTGTTGCAATTGTCACGTGCTTGTTGTTTGGATAGTGAAGACACAATATGATTATGTTTACGTGCATCCACCATACCATACTTTTGACACTTTAAACATTTTTGCCTCTCTTTTTTTTTTTCCTACTTTTTAATTAATAAATTATGAAACAATATTTTAATTTAATATAATGAAAAAATTTATTATATAATAAACTTATAAATAAATAAAATTATAATTATATTATGAACTAAAAATTATTATTTTATAAATTTTATTATCATATAAAAAAATTAATTAAATAAAAATAAAATTTACTATTATATTATATTATTATTTTAACTAAAAATAGATAACTACATCATTAATAAAAAAAATTAAAGAAAAAAATCATTGGATATATTATTATTTTATTAGTCTTTAATTATTTATCAAAAAATTATTATTTTACATAAAAATAATTTACTGACTTTTAAATAATTTATTAATTTTATAAATGTTAAATAATTTAAAATTCTTATTACATTTAATGGTGATTTCTTTTCTAATTATAATTTACGTCATTTCCATCTCTTGTTTGCATGGGAATACATGTTTTGACAATTGATTTTAATCTCATTGATATAGTACCTAATCTAATCGCTGTTTTTAATCTTACAAAAGTTAATTTTATCATCCATTTAAATGAATCCCAAATAGTTTCCATTACACTAGAGATGTCAATTTTATCCAAATTTGATAACAAATTAATTTTTTAAATGAAAATAAAAATTTTTATTAAATTTAAGTGATGAAGATGAAGATGTGTATGATTTTAAATCTTTACTTACAAATTTTCATTTAATTCATTTAAATCATTCATATTCAATGTTCACTGACTCTTGCATATCCTCCAACTTATAATTTAATTAGCACCATGAACACGTTAGAAATGAGAGGCCAAAATGAGAAGCCAAAAGAATTGCATAAGACTCCATATTGAATAAAGGATAGGCTTAAACCAAGTTAATTGAATAAAAATTTATATATATTTTAGAATTGTTACTTTATAAATTGACTTGATTGTTGATTTATGGTCTGTAGGATTGGTATCTTCTTTTAATAATTGAATTATTATTTTATATATATATGATAGAGTTTTTTATTAATTTTTATAAATATATTATTATAAAATACATGCCATTTTTTAAATTTTCTTTATAAAATTTATAAAATTTATATTAGATCATTTTTAATTCATTAATTTGTCTACGTACTTAATTTTTTAATTATGACCTAATGATATGTAATAATCTTATAAACTTATTTATCGAGTTTAAAATATTGAATGATGTATCATATAATTTTCATTTAAAAAAAAATTACCATGAAAATTTTATAACCCATACTTTTGACTAAAATAAAGCACAAACTAAATTAGAATATTCTTTTATTATAAAAAAATAAAAATACCAATAATCAATATTTATGAGAGAATTTAAAAGTTAACTCTCTTAATTTAAACATCAATATTGACAATTTTTTTATATTGCAGTTTTTTATAAAAAAAATCCAATAAAATTAATTTAAACATAAAAGACCAGACGTCTTAAAGTTGTATTTTTCCACTTGATGTGGATGTCTCATAGAAAGTGAAATGGCTTGTATTTTGAATAAATTGATTTAAAATAATATATAATTGGATCCATTATAAAAATGACATGATAAACCCAATAAAAATGTTCAACAACAAGTTAGAAAAAAATTAGAATCTTTCAAAAGGTTTATTTCAAAATAAATCAATTTCGGACAAATCAACGTCCATAAGTATTTTTTAATGGAAAATACTTATATGAAGTTAAGGTGAAGTTTGTACTTTTTTTATTGAAAGTAAATTTTAAAAAACTAAAATAAAAATTAAAACCAATAAATTGAAAATTTTAATTTCTTACTTGAATGTGCCAAAATTGAAAATAATTTGAAAAAAATTTGATTTATTTTTAGATAGAACATTTTTACCATTGATAAATATTGATTAAAATTGAATTATAAATGATATTGTTTATATTTGTTACTTCTTATTTATTTTTTGGACTCTATTAGTTTATCCAATTTAAACTTTTGATTAAATGTATTAGTAAGAATTTTTCAAATTTGCACTTTTAAAAAGTTCATCCAAATTTGTTATTTTTAATGTGTTGGTGGAACTTTTAATAAGTCAGTGTTAAAATTAATAATTTGATTATAAATTTTTAGAATTATTTATATTTTAAAAATCAATATGGATTTTAAAGTTATAATTTCGTTTTAATTATCCAATAACTTGATTCCAAGGTATTAAACAAAATATCATAAGAATCAAAATTTCAAATCTTATATGAAATAAATTCAATTCTAACTTTTTCACTTCATGTTATATCTTGATTTAGCTTACAAATTAAAGGATATATTTTTTAAAATAATAAATAAAAATATTTTTATCTATTTTTCAAAATTTCTTATTAAACACACATTAAAAAAAACATGTTTACATATTTTTAATGTTTTCACTCTTCTCGCCTTAAATTTTTAATCCTTTGGCTAAATCAACTTTGATTTTTTTTGTACTAAAAAATCTATGATGAAGAGAGATTTTTTATTCAAAGTCAGAACAGATCACGTATACATCAAAGATAACTTATATTAAATTTACATTAAATAGCATTACAATTAGTTACCTAGAATTTTGCTAGCTTGAAACTCAATAAAATATATAATGGTAAGGATGCACTTTGTTTTGACTTTCTATTAGCAACAACTATTTGTTGAAATTGATAATAATCTTATATGCCATAAAATCAATTATAAATCTTATTGTTGTTATAATTTATAAAATTCTAACCAATATTATTATAAAATTATAAGTCATACAATTCATACTATATATTTTTTGTATCTAGTTGCTATTGTTGTTTTTATTGATACCACATAACATAATAATTTATTTTACTATATAAAAAACTCTTTATTTAAGGTCAATTATTTTTAAATCGGATGCCTTCTAAAAAATTATTTACTTTATGCTTTTATGCTTTTATTTTAAATGTTCAATTTTATTTATGATACATGATTTTTTTAACTCATTAATTTAAATTAATTAATTTTAGTTTTTTTAAATATTTTAATAAAAAATTCACAAATTTTGCTTACAAAAATTCATCTAAAACCTCATTTAAAATGAATTGGTTGTTACTGTTTATGCAATTTTAAGCACTTTTTATACAATTGCACTGTGTTTTGCTATTTGGATCACAAGGCATGATTTGATTATATTTACGTTGGCTTCAGTGGAAGGACTTAATTGCACCGATGGGAAAGGAGTGTGGTAAGCTTTTTGACACTTTTGACATTTTGCTCTTTTTTTTAGCTAATAAATTATGAAATAATTTTTAATTTAATATAATGAAAAATTTTATTATAGAATAAATTATAAATAAATAAAATTATTATTTATATTATGAATTAAAAATATAATTTATAAATTTTATTATATAAATAATTAATAACTAAATATAAAATTTAGTATTATATTATATTATTATTTTAACTAAAAATAGATAAATACATCATTAATAAAAAAATTAAAGAACAATAGCATTTGTGCTATAATTTTTTTATTAATTTTTAATTATTTATCAAAAAATTATTATTTGACCTAAAAATAATTTATGGATTTTTAAATTATTTATCAATTTTATAAACGTTAAATAATTTAAAAGTTTTATTACATACAAATTTAATGGTGATTTCTCCTCTAATTACAAGTTACCTCATTTCTACCATGTGTTTGCATGGAAAGACATATCTTGACAATTGATTTTAATCTCGTTGATATAGCATCCAATCTAATCGTTGTTTTTAATCTCACCAAAATTAATCTTATCACCCATTCAAGTGAATCCTAAATTATTTTCAATAACTAGAGATGTCAATCTTATCCAAATTTAATAAAACTTCAATTTTTTATTTGAATGAAAATAAAAAATAAATAAAATTTTAGAGATGAAGATGAAGATGTGTATGATTTTAAAACCTTACTTACAAAATTTCATTTAATTCATTTAAGTCTTTTCTATTCAGTATTGACTAACTCTTGCGTATCCTCCCACCTATAATTTAATTATCACCATGAATACGTTAGAAATGAGAGGCCCCAAGAATTGGATAAGACTCCATATTGAATAAAAGATAGGCTTGAACCAAATTAAATGAATAAAAATTTATATAATTATATATTTAAGAATTGTTATTTATAAATTAATTTGAGTGTTGGTTTATGGTCTAAAGGGTTGGTATCTTCATTTAATAATTAAATTATTATATATATGTAGATGATAGAGTTATTTTAATAATTTATTAATTTTTATAAATATATTATTATAAAATACAGGTTAATTTTTTAATTTTGTTTATAAAATTTTAAAAAATTATATTAGATAATTTTTAATTCATTAATTTGTCTATGTACTTAATTTTTTTAATTATGACCTAATGATATGTATTAATCTTATAAATTCATTTATCGAGTTTAAAATTTTCAATGATGTATCATATAATTTTTATTTAAAAAAATTATCATGAAAATTTTATAACCCATACTTTTTATTAAAATAAGCATGAATTAAATTAGAATATTCTTTTACTACAAAAAATAGAAAAATACCAATAATCAATATTTATGAGAGAATTTAAAATTTTTTTACATTGCAATTTTTTTATAAAAGAAATCCAACGAAATTAATTTAAAATGTAAAAGATCCATTGGTATTGAAGTTGCGTTTTGATATGAATGTTTCATAGAAACTGAAATGATCTAAAATGGAAGGCTAGAGTTGACAACACCACTCAAACTTTGCTATGTTCTTTGTGGGTTGGAGACAACCATTGCAATTGGGTTGGAATTACCCACAATAAGGCAACAAGCATCACCAATCTAAGCCTTCTAGATTTTGGGTCCACACACAAAATAATTAAATAAAAATATTTATTAAATAAAAAAAGAAAAAAATAAAAAGAGATGAATGCCATGTGGCACCTTAAAGAAAGGCCATACATTATCAAAATTTATTGTTTAGATACTCATTTAAGTTAATCATTTAAAAGTTATTCAAAACTTAAAAATGTATATTGTTGGTTAATTTAGAATTTTTGAAAGATTTTTATGCTTTTAAAGGATAATTTATAAAACTTGATCAATAATTGTTTATATGTTCATTTAAATAGTTTAAATTAATCATTTAAAATTGTAGCAATTTGACAATATTTATCAGACAAACATACATGTATGAACATAACAAGTAGCGAAAATTAAACATAGAAAATTGAATCCAAAATCGTATCTATTTGTTGTGAACATCATAATTGGTATGCATATGATTTTCAAACATGAGTTTAGTTCATACCTTAAGTTATGGATTGTCAAAAATCTAAGAACTTACGACATGTTGGTTTGTAAAATAAAATAAAAGAGGAATGAACTTGTATTTTGTAGAATAAAATATAGAAGGAATAGAATATAACATGTACTATGAAGTTTGATTATTATAATAGTCAACTTATCCTTTTTGAACTATCCAAATCATGTCATCTTTCTTAATACCATTCAAAGTCATGTTCTTCCTCATACTTGTCCTGCTTCACTCTTCCTCTGTTTTTGCTTCTTCATCCTCCATTGCTGCACTTACAAGAGGTAAAGAAGCGGAAACTCTTCTAAAATGGAAAGACAACAACACCCAAACTTTGCTCTTTTCTTTGTGGGTTGGAGACTCCCATTGCAGTTGGGGTGGAATTACCTGCGACAAGGCTGAAAGCATCACCAATCTAAGCCTTCCAGATTCTGGGTTGAAAGGTACACTTCATAGTCTTAGCTTTCTTTTCTTCCCTAACCTGATGAGGCTTAACCTTCGCAACAACTCACTGTATGGGCCCATTCCTTCACACATTGGGAACCTTTCCAAGCTCACCTTCCTTGACTTGCAATACAATAACTTTTCGGGGAATATTCCATCCGAAATTTGCTTATTGAAAGGTCTTGAGTTGATTTCCTTGGCAAGTAATGAGATCAGTGGTTCCATTCCATTAGAGATAGGGAGGCTGAGTTCAGTTTCCGAGATTTATTTCTTTGATAACTATCTACGTGGTTCTATCCCTGCTTCCATAGGAAACTTGACCTACTTATCTGTTCTCCACCTCTATCAAAATATGTTTTGTGGATCGATACCTCAAGAAATAGGGATGCTTAAATCTCTCACTGACTTTGAGTTTAGTCATTATAATTTCTCTGGTTCAGTCCCTGCTTCCATAAGAAACTTGACCAGTTTATCCAGCCTCTACCTTCATATAATATGTTTTCTGGGTCGATACCTCAAGAGATAGGGATGCTTAAATCTCTCACTGACTATGAGTTGAATCAAAATAATTTCTCTGGTTCAATCCCTGCTTCCATAGGAAACTTGACCAACTTATCTTTTTTCTACCTCTACCAAAATATGTTTTCTGGATCGATGCCTCAAGAGATAGGCATGCTTAAATCTCTCACTGATATTGAGTTAAGTCAAAATAATTTCTTTGGTTCAATCCCTGCTTGCATAGGAAACTTGACCAGTCTATCCACTCTTTACCTCGATCAAAATATGTTTTCTGGGTCGATACCTCAAGAGATAGGGATGCTTAAATCTCTCACTGACTTTGGGTTGAGTAAAAATAATTTCTCTGGTTCAATCCCTGCTTCCGTAGGAAGCATACCGAAGCTTATGAGGATATATCTTCACCATAATCATTTATCAGGGCCAATTCCTTCAGCGCTCGGCAATCTTACGCATTTGCAATCATTACAATTAGGAGATAACCATCTCAGTGGTCCATTACCCAAAAATTTATGCAGGGGTGGACAACTCGCAAATCTTTCGGCTTTCAACAACAATTTGACGGATCTTATCCCACCAACTTTGAAAACTTGCAAAAGCTTATTCAGAGTTAGGCTCGAAGGAAACCAGTTGACAGGAAATATATCAGAAGCTTTTGGTATATATCCTAATTTGAATTATATTGCATTAAGCAACAACAAATTTTATGGCGAACTTTCGCCAAACTGGGGGCAATGCCATAGTCTAACAAGCCTACGGATCTCCAATAATAACATTTCTGGAAAGATACCACCTGAGCTGAAGCAGGCAACTCAATTACACGAACTCGATGTCTCTTCAAATCATCTCATTGGTGAGATTCCCAAGGAATTGAGAGCGTTGACATTGATGTACAAACTTTTGCTAAGTGGTAACCAACTTTCAGGCAAAATTCCACCAGAGATTGGAGTTCTTTCAAATCTACAATATCTTAACTTGGCATCAAACAATTTGAGTGGACCGATTCCTAATCAACTTGGAGAGTGCTCAAAGTTATTGGACCTGAATTTGAGCAAGAATAAACTTGGAGAAAGCATTCCATTTTCAGTAAGCTACATAAATGGCCTTCAAAATCTAGATTTAAGTCAGAATTTACTTATTGGGAAGATACCACAGGAGCTTGCAAAATTACATTCCTTGGAAATATTGGACCTTTCGCACAATATGCTGAACGGTTCCATCCCAAATTCTTTTAATGATTTAAAAAGCTTGACTGTTGTGAATATATCTTACAATCAATTAGAAGGCCCTATTCCTAACATTAAGGCATTTCATGAGGCTTCATTTGATGCCTTAAGAAGCAATAAGGGACTATGTGGTAATGCCACTGGACTAATGCCTTGTGCTGTCGCTGCTACTAGCAACGGTCATAGAAAAAGCAGCAAAGTCATCATTTTCATTGTACTTCCACTCTTTGGTCTTCTTCTTTTGCTCTTTGTCATGGCTGGAAGTTTCCTTATTCTTTGCCAAAAGAACCAAACCAGAAAATCCGAGTCCATCGAGGCACAACTTGGAGATTTTTTCACATTGTGGGGATATAATGGAAGAATACTCTATGAGAACATTATTGAAGCCACTGAAGATTTCAGCTCCAACAATTGCATTGGTTCAGGAGGCTATGGAGCTGTTTATAAAGCTGCGGTACCCATTGGGGAGGTGGTTGCTGTGAAGAAACTTCACCAATCTGAAGATAGCATGATCTCCAACAACTTGAAAGCCTTTGAAAGCGAGATTCATGCTTTATCAGAAATAAGGCATCGTAACATTGTGAAGCTGTATGGCTTTTGCTCACATCCAAAGAACTCATTTTTGGTTTATGAGTTTGTAGAAAGAGGAAGTTTGAGAATGGTGTTAAGCAACAAGGATGAGGCAATGGAGTTGGATTGGGAGAAGAGGCTAAATGTTGTAAAAGGAGTGGCAAATGCCTTGTCTTATATGCATCATGACCATTCACCACCTATAATTCATCGAGACATTTCCAGCAACAATGTTCTTTTGGATTTGGACTTTGAGGCTCATGTCTCAGATTTCGGTACAGCTAGGCTTTTAAAGCTTGACTCTTCTAATTGGACCTCACTTGTTGGTACTTTTGGGAACATAGCTCCAGGTATTTATTGATATCTTTTTTTAAGATACTTTAAACATGTCATCGTTCAATTAAAAGTGTTAGTTTGTGTGTAAATTGATGCATTAAAACAAAGTTCAATTAGTATCACGATTGTAACTTTTCAAATTTTAAGTATCAAATTAAGAATTTTACTATAATTCAAGTATCGAATGTGTAATTGATCTTTGAAGTTTAACACTTAATTTTTCAATATTCAATATATCTAACGATGAACTAAATGTAAAATTTTGTTAGAACCTATCAATTTCAATTATCAAGTAATCTTCTAAACATTTACAATTTCTTTTCAACATTATTTTATAATCTTCTCAATATTCTTTATTCTTACATAATAGTGTATTGATAAAATATATTTCTTGCTTAATAGACCACATTGATTAGATATATTTTTTTAAACAGAGTTGGCTTATATATCGAAAGTAGATGAGAGATATGATGTATACAGTTTTGGAGTGCTAACAATGGAAATATTTATGGGGAGGCATCCTATTGATTTGATTTCATGTTTACCATCGTCGTCGTCATCAGCATCAAGATCGACATTGGTACCAAATGAGAACCAACAGATTTTACTTAAAGATGTGATAGACCAACGTCTTTCACCACCGGTAAGACAAGTTGCAAAGGATGTTGTCTCTACCACAAAGCTAGCACTTGCATGCTTGAATGGCAATCACCAACTTCGGCCAACCATGCGACAAGTCACTCAAGCCCTTACTCGTCAATCGCTTCCATTGTCCAATCCATTCTCAATCATAAAATTGGGAGAATTGTGGGATCATGAAGTTTGCAAGGGCTAATATTAAGGTGCTAATAATTTGAATAATTATTCTAACCACGTGTATTTACTTTCAATTTATTTTTTTCTCCTTTGTATTGAAAATGTTTAAGCACTTTTATAATAAAGCCTTTGTAGTGAATCGGCTGTAATATAGAATATCTATGTTTAAACACTCAATTTGTATGTTTAAAATTCTCTATTTCTAAAATGTAACTAATGGTTAGTCGTAGAATTTCGACTTTCAATATCAATTGTGATATTCTCTTGTAGTACCAATTTGCTATAGTGCTTTTGCTTTGGAATGCTACAGCAATTTTAATATCACTTTTTTATTTGTTTGAATAAATAAAGAATACAATTGGTGAGTACACCAAACTACAATAAACACAACTTCACACAATAATCTTTTGATTTTACTATTTACTGGCCATTTATTCTTATACACATTATTTCCCACAATTTCATCTTTCTAACTTTTCTTCATTTCTTACCTTTTAAATCACTCAAAATTTAATTGTAATTGTATTGAGTACACTTAAAATGGATTTGAGTGATGATTTTAAACAATATAACTTCAATTTGCACTTTTTTTTTACTAAAATGCTAAAAAATGTTGTAATTTTCTCAAATTTCTCAAATAAACTTTTATCTTTTTTTTTTAATCCAATTAAAAGGATAAAACATTACTTTTATTAAACTAAGTCTTATTTTATATGAAAACCATTAAAATTCATTATTTTTCCCATGTCAATGGTAATAATTGTTTTTGTTAAATCAATGTCTGCTTTGCAAAATATAGATATTTAAATTGAGTTATCGTTTACATAATATGAAATGAATGGCTCAGGCCACATTAGCATCCAAAGAGCTTTTTTATTTTCAAATATATGTTATGTAAATGTTGGCATCATAGAAAGAATTACGACATCTATATTGATCTGGCAAGAAATAATTTTTCTTTGTTTACAATTTTCATCTTAAAAAAAAGAGCTTAATGGAACAAAATTATACTATAAAAATTTAATTAGACAAAAATAATTTTTTAAGGACTTAATTAGATATAATAGAAGAATGGAGGCTTATATGAAAAATTCAAAGGCTTATCATCACAAAATATTTTTCATTTTTAATATTTGATTAAAGCTGGGGCTTGACTGTAATTAAATATAATCTAAATTTTTAATAATAATAAATAGCCAATAAAATGCAAAACATAATTATTAACAAAATACAAAACATTTTTTTTCCAAACTAAAATCATAGTTGAATTTAGTCCAACACATTTTTAAATTAAATATCAATGACTTTTCATAACTATTTCTCCATAGTTTTTTTATATATTATGGTGAAGAGTACTCTTGTTTTATTTATTTGGAGAAACGATAGGCTTTGAATAAAATTAATTGCAAAAAAAAAGTTAATTCCACCTGAATTTTTATTGCAATTTTGTAATTAACCAATTAAAAAAATTGTATAAAAGTCCACCATTTAAAAATGTGGGTTCTACATAACTTTTTTATGAACTCTACAAAATACTAAAAAAATTATATATATATTTTAAAATTATTATGGTAATTTTTTAATTATACAAATTATTTTAAAGTTGTTATAGCCATTTAATATTTGGATTATTATTTTATACAGTATTTTTTAAAACCTCATTATAGCTATTTAAATAATTAATCAATTTGTTAATTTTTTATAAATATACTAATAAGACAAGCGTCAATTTTTTAAAAAACTTTGTTAATCAATATAATTGCAGGTATTCTGTCAACCTCGAAGTGCTATTCTAGTTTCAAAACCCAACCTTTGAAATCATGACCATTAAACAGCTTACATGAATTAGAAAACAAGTAACTGGGTTGATCTGAATGTGAAGAACTGTTAAGTACCATTCCACCAGAGGAAGGTTTGTCTGTATCACAATCAGAAACAGGCTCTATTCCCTGCTTGCTCTGTGTTTTGCTAACAGAGACTAAGTCTCCCTCTTGCTTGTTGGGCATCGAGCTACCATCATTACGAGCCATCTCCAACAACTTTTTCAAATGTTCTCGTAACTTATTTTGCATCACTCTAAACATTTGTTCCATCTTGGCATCAAATTTCTTCCCCATCTTTACATCGATCTGCTAGATTTCATTCTAAAGCTTGGCGATTTCCTCTTCATTTTTTTTGGATTTCCTTTTGCATCCTAGTAAAGACTCCATCCGCCATGATTGCGAGGTCGATGCTTTGATACCAAGATGACACAGCTTAAATTTCCAAAATAATGACAACAGATAGATCGCAGAAGAAAAAAAAAAGAAGAGAAAGGAGAAAGAGAAAAGAAAAAAGAATTCTAGAAGAGAGAATAATTACTGATATTCCTTGACAAAACCGTACACAATGCCCCTTTTCATCATTTGTAATTCTTAGTAGAATTCTCAACATAACTGCAATCCGTAAATATCGGATATTGCAGGTCATAATTCCCTTTCTCTCCTTGTCTAGTACAACGATAATAACATATTTAATAAAAGAAATAAATAAAACTAAATAGGCCTGTAACAAATATAGCCTACCAACATGGCCCGCATTTATTCATTTAAGCCCAAGTTCCAGTCCAACAACCCATTTAGCCTGCAATACAAAGTAATTAAATAATCAATAAGTTGATATTCACTTTTAGATAAAGTCGTGTAATTCAAGTATCAAATGTGTAATTAATCTTTGAGCTTTAACATTAAATTTTTTAATATTCAATATATCAAACAAATGAACTAAATGTAAAATTTTATTTAAATTCTAAATTTTAATTTTCATGTAATTTTTCAAACATTCGTAATTTCTTTTCAAGATTATTTTATAATCTTCTCAATATTCTTACATAATAATATATTTGATTAGATATATTTATTGCTTAATAGACCACATTGATTACATATATTTTTTTAAATAGAGTTGGCTTATACAATAAAAGTAGACAAGAGATGTGATGTTTATAGTTTTAGAGTGCTAACAATGAAAATACTTATGGGGAGATATCCTAATGATTTGATTTCATGTTTGCTATCGTCGTCATTAGCTTCGACATCAACATCGACATTGATACCAAATGACAACCAACTGATTTTCTTTAAAGATGTGATAGACTAATGTCTCTCACCAACAATAAGACAAGCTGCAAATGATGTTGTCTCTACTATAAAGAAAGCATTTGCATGCTTGAATGGCAATCCCCAACTTCGGCCAACCATGCGACAAGTTGCTGAAGCCCTTATCCATTAATCGCTTCCATTACCCAATCCTTTCTCAATCATAAAATTGAGGCAATTGTGAGAACATGAAGTCTACAGTGGCTAATATTAAGGTGCTAACAATTTTGAATAATAATTCTAAGCACGTGTATTTACTTTTAATCTATTTCTTTTACTCTTTTTTGTATTGAAAATGTTTAAGCACTCTAGTAATAAAGCTTTTGTAGTGATCGGCTATGATATAGAATAACTATGTTTAAGCACTCAATTTGTATGTTCAAGATTTTTTGTTTCTGAAATATAACTAACGGCCAGATGTAGAATATCGACTTTCAGTATCAATTGTAATATTTTGTTGTAGTCCCGATTTGCTACTTTCATTTTGGAATGCTACAGAAATTTTAATATCACTTTTTTATTTGTTTGAACAAACTAAGAATACAATTGGTGAGTACACCAAATTACAATAAACACAACTTCACAAAATAACCTTTTGATTTTACTATTTACTGGCCATTTATTCTTATATACAGTCATTCACATTATTTCTCACAATTTCATCTTTCTAACCTTTCTTCATTCCCTGCCTTTTAAATCATTTAAACTTTAATTGTAATTGTAATGAGTACACTTGAAACAGATTTAAGGATGATTTTGAAGTATATACCTTTAACTTGTACTTTTTTTATTAAAATGCTAAAAAAATGTTGTACTTTTCTCAAATTTCTCAAATAAATTTTTATTTTTTTCCAATTGAAAGCATAAAACATCATTATTATTTAATTAAGTCTTATTTTACATCAAAACCACTAAAATTCATTATTTTTATCACGTAAACAGTAATAAATGCCTTTATTAAATCAATATTTGCATTGAAAAATATAAAAATTTAAGGTGAACTTTCATTTACATAATATATAATGAATGCCTCATATAATAGGCCACATTAGCATCTAAAGAGCTTTTTTATTTTCTAATATATGCTATGTAGATGTTGGCATCATAGAAAGAACTACAGCATATATGTTGATTTGGCAAGAAATAATAATTTTTTTTTAGTTTTCATCTAAAAAAAGAGCTTAATGAAACAAAATTGTAATTCAAAGATTTAATTAGACAAAAATAATTTTTTAGGGACTGAATTGGATATAATAAAGAATGGAGGTTTATATGAAAAAGTCAAGGCTTATCATTATAAAATATTTTTCATTTTTAATATTTAATTATAGTCGAGGTTTAACTGCAATTAAATTTCATCTAAAATTTTCAATAATAATATATAGTTAATAAAATATGAATTATAATTATTACAAAAATACAAAACATTTTTTTCAGACTAAAATTTTGAGTTGAATTTAGTCCAACATATTTTCAAATTTATCCTAATCACATTTTGACAATCATTGTGTGATACAAAACTATTAAATCTTAATTCATTTCCATAAGTACTTTATTTCTTTTTCCTTGTTTTGTTTTTTTTCTTTATGATGTGGTGAAGTGCAAAGCTATTTTGTTTATTTTGAAAAACGACCGGTTTTGAAAAAAAATTAATTGAAAAAAGATTGGCTAATTTCACCAATAACTTTTATTATAATTTTGTAATTAGCTGATCAAAATATAAAATTGTGTAAGAGTTCACCATTTAAAAGTGTGTGCTCTATATAATTTTTTTATAGACTCTATATAATGCTAAATTGTAATTAATTAATTATACTACAATAATTGTAAATTATATGCTCTCAAAAAATTATACATATTTTAGGATTATTATGATAAATTTTAATTTTACAAATTATTTTTAAAGTTGTTTTCTATTCATTTAATATTTGGATTATTATTTTATACACAAACACAAGTAGTGGGTTTTTAAAAAACTCATTATGTCTATTTAAATAATTATTCACTACAATGAGATAATTGTTAATTTTTTTATTCATTGGATAGGGCCAGGAGATAGGGATGGTGAGGTTCGAACTCCACCTTACATGTCTTCCCAAACCTTCTTAATCAATTGAGAAGTTGAAGACAAGTGTTGATCTTGTTGGAATTTTCCTTGAATCTCATAATCTCACATCAAAAGTTTGAGTTTGTCTTGCATCCTGCATCGAGTTAAGTTTTGAGTAAGAAGTTTTTGGTAACTTTCTTTATTCCAAAAGTTTTACAGTTTTAAATATTTATTTGTTAATAGATTGAGTTTAAAGTAGACCATTTTGAATTGGGCCAAAACAAAAATATTTGTATGTTCTTATTCTTGATTTTAGCGTACTATTTTTTACGTGTTGATTTCGCAACATATCTTTTAATTTGATTTATAAAGTTTAAAATTCTACTACCAATAAACAAAAATATTTTTCTCTAATAATTATACAAGTTATTTAATTAAGTTCTTTTATTACTTAATTATGAATATGTGATAAACTAAAAATCTTGTAAACCTCTTTGGGGAGTTTAAAACTTTCAGTCATATATTGGATTTTTTATTTAAAAATAATTTCCCCAAATTTTTTCCCATAAAATAACCTAATTGCACCCAAATTTTGATTTAACGATAAATGCATATACCTCACTAAAAAATAAGCTAAAATCACCATTTTCTATATTAAAAAGTAAAAAGAAAAAAGCTAAAAAATGCTTAAATCATTGTTCAACCAACACAATTAATTTCGTCATTAACAAGATAGAAAGAAATAAAGTATTACTTTGTAGACACAGGTGAAGCCAAAATTAATTTCTTTTCAACATGTATTTTATAATTTTCTTAATATTCATACATAATGGTGTATTGATTAGATATATTTCTTGCTTAATAATTAGATATATTTATTTAAACAGAGTTAGCGTATACAATGAAGGTAGATGAAAAATACGATATCTATAGTTCTGGGGTTCTAACAATGAAAGTTTTAATGAGGAGGCATCCTAATGATCTTTTTCATATTTATCATCATCGGAATCGATGTTGGCATCCGCATCAGCTTCGGCATTTTTACCTAATGACCAACAAATTTCACTTAAAGATGTGATAGACCAATGTCTCCCACCACTAGTAAACCAAGTTGCGAAGGATGTAGTCTCTACTACAAAGGTAGTGTTTGCAAGCTTGAATGGCAATCCCCAACTTTGGCCAACCATGCAACAGATTGCTCAAGCCATTACCCATCAATCATTTCCATTGTCCAATCTTTTCATGATCATCAAATTGGGAGAACTATTAATCATGGAGTTTGTGGCTAGTTAGGTGCTAACAATTTGGATAATAATTTTAGGTACTTGTATAATTTGCTTTTTCAATCTCCATTTTTCTCTCCTTTGTATTCAAATGTTTAAGTACTCTTATATATATATATATATATATATGTATATATAATGATAATACTTTATCAATAAATAAAATTAAAATTGAAAAACCTCTGGGTAATACTTCTTAAAACTTTCGAGTACATCCTTTAAGCTTTTGAATGATAATTTCAAAGTCCTCCAAACATAATTTTTAAAACCTCCAAGTATCTTTTTTTTTTTAAAGTGGTTGGGCCTTTATATAAAGGAGCTTTTTTGAAGTTTAATTTATAAAATGTCCAAGCGTAATCTCTAAGTCTTTCGAGCAAGATTTATAAGACCTTTGGCGTAATCTCTAAGTTTTTCAGGCAAGATTCGTAAGTCTTTCAAGTTGAATATGTTTTAAAGTCGAGATTTGTAAGACCTCCTAGCATAGTCTCCAAGTCTTCTGGGCATAATCTATAAGACCTCCAAGTATGATCTTTTAAAAGCTTCAGGTACCTTTTTTTAAAAGTTATGGAGCCTTTGTTTTAAAAGAGCATTTTTTTCATTGTTAAAAACTATTTGTAAGACTTTCGGACTTAATCTTTAAGTTCTTTGAATGAGATTTATAAGACCTCTAGGCATGATCGTCAAAACCTTTAGGTGTCATCCTAGTTTTTAAAGTTGTGTGCCTTCATATTGAAGGAATCCTTTATTTATTATAGTGGTGTGTCTCTATTCTTAAGGAATTTTTTGAAACACAAAAAAAAAAAAAACAACAAAAAACCAAACAAAAAAAAGGAAAAAAACATTGAATAATTTGGGCCCATACGTAATAGGTATTTATGTTTTTACGTAATTCTTGTTTCACAAAAAAATACAAAAAAGGATGTAATTATAGAATCTATTTTATTCGTGAATTTATCAAAATTAAATTGTGTTTCGATTGTCAATTTGGCCTTAATGCAAAATTTTGGACCCAATGATTAAAAGCAAAAACAAATGTTTTGGGTTTTTATTTAATTTTAATTTTAATCTTAATTTTATTTTTGTTTTATTTTTATTTAATTTTGTTTTTAGTCAAAGGAACAGTTTAAAAAATGTGAAAAATAGAAAAAAAATGTAAGAATTTGAAAATCTTAATTCGGAGAATCAATGATTTGATTTTGTGGTTTAATGGTTGAAGATCTCAATTTTGAGAATCCAAGATCCGATTCTATGGTTTAACGGTTGAATCAATTATGGAAATACTTTGATCTCAATCTTCATGAAAAGATAAAAATCACAGAAGATCCGGTAAATATTAAAATTGATCCAAATTGAAATGGGACTGATTCCTATAAAGAAAGAAATTAGCAAAATAAATGGGCGATCAAGCAATAGAAGGCAATTGAAGAAGCAAAAGGAAAATTTGAAAAAAAGAAGTGCATATTCAAGTCCAATTTTCCCATTCGACAGCATTCATTGAATCGCAAGAGAAGTAGTACAAACCAAAAAAAGGCATTTAAGGCAGAAGCATAGAAGGCAACAAGAAATAGAGCCAGAGAAGCATTCAACAAACACAATCCCAGAAACTAAACCATCCCACAATCAAAACGAACAAAGCATGCAAAAAACACTACCCAATACAAAAGAAACTTAGCAGAAAACAGAGATAGAAAATGAAGGCAACAAGCAATTGGGTTGCCATACACAAAACATCAGCAATTACGTAGAAAAAAGGAAAGTTCCAAAAGGTTCTTGGCTAAGGTTTCGGGAAGAAAATAGGAAAGGGAAAGTGAGGTTTCGACACCGGGATTTCAAATAAGTTGTGGATTTTTTTCTGTCAACAACGTGACAAGAAGCGAAGAACAGTGACGAACGGTGGTGGTAGTAAGCAAATCTCACTGGTTTCGGGGTTGGTCTGCTAATGTTTTAGTTTTTAAATTCCTTGAGAAAATTTGAAAAGGGGTTTACAAGGAGTTTAAAAATGGTTTTACGTTGGACTTTCATCACCGACGAACGGCAAAGCAGGTGGCTGTCTTCAATCGGGCTTTGGGTGTAGGTGGTGGTTATTGAAACTGGTTGTTTTGTTTGAAAAAGGATAGAGAATTAGAAAGTCTAGAGCCAAAAAAAGAAGAAAATGAAAAGGAAAGACTGAAAATTTGTCATTTATTGAGTAGTGAAATGGTGCCGTTTTTCAACACGAAGAAATTCAACCCGCAACCTGACTTGGACCCACATGTGGCCTTGCTTCCTACCCTTGACCCGGTTCACAACGTTTTGAATTTTAGTTCCCTTAACTTTTTTTTTCTTTTAATACAATTTTGTTTAGAATTCATTTTTTTTTTTACTTTGTTTGATTATTATATAACTTGCATGATTTATATTTTTGTATGAATAATTATATATTTGCATGATATTTTGCATGAACTTAATTTGTGTGCATGATTTATTACATAATATTCTATTTGCATGATACTTTTATGAAATTTATTTTTTTATTTTTTTTTCTAAAAAAGAGGGGTTTTCAAAATAATTTTTAGAAAATTCTACTAATATATTGAAGGATAATCTTTGATATAAAATCTTACCAACATATTGAAAGATATTTTTAAAAATAAATTATTTTTATAAAAATTATATATTGAATCTTGGATAACATAATTACTAAGAATGCTAAAAAACAATCTCTATGTAATTCTTAAGTGAGAAAATCTTTTTTAAATTTTACCAACATATTAGAGAATTTAGATAAAAATTTTTGATGCCAAAGTTCTAGATCTTGTTATCACAAACTGAAGTTTTTTACAAAAATTAAATGAATCTGATGACGAAGCTTCTTCAGAGTCAAACACTAATCTCCATGAATGCTTCTAAGGTGAGAAAATTATTTTAAACTGTTAGCAAACTATTGAAGTAATTTTAGGATCAATTTTCAATAAGTGAATTACTTGGTAAAATTATAAAAATGTTTTAAGGCTTAGATAACTTGAAATGAAACCAGTACCATCTTTGAATAGGTGTTGTGAGGGTGCTATAACATTTCTCACACACTCTAAGTATGGTTTAAAAGAAAAGTAAAGTAAACTCTATATAATTATACAATAGTAGGAGGATTGTCTAAAAAACAGAGGAAGGTATGAAAGAAGGAGGAAGGAAGTAAAGAAAAAGATAAGAGTGACCAAAGAGCCTCCTCGAGCTAATTACAATGGAGACTTCTATAGACAAAAATATGAATAGTAACTATGTACAATTGTGGCTATAGTGTATAGTAAAATTTTTATCTATAGTAACTACTATAGTGACTTATTACAATATTTTCAATGGCATGTTTTTGTCTTCTAGAATAGTTTTTTGCTACAGTGACTATTACAGGACTTTTTGTCAGGAACAGTAACTGCTATAGTATGGCTGGTTTTTGGCTCCGAATAGCTTTATCTTTTTATGTTGGCAGCTTAGATCAACTTATTCTTTGACTAACTCTTGCTTGGAATATCTTTTATTAGGATTGTTTATCCTTCCATAGTATTATCCAGATTTTGTAACTCGACACCATCTTCATCCAGGGTTTGGTGAGAGTGTGGAGAATGGGATCTTGATTGATTCCACATCTGCCATCCTTCTTAATACTGATAGAGCATTTTAGTGGGATGGTCAATGTCTTCCATTTTTGAAAGCTTGTCCAGGAGTTGGATTGCTTCTGGTTCATTTTCTAATTCAATATCATCAAATTGAGAATAATAATATCTTACTATTATTCTCCTTCTGTTAGTTTTTGCAGTTATTCTAGGAAACTCAGTTGTAGTAGCTAGATGAAATAAGTGTTTTGCTTTTTCCATCATAGAAATTTTGATTTGAAATTAGTATTGGGAAGGGTTCGTATATTTGGCTATGATTTTGTTTAAATCATTAGGGTGGTTTTGAGCATCTGTAAGAGGATCAAGAAAGGTTCTTACAGTCACTCGATCAATTTCCCAAATTTGATATGGTTGATAAAATCTTTCTCGTTGAAAGACTCCAAGAAAGCTAGTTATAGTAAAATAGACATAATAAAAGTGTTTAGCATATATTTAATGTTTGGTAAAATTGATGCTTAATAAATGCTAGGAAAATTTTAATAAGTTCAAAAGAAAAATTTTGGACTAAGATCTGGCCAACAATTCCCAATTCGATACTGGTTATATCAAAAGGTTCATGGTTAAGGTGAAATTTGATTTTAGGAATGGAATCGTCAAGATCTATAATAAAAATGAAAGTAGAAAAATAATGTTCAAAAAATTTTTCGACTAACAGGTTTTTTGTAGTCTAAATAATAGAAAATTTTATTTTTTGAAAAAGTTCTTTGGTTAAGAATTGGACAGCTTTTTCAAAAAGAAATATTCTCTTAAGCTTGTTTAGCTGAGAAGAATTGTTGTTTTCAAACTATTCACAAAGTTTCAAGAAATTGTTTATTTTTGAAACTGTATATGCATTTTCTTCCAAAGTGAAAAAATCAATATCTTGTTGTTTTAGCAAGTTAGTTGATAGAAGGCTTTGAAAAGCTGCTTCTCTAAATTCTCAAATATCTTTAGCTTGTTTAGCTAGATATTCAGCCAGTTTGGTCATCCCTTTATGAAAATGGATTTTATTTTGAGAAAGATGACATTTCAAGATTGAATTTAACATATCAGAGACTTGTGGTTCAAGTCCAGGATTATAGAAATCTTTAATATCTGGATTAGAGAGTTTAGTTTCTTATATCAATTTTTTCTGCTAATGAAACTATTTGAGAATAACTCGTAGAAGTCTATTCATTTGGATCTTGAGCAAATTGTGAGAATTCTATTTGAACTCTCAAAGGAGATGGCATATAGGGTGGCCTAAAATTTTGTGGTTGATAGAAAAATAATCCTTGGTTAGGATCATTGTAGAAACCAAATCCCAGGTTAGGATTTGTAAAGAAAGAAAAAGATTTTGGAGAAGAAGGGTTGAAGAGGATGAAGAAGATGAACCTTTTTTAAGTTGTTTCTTCCTTATAGTTTTTCATTCTCCTAAACTTTCTTGAAGTAGTTTACCTCTATCCATTTGGCTTGCTGAGAAAATCAGCTAAAATATTTTTATCATAGTTGATAAACTTGATGAGAAAATTATATTAACAAAAAAAGTTATACCACCTGATTCTTCTAGGATTGTCTAAGAGTTTTTTGGTTTTGAGAAAATCTTGGACAACTTGGTTATCAATTCTTATAACGAAGGTTTCAGGGGTCAGATAAATATGAAATCGTTGTACACCATTTTTTATAGCTAACAATTCTTTTTCATAAATAATATAATTTATTTTGTTTGGTTTAAACTTTCCTTAATTATAGCCATAAATCAATTCATCATTTTGATGAGGATTTTTTGCTTTAAGGACACATCCCTAATGTTTTTCATCGGCATCCGTCTCTAATATTAGTAAATCTCCTTACTTAGGCAGATAGACTTTAAGAATATAGGTTAGCTCTGATTTGATTTGTTTAATAATATTAGAGCTGCTAGTGTCCAGACAAAATCATTATCTTTGAGTAATTTTCATAAAAGAAGGCTTTGCTTTTTAAAAAAGTTTTTGAAAAACTATCTACCATAATTAACTATAACTAAAAATTATTGTAGCTGTTTGATATAATCCAGTTTTTCTGGAAACTCCTTGATCTTGGAGATGATATGATCCTGCAATGTTAATCCATTAGCAGATAAGTTAAGACCAAGAAATTCTATTTTTATTTTTTCGAGTTCAACCTTTTTGGGACTCAAAATAATACCATGCAAAATAAATTCTTGAGCTATAATATTCAGGTGATTCTTGTGCTCATTAAGGGTTTCAGAAAAGACAATAATATAATCAATATAAACACAACAAAATTGTTTATGTTAGCTGAAAATAGTATCCATCCAACGCTAAAATATTTAAGATGCATTGCACAAACCAAAAAGCAAAACAATCCATTGGTAATGGCCTATTGGTGCATTAAAAATAGTTAAGGGTTTAGATTTAAGTTTAAGCATGATTTGCCAAAAATCAGATTTGCAATCAAATTTAAAAAAGTATCTAGCATTTTTTGCTAGATGTAATAAAACATATTTGTAAGGAATGAAATAGCCACCAAAATAAGATTTTGGTTTAATCTCTTATAACTGATAACCATACGTGGTTTACCTTATTTGATCTCTGAATGGTTTCTTACCATGAATGCTGGGCTAGAATGCGGACTGGTAGTTGGTTCTATTAGACCTTTATCCAGTAGTTTTGAAATCTGGATCTCAAATTCATTTATATCCTATTTGGTATAGATCATGGGCTTTGCTCTAATTATTGCTTTTGGCTCATGTAAAGTTAGCTCACAATATCTTGGACTTCTGTTTCATAGCTTCAATGGTTCTTCACTGAAGTTTTCCTACAAGATTTTATATAACCAATGTTTTTCATTGATTGCTTTAATAGTATTTGTTTTTAAGCTTTCTACTTGAAAGTTTTTATCACTAATATGCTCAGTTCATGTAATAAAGGAATTTCAACTGATTTTTTATCAATTGTAAGAGTAACATGAGTATTTGATATAGAAAATGGGATGCACTTTCTTAATAAATTATTTCCTAATAATATATTGCCATGCATGTTAGGAAAACATAATATTTTTGGTATTATGAATCTAACACTATTAAAATAAACAAAAATATTTTTTGCTTTGTAACTAACAATAGTTTCCTTACCATCAATACCTACTATGATGATAGGATGCTTCATTGGTTGCCATTTGTTTATGGGTAAAGCATTATTATGACAACTTGAGATTGTTGCTCCAGTGTCCAATAGCATATGTAGACTATTTCGTTTATAGTCTTGAAAACGAAATTCACCTTTCACAAAAGTATAATATCTATCTTTGTTAGAAAAAAGGATTGTGTCAGGTGCAGATAATTTAAAATTATTTATGAAATGCAACATTTTCATTTCTTCATGCCTAGAGGTTCTAGAAGAAGAAGTATGAGAATATAAAATAGAATTAATAGAATGATAATAAGATTGATTATCACCTATATTTTGCTGAGATTGATTATCACCTGCAAAAATTGGAATTTGAGCATTACTTGTATGGCTTATACTATTTGCTCGTTGTAGATTTCTTACACTGTTGGTGCTATGAAATCCTGAAAAGGAACTTAGATGAGGAGTATAAAAAGATTGATTACTAGATATACTCTCAACATCATCATCTTTTTTATGATCAAAAATATTTGTAAGGGGTAAAACCAAGTTGGATTAAAACTGGTTGAAGCATGAGGATTTTTAAAATAAAGGTTTTTGCCTGATGAGAAAAATTCTAAACTTGGTACCTTCTATTTTTTAGAGGTATTTCAAAAATATCTTCGAGGTACCATCCTTGTGGGATAGATAAATCCTCGAGTTTGACCAATTTTGGTTTGATTTTTGAATCAAAACTATTTGGTTCAAATAATTCAATAATATTAGAATCTATCTATTTGATAGATGTGTTTGTAGTGTTTGTAAACTCATAAACTGTAGACCAGTTGATTGAAAGGTCATGCGATTTTTTTTCAATATCAAAATTTGTTATTTTGACATGAAGCCATAAACATTTTTCAATGTTTTCATGAAAAATAGAAATAAAGTAGTTTGGTTTTACTTTAAATAAAACAACACCGGCAGCTCAATTGGATTGGATTCCTCCAATTATAGCATTAGTAGGGTTTTTAAAATGATTATCCATTAAAACGGTGATTATAGGTATATCTTTGCAAGCAAGAAATAGCAGTTTAATGGTAATCAAACTCATACCAATATGTATATATTTAACATGAGGATATTTTCATAGAAAATGTTTTATTTTCTCTTTAATAAAATGAGATATTTCTACCGATCCTTGTTTGGAATCGTTAGCAACTGTATCATCAAATAGTTTTTCTATATGACGTTTAAACCAAGTTTAAAATTTTTTAAACCAATTAGTTTTATACACCTCATTAGGTTTGATGAGTTGTAACTCTTTGATTTTTTCTTCAGAAATATTATGAGTTTTTCTCATAACATTTTTATGTTTAACCATACCTTCTTTAGATATAGTTATTGTATCTGTAGAAAAAGTAATTGAAATTGTATCTTGATTAGATTTAGTATTCATCATAAAAATATATTTAGATTTATCATCAGAAGAACTATAATCAGTTTTTGAAAAAACTTCAAAATAAATTTCTTTATCTAATAAATCGTTAGCAAATAAAATTTAAAGATAGTTTTCTTCAAGTTTTTTAATAATTTTTCTAGCACTTTTCCCTTTGTTAAGGTAGTGATCAGCATAGTGACCTTCTTGATCATAAATAAAAACATTTGCAAGTTTGTTTAAAAGATATTTTCTTCTTTTTAACAACAAATTTGCCTTTTTTAGGCCTTTTAGAGATACCAATTTTTTCTAGTTTCCATTTTTTCCAAAAATATTTTCGTTTTATTGTAAAACAAGCTTTTTTAAGAACTGGTGGTTTGTTACAACCAAATTCCAAATCATTTTCTAAGATCTTAGTCCACTGTTTGTAACTAAGTTTAGAATTTACCTATTTAGTAGCTTTTTGCTTGAGGCAGTATTCTGTGATCTATCCTTGCACATAGTGTATTTGAGAGAGGTCAAGATATGTGCCACCTTGAACAAATGTTTATTTGTTTAATGAATCAATTATAAGGGCTTCTGGTTTAACCTAACTGGTTTGGCCAGATTCTGAAGTTTGCTTTATCTCATCCTTTTTTAGGTGAGAAAAATTTTCTTTTAAATGAAGTAAATGTTGTTCCACAAGATCTGGGTTTTGCAGATCTGGGAATCGAAGAACATCATCAATATCTAGATTAGATATTTTTGATACTTTTTTTTTTGCCTCTATCCTCTGGTTGAGAAATAAGGGTTTGAGGTTCTGGATCTGGTTGATCTTTAGAACATGAAGTGTCATCTGGTGTGGCGACTCCTTAGAGTTTATATCTAGTGATAGATTCGTAGATCTATACATTATGACAAAGGGTACAACATAGTGGTTGCTGGCAGTGCCACCTTTAGTTTGTGTTCTTACTTTTTTTTTTGTCTAATTTCTCATTTAATTAAAATAGTTAAATAAAATTGAGCCTTTTGAATTCTTGAGCTTTAAAATGTATTCAAAGCCTTCACTATCAACTTTAGGTTTTAAATTTTGCTTTTAGACTTTAGTCTTTTAAGGTCCTATGACCTAATTTCAAATTGTCCCAAATTGAATTGGACTGGGCTTAGGTCCATGTAAAATGAAAGAAATAATTAATCCAAAATAAGTCTACATGAACTAAATTCAATTTAAACGCTTAAGCTACCCCAAATAAGAATGTTGACATCAAGCATCAAAAATCAAATAAATTCGAATCGACCTAGATAAAATTAAATGTATATGCACTTATTATTAGCTAAATGTTTATATTCAAAAGTTTTGTCTTCTTGTAATTATTAAAATTGTGTAATAATCCCAAAAAAAGGAATTGCGTAAATTAATACTAACAATGAACCTACTATATTAAAATATTAAAATTTTAGTTTGAGCTTGTAAAATGTAGAAATTTCATTAAGTTTTCATTTAAAATAAAGGTTTATTAAATAAAAAATAATATTTTATAATTTCATTTAGATAAACATTTGATGGCTGAACCGACACAAGCATGAGAAAAACAAGACTTGGAATGATATTAAGAAAGAAGCCATAATTTGGATAGTTCAACGGAATATATAAGAAAAAAGCCATGATTTGAACAGTTCAAAGGAATATATATTTTGTTAATTATTTAAGTATAAATTACATTGGCTAGCATGGATAACATGGCTAAACCCGTTTCCAATTAATTTCCACGAAGACTAATATATGAGTAAGTGCGGCACACGCATGAGTCAACTCAAGACTATAAGTCATGAATGTGGTGAAAACATGTCGGCATTGATTGAGTGCAGATTAGGGTGTGATCAAATCTTTGAAAAACCACGTAAATCGTTAGTGACGTAAAACACTCCTTGAAAGACTCCTCAAGTCTTCCTCCAATGGACATTGGCATCAATTTAAGATGGCTCTACTTTTTCTTCTCTTTTCCTTTCTTACGTTTTTTTTTTTCTTTATTATGGTGGGAAAAGGAGAAAGGCAATTAACTAGGATGGGGCAAGTAGGGTGTGAGCAGTACATATTTTACTCTTATTCTGGTTTTAAATCAGTGCTATGCACACAATGAATAAATCAATTATAATTTTCATGACATTTATATAATAATGTTTAAAAATTAAATGTATTTTATTAGGATTTAACTCTCAATAAATATTTTAAATAGATAATTGATCAATGAAAAATAAAAAAGAAAAGGCATGATTTGGATAGTTCACAGGAATATTTTGTTAATTATTATGTATAAATTATATTGGCTAACATGAAAGTTCAAGTATTTATTCAACCCCTTTCTGTTTAATTTCCACAAAGACTAATAAACTAACGTGTTCATGGGACTAATATACAAATAAATGTGGTACACACAGGAGTCAACTCAAGACCGCAAGTTATGAATGTGGTGAAAACATGTCGGCATCATCATTATTATTTCATATCCAAATTCTACCACTAATTTAAAATTTTCTATTATAATAAATAATCAATTTCGTTAAAACTAATTTTAACGACCAAAAATATCTACAGTGATTGCTAGACCACGTAAATCGTGAATAACGTGAACGACTTCTCGAAAGACTTCTGAAGTCTTCCACCGATTGACACTGACGTCAATTGAGCTTTTCGTTTCTTTATTATGGTGGAATAAGAGAAAGAAAGTTGACTGGGGTGGGGCAGCTAGGGTACTCGAAAAAAAAAATTACAGTTTTTTAATATTAGATTACGATTTTTTTTAAAATTGTAGTTTTTTTTAATATTAGACTATTTTTTAAAAAATCAAAGTTTTTAGGCATATTAAACTACAAATTTATCTATATAGACTATGATTTCTTAAAAATTGTAGTCCATTTATATATTAGATTATAATTTTTTGAAAATCATAATCTTTTTTAATATTAAACTATATTTTTTGTACTAGACTATTATATATAAATTATAATTTTATCTATCTGGCACATTTTTATTTATTTAATTTCTAATTTTATGTATGAATTAAATTTATCAAATTGTTTATAAAATAAGAATAAATTAAATTAAATAATAAAAATTAATTATTTTAAAAATAAAATAATAATTTAAAATAATTACATGTTTAATATATTTTAATTTTAAATAATTAAAAGAATTTTAAAAATATATACAAAAGTTATCATTAATTATTATATTTTATTAAAAAAAATCAAATGAAGTTAAAACATATTCTCAATAGAAATAAAAACTTAAGTAAAATAAATTACTATGAGCGTAACCAGGTCCATTTTTATTGCACTTGAATTAATTTTTATTTATATCCTTTTTAGGCATAATATTGTACATATATATTAATTTGCCTGGCCAATTAGAATTCCAGGATCCGTTATGGATGGCAATGAGCTTAATTCAGTTCCAAGTTTTATTTGCACTAATTCTTCTTCAAATTTTATTTTTCTTTCTTTATGGAAGGGAAATTAGCGGTGTTCACGTATTTTGGCAAAACAAATTTATTTGAATTCATGCATATTGTATATTTGGTTATAAGTGCATTTAAAAGAGCATGCAAAGTAAGAAAAATAAAAATTATCAAAATATTTTATTAAGTTGATTGATGTATTTATTCCATCTCTAAATAAAATTTGAATCTATTTTTTTAAAATTAAAAAAAAAACAAAATTTAATTATGAATGTAGCTAGGTGTCAAAAGAGGTTCATCGTTGGAATATTTTTAGGTGTCAATTTAGCTTGTAATTTATTTGATTTTGAAGCCCTATTTTGGTATTACTGATAATTTTACATTCTTGATACAAAAAAATATAGTATAACCAAATGTAATAATCAAATAATCAAAAATAAAAATATGATTAATAATCTTCTTTATTTGAATCAAACGCTTTTATAAAAATTATGATTATGATGCAAATTTGCTCAAAGTTGGAAAGTATGCATTTCTTAAAGCAATTGATTTTGTCTATTTTTTCTTTCTTTTTTATTTTTTTGAAATGTTGGCTACTTTTTTATTTCTAAACCAATGAGTATTAAGCATAAAGTTATGGCTAAAAGAATTAAAAGAACCTAAAATGTGAAAACACTAATATTTCTCCGCATGATTTTATGAAAGCAATATCACCCTCTATTTCTTGCTGAAACTGGGATCAAGCCCTTACTAAATTTCTTCTTCTAGGCTATGGTTGGATGAAGTATTTGAAGGGTGTAATGTATTTCAAGCAGGCTTTTCAAAAGTCAAAAGATAAATTCATTTATTTTGTTAAAAAGGAGAAGGAATTTCAAAATTTTAGAAAATTTCAAATGTGTAATTGAATTCAAAGTTGGATCAAATCCACAAAATCTCATTTTGCCATCAAGTCAAAATCTTGTTGCAAGAAAATGGGGTTTAAGAGAGGAAAATGATAAGTTTTTTGGGTTTTTTTTTTTTTTTTCGTGATAGAAAAAGAATAGTGATGAGTGAGTATTTTCTTTTATTGTTTTTAGCTTGTGGTATGACGTGATTTTTTAATTTCATGATTATTATTATTTACTTACTTTTTTTAATACGTCAAAATGACATATTTGTCAAATGCAATTTTTTAAAAAGTTTTTTCTTTATTATCAAAATTATTTTTCCACGAAAATTTATTTATTTTTATATAATTAAATAGCTTTGCATACTATTTATGTGTCAAAAAAATTGCATAAATAAAAATTATAATTGATTATTATATTTAATTGTGAATTAAATTTAAAATTATCGATTTATCCATTTTTAAATTAACTTAATTTTCTATATTTTTTTGTTTTAAAAATTAATATTTTGAAATAATTATCTTTCTTTTATAATTATTACTATTTTTTTCATAAGTAATATTATTTAATTTAAGTTTCTTATAAATAATTTCTTTTAGAGAAAGGCAACCTTACGCAAAATGGATGAAACATTATTCTAATATAAATATATAATAAAAAATTATAAAAACAAAACCCAAAAAAAAAAGTTTAATGCTTTTATTAAACCAACACTTTACCTAAAAACTAAAGTTTATATTCTAAGAATTCTATTGTTAGATATTAAAAAAAAAAAAAGCAAATTCTATTTTTTTACTGTACAAATGTTTCACACCCTTAGTTTGATTTGATTAACTAATATTAATAAGTTAAAAAAGAAAAAAAATGATTTAATGATTTAAAGAATATTGAAGTAAAGTTATAATATTTTTATCTTCCACAGAAGTTCCACACCTCTCAAACGCATTATATAAGTAAATTACATTTTTCTCATATATAAAATAAATCATAAATAAATGGCACAAGTCATACTAGGTTATTCGATCATAAGTAAATGGTAACACTCTTTCATCTCCTATCTTGTTTCATAATTTGAACTAGAGATCTGTAATTTAGAGTCTCAAATTGTAATTAAAAAGATGTCCTTTTGGAACCAATGTATTTATTTAATTAATATTACTTTAAGTCTTTTTTTATTTTGTTAATTATTTCTTTTATCTGTATTTTTATATTATTAATTAATAACTATAATGATAGGATAATGAATCTTAATTAGGTTGTAGCTTTAATGAATATATTGATTAACTAGTAGTTAAATTGTGAACCAAAAAATTTGTGATTGTTTATTTTAACATGAATACTGAAATTAACTTTTCGTCAATATTTTATGTGATTGAGTTTAATTAACATACATAATATTATTGATTATTTGTTAAACTTCAAAAAGATAAGAAATTAAGAAAATAAAATTTTTTATTTCATATATTTAAGCTTTTGACAAATTAATTATCTTGGTTTTTCTTTTTACATTTGCAACTTAATACTTCTGTTAATTTCTTCAAACAAATAAAAACATGTGTAGACACCCAATTGGGTCCAGGCCCAGATTAATTGGGCCTGGCCCAAATGGGTAAGGCCCATTTCAATCCTGTATTTTTTTTTTCTTTTCTTTTTCTTCTTTTGTATTTTATGTATTTTATTATTATTATTATTATGTATATCTTTGTTTATTTATTTTTATTTAGATTAGATTTATATGTATTGTATGTATATAGTTATATATTTATTATTATTATTATGATCTTTTTTTTGTTTTTTGTAATATATTTTTGGGTTTATCTTATGTTATTTTTTTTTATTATCTGTTAATTTTATCTGATTTTTTTTTCGAATTATCTGATATTATTTTTTTATTTTTATACTATCATATCTTTTGATTATCTAGTTTTTTTTTATTTATTTTGATTTTAATTCTGGATGGCTAAGATTCAAAGTTGAAGAATCCCACTGTGGAGGGGAACTCAATCAGAAGAGTCCAATTAGATTCAAAGACTGAATCCCCGTCCAAGGAGGAATTGGGATTGATCAGGAACTCCTGATCAATCCCTATAAAAGGGACCCCCCTGGAACAGAGAACACACACAGAAAACAGTGAGCAAAGCTACTGAATTTGAGAGAAAAGAGGCGTTTAGAAGAGTTTTCGGAGGCTAAAGAAGGTTGAGAAGTGTTAGGATAGTTGTAGGGAATCAGGAAAAATTTTTTGAAGATTTTTCGCGAAAAAATTTTCTGGAAATTTCTGGGAAATTTCCAGATTCCGGCAAAAATTCCGGCGAAATTTAAATTTTTCGGTGAACATTCCGGCCAACCTTGAAGTTTCCGGCAACCTGCCCAGTTTCCGGTGAAGAATCCCAGAAACCGGCCAACTTCCGGCCAACTTCCGGCGAAATTTCCAGATTCCGGCGACTTTTTCCATAATCCGGCACCGGTGTTCTTCATTTTCTAGAGAAAAGGGAGAGAAAAAGGGAAGAAGAGAGAGAGAGGCGAGGGATGTTCTGCCGAAAAACGAAGGGGACTGCCTTTTATACCCTCCCAAAACGACGTCGTTTTGGCCTTAAGTAACCCAGAGGATCCGCGTGTTTTGCCGAAACCGACCCGACCCGAGCGTCGACCCGCTTCCTGACCCGCGCGTGCAGTCCCTCCTCCAAGCCGAGTCGAGCCGAGCCGAGCCTCCAAGCCGCTCCCCTGAGCCGTTTTTTCTTCCTTGAGCCGAGCCGAGCCGCGCCGATAGCCGAGCCGCTCTAGGTTTTTTTTTTTTTTTATTTTTATTTGTTTATTTATTATTTTTTATTTATTAGATTAGGTTTATTTAATATTCTTTTTATCTTTATTTTATTTTTAGTTTTGTTTTACTTTTCTTTTTTTTTAATTTTTTTTTATTATTCTATTTTTCTTTAAATAAAAAATAATCAAAAGTTCCAAAAAAAAAAACATTTTTGGGGAAAAGTTGAAAGTATCAATTTTCCTTAAAAATAAAATTTCAAAAAGAGGTTTTTTTTTAGGAAAAGTTGAAAGTATCAATTTTCCTTAAAAATAAATTTCCAAAAAAAACATTTTGGGGAAAAGTTGAAAGTATCAATTTTCCTTAAAAATAAATTAAAAAAAAAAGATTTTGAGGAAAAGTTGAAAGTATAAAAGTTGATAGTATCAATTTTCCTTAAAAACAAAATTTCAAAAAAAGGTTTTTGAGGAAAAGTTGAAAGTATCAATTTTCCTTGAAAATAAAATTTCAAAAAAAATGTTTTGAGGAAAAGTTGAAAGTATCAATTTTCCTTAAAAATAAATTTCCAAAAAATATTTTTTGGGGAAAAGTTGAAAGTATCAATTTTCCCCACACAAAAAAAAATCATTCTTTTCTTTCTTTTTATTTTGATTTTGATTTTTTTTTCTTTAAATAATCCGACGACGGAGCCTCTGCAAGCGAAACAGTAGTTTTTCTTGCATACTCTTGAGGTGAGGGAATTTTCTCAATTTTCTGCTAAAAGTATTAGAGTCAATTGAGAAAATTTTCGAACAATTAACTACTTGGTAAAATTTTAAGGCTTTTGGATAACACAAATTTAGCTGGTACCATCTTTTGATGGGCGTTGTGAGGGTGCTATAACCTTCCTCACACGTAACCGAACTCCCGAATCTGTTCTGGTTAGCAGACCCAACCTATTCTTTTAGGACCTTGAACTTAGGTGTTCCCTAAAAGGACAGATTCTTTAGGTGGCCAATCGCACCTGGATAAAAAGATTGGTGGGCGACTCCCTAAAGTCAATGTCTAGCGATAGATCCTCGGATCTAGACGTTATGACAGCTTGGCGACTCCGCTGGGGACACTGAGAGTCAGGCCAGCAAATAATTTGTGTTATCCAAAAGCCTAATAAAATTGAACCTTGTTGTATATATGTGTAATTTTTTAGTCATGTTTATTTACCCTGTTAATTATGTCATTCATGTGCATGTGCATAACATGAGCTCTACACCCGAGCTCTGTCCCTTTAGGAGGGAGTAAAGTACCTATTGCTTTCGTGAGGTTTAATGCCTCCGCAGTGGCTAGCGAAATACTCCCACTCAAATTGAACCTTTTCCGCTTGCAGCCTGTAATGGGTGAGGATTAGGGTGCCTTACTAGTCTGTGATGGACAAGAATGTAAGGAACAATTTGAGGGCCTTTAGACTTTGACCTTTAAACCACATATAGTGAACCTTAAGAATGCCTAAGCCTAGGATAGAACCCTTTCTACCCAATGATAGATATACCCTGAAATTAAGACACAAAAGGGTGTTTATCTAATCATTTTAACTTGTATATCATTTTCATATGTAAAATTATGCATCAGCATCATTTTCATTTCATCCATGAAACTAACTATGTTGTTTGTCTAATTTTATGCATCTACATTACTTGCATGGTCATGTTTTAACACAATCATTTGTATCCATTTCATATTAGATTTCATTCAGGAAAATGTACATTTTATTCATGCATCAAAGCATCATACATAAAGCATAACATTTCTAATCATGAGTATGGTACTCAAGGCTCCAAGATAGCTCCATCTAGCGAAAATCCTGCCCATCGATTTAACACAAGATCCAGAGCAAGGCAAATGGAGCAGGAAAATTCTCAGAGATTTGAAAAGATAGAAAAAGCACAGGAGAAGATTGAAAGTGAGCTAAGCAAGATTTTGGAAGCTCTTAATAACATGAATAAAGGAAAAAGAGTTGAAGAAAATACAAGCCAGCAAATTCTCCCATCACAAGAAGTGGCTGATCCTTTGTACCCTCCAAGTTTTGGCCCACCTCAAGCCCAGTCTGCTCAAGAGGTCCCACCACAACATTTCGCATATCCTGGAATGCCATCAGCTTTCAATCCAGGGCAATATAATAGCTACATAAATCCTGTCTCACTGAAAAGGCAGCAGAACCAATTCCTGATCTAGATGACTTAAAGAGAAGGAGAAGGAAAAAATGAAGGCGAAAGCTGAAGAAAGTTCCAAGATTAGTATGCTGGAGCAAAGGCTAAGGGCTGTGGAAGGATTTAGCTTTTATGGGTCAGTAGATGCTATTGGGCTCTGCCTAGTCCCTGATGTGGTTATTCCCTATAAGTTCAAAGTACCAAAATTTGAAAAATATGATGGTACCAAGTGCCCCAAAACCCACATCACCATGTGTTGCAGGAAAATGGCAGCTCATGCTCATGATGAAAAACTCTTGATGCATGTTTTCCAGGACAGTCTTACTGGCTCTACCGCCAGATGGTATGTTCAGTTGGATAGGACTCGTATTCGCTCTTGGAGTGATATGGCACATGACTTCATCAGTTAATATCGACACATTATCGATTTGGCTCCTGATCGTTTGTCTTTGCAGAATCTGAAGAAAAAGTCAAACGAGTCTTTTAAAGAGTACGCCCAGAGATGGAGAGATATAGCTTCACAGGTAAACCTCCTCTGACAGAAAAAGAGACTACAGTGCTGTTTGTTAGCACTTTGAAACCTCCATATTATGAAAAGATGATAGGGAATGCAACAAAGAATTTTGCTGACATGGTGATCTCTGGAGAAATTATTGAAAGTGCCATAAAAAATGGCAAGTTGAAAGGAGGAGAAACCAAGAAGGCATCAGAAAAGAAAGAAGCTGAAGCTCAAGCTGTGAGCTTTGATAGACAACAATTCAGGGGTTATCAACCCTATCCATCCCAAGGCTACTCTCCGTACTATCCCACTGTGAATAATGCCTCATCCTACCCATACCAGCTAGCTCCACAACCATCTTATTCATCCACTTATCGCCTTAACATTCAAGCTCCTGTAAGAACCCAAATTCGCCCTACTAACCCAGCAAGTGGCTCTCGAGAACAACGGACTGCTCGAGAAAAACCTGTATTTGATCCAATTCCTATGACTTATACAGAGTTATATCGAGAACTCTATAATAGCCATTTGATTGCCCCCAACCATGTGGAGCCGCTTAAACCACCATACCCAAAGTGGTATGATCCTACAGCCCACTGCGACTATCACTATGGAATTACTGGCCATTCTACTGAAAATTGCACTGCTTTAAAGTATAAGGTGCAACGGTTGATCAATGATGGAATGGTAAGTTTTGATAAAGGAAAAGCAACAACATCCAATGTTAGCGCCCTGAGTGAAGGTCAAGAACAGAAAGGGGCCGAAGAGTCACAATGATTGAGGGGCAAGATGTCAATAGAGATTCTTCACCTGATCGCATAGGGGGACAATTTTAAAAAATGGAGATAAGGCTGGTTGAAGGTTTCTTCTGTCATTTTAGGATTTCTTTTCAAATAATGTTAGATTTCTTTTTGCAATATGACTTCACTTGTTATCATTTTAATAAAGGCAAGTCAATGCATTTCATTACATTTCTCTTTCACTTGACCATTATTCCATGCCCTGTTACCTTTCATAACTTTATACTCCCATTCTCAAATTTCAGATGATGAATATTTAGACAATGATAACAATAATTCTGGGATTTAATTTTGAGAACTCATCCACATTAATATGAGAAGATGATTTGAGCAAGAAGTAAGGTAGAGAGATATGTCTCGAAGATATGTAATCCTTCATACAGGATCATGAGCTTTGCTCAATAGATGATATTCAAGAAAGGTATTCACAATTGAGATGAAAAATGGCCATCTTTCTTTTACCATTGGAAAAACCATTTATTGCTACCCCTTTGAGCCAATCATGATTTTTTTTCTTGAAGAACCCCAACCAAGGATCACCCTCTACACTGGAGGGTAATTTTAAAAAAAAAAAAAGAAAAAAGAAAAAAAATACCACAAAAGGTCTCAAAAATGAAAAAAAGAAAAGAAAAAATAATGCCACACATGACTTGGGGCAAAGTAATGAGAATCTTTTGTGTGAAGAAAGAAAAAATAATGAAATGATGTGGGGGCAAAATGCCAAGTTATATCAAATGATCCTTTGGTTTTGAACCTTTTTAATACATGTTTTGAGCCTATTATATCCATTTTTTGTGACCCTTTACCTTGGCCTACATTACAACCTTGAAAAGTCCATTTGGATCAAGTGTGAATACTCAACTTGAATGATCATGTGTTGAGCGAAGATATACTCATGATGAAGCAATGGAATCATGCTACATTGCTCTAAAGTTGGATGTATGAAAGATATCAACAATGGATAAAAAATGAGAAAAAAAAAAGATGATGAAAAAAAAATGAAAAAAAAAAAATGAAAAAATGAGAAAATGAAAAAAGAGATTCAAACCTGAAAAGGTGATTTTGGTAGAAAAAAAAAAAAAGATCCAGGTCAAATGGCTCACATGAATGAAAGATCAAAGACATCTGAAGATCTCTCAAAGACTGGGGCAAAGTTTGCTAAACTCAAGATGACTTCAACTGTAAATGGAATGAGTTTTTGAAAAAGAATCCTAGATTAATGTTGAGAATTGTTTGAATATTCATCATTTGGACATACCATCCATCCTAATGACATGTATCCAATTCATTTCCTTTCCCATTTGCTTTGTACCAAAACAGATCTTCATTGATTATCTTTACCATAATTCACCTTGCATTCTCTTATTGTTTCACCCCTAGAATGAATTGAGAAAATGCTTGGTTGCATTGTATTTGTCAAGATTTGAAATGATAATAAATGAATGAATATGTGCTTAAAAGGGTCTTGCATTCATTTGAAAAGAAATCTAAGGTGATGAAGAAATGGTAGAAACCTAAAGGAGATGATTTGAAAAGGTATATGATATAATGGGGCAAATCTTGAAAAGTGATGAATTGATCGATATGACTTGCAAGCTATGATTGAATGATGAGAACAATCAGTGGACAAAGTTTGTTTTGGAATGGTAAATGCTGAGACAATGACCCAGGAATGGTGGATGAAACTTGTTTTGAAATTTGCTAGTGTTGAGAAATTCATTGAATGATGGTCAAGTGATGATCGATCGATGAAGCTTATTCCAAAGTATTGAGAAACTGAACAAGGAAGAATGTGAGTGGAAAAGACAAATTGAGAGCTACACTTGTTCGATCTTAGAAGAGCAGTGCAATTGGATCCTTGAGGAATCAAAGGGCTTGACACCCAAGAAAAAAAGAGCTAGAGAAACTTGAGTACCATACATTGAATAGGAATTAATTGGTCAACATTTGCATGGCATGCATTGAAATTCATATGCATTGCACAGCATACACTACTTTCAGGAGAATATAGTGTATAAATTCAAGAAGCAGGGGTGTTCCAACATCCCACATGGAGAAGACAAATATGAAGGTATTTTGCAAAACTGAAAAAGAGAAAGCTTGTCAGGTAAGTTCCTAATCCTTGAAATAGGATGTCTTTTGGTATCAGGGTTGATTTATAAGACCTTTGGGCATAATCTCCTGAAATTCCCTCAAACACAACTTTCAACTCCTTTGGACATGATTGTCAAGGAGTATTTACTTTTCAAAAGTCGTGTTGCCTCTGTTTAGAGGAGCAATTTACTTTCCAAAGTCGTGGCGCCTCTGTTGAGATGAGCAATTTATTTTTCCAAAGTCGTGGTGCCTCTGTTGAGAGGAGCAATTTACTTTTCAAAGTTCCGTTGCCTCTGTTGAGAGGAGCAATTTATTTTTTCAAAGTCGTGGTGCCTCTGTTTAGAGGAGCAATTTACTTTCCAAAGTCGTGGTGCCTCTGTTGAGAGGAGCAATTTACTTTTCAAAGTCGTGGTGCCTCTGTTGAGAGGAGCAATTTATTTTTCCAAAGTCGTGGTGCCTCTGTTGAGAGGAGCAATTTACTTTCCAAAGTCCGTTGCCTCTATTTAGAGGAGCAATTTACTTTCAAAAGTCGTTGAGTCTCTGTTTAGAGGAGCTTCGGCAAAAAAAAAAATAAAAATAAAAATCAAAAAACAAAAAAACAAAAAATCAAAAAAAATCAAAAAATAAAAATCAAAAAATAAAAACAAAAATAAAAAAAAATCAAAAAATGTTGAGTTGAGTCTTGATTGGGTGTCTACGTCTTTGCGCAATTTCTGTTTCACAGAAAATGTGCAAAGAGGGGCAGCTGTAGACACCCAATTAGGTCCGGGCCCAGATCAATTGGGCCTGGCCCAAATGGGTAAGGCCCATTTCAATCCTGTATTTTTTTTTCTTTTCTTTTTCTTCTTTTGTATTTTATGTATTTTATTATTATTATTATTATGTATATCTTTGTTTATTTATTTTTATTTAGATTAGATTTATATGTATTGTATGTATATAGTTATATATTTATTATTATTATTATCTTTTTTTTTGGTAATATATTTTGGGTTTATCTTATGTTATTTTTTTTTATTATCTGTTAATTTTATCTGATTTTTTTTCCGAATTATCTGATATTATTTTTTTTTTTTTATTACTATCATATCTTTTGATTATCTAGTATTTTTTTTTATTTATTTTGATTTTAATTCTGGATGGCTAAGATTCAAAGTTGAAGAATCTCACTGTGGAGGGGAACTCAATCAGAAGAGTCCAATTAGATTCAAAGACTGAATCCCCGTCCAAGGAGGAATTGGGATTGATCAGGAACTCCTGATCAATCCCTATAAAAGGGACCCCCTGGAACAGAGAACACACACAGAAAACAGTGAGCAAAGCTACTGAATTTGAGAGAAAAGAGGCGTTTAGAAGAGTTTTCGGAGGCTAAAGAAGGTTGAGAAGTGTTAGGATAGTTGTAGGGAATCAGGAAAAATTTTTTGAAGATTTTTCGCGAAAAAATTTTCTGGAAATTTCTGGGAAATTTCCAGATTCCGACAAAAATTCTGGCGAAATTTGAATTTTTCGGTGAACATTCCGGCCAACCTTGAAGTTTCCGGCAACCTGCCCAGTTTCCGGCGAAGAATCCCAGAAACCGGCCAACTTCCGGGCCACTTCCGGTGAAATTTCCAGATTCCGGTGACTTTTTCCAGAATCCGGCACCGGTGTTCTTCATTTTCTAGAGAGAAGGGAGAGAAAAAGGGAAGAAGAGAGAGAGAGGCGAGGGGTGTTCTGTCGAAAAATGAAGGGGACTGCCTTTTATACCCTCCCAAAACGACGTCGTTTTGGCCTTAAGTAACCCAGAGGATCCGCGTGTTTTGCCGAAACCGACCCGACCCGAGCGTCGACCCGCTTCCTGACCCGCGCGTGCAGTCCCTCCTCCAAGCCGAGTCGAGCCGAGCCGAGCCTCCAAGCCGCTCCCCTGAGCCATTTTTTCTTCCTTGAGCCGAGCCGAGCCGCGCCGATAGCCAAGCCGCTCCAGGTTTTTTTTTTTTTAATTTTTATTTGTTTTATTTGTTTATTTATTATTTTTTATTTATTAGATTAGGTTTATTTAATATTCTTTTTATCTTTATTTTATTTTTAGTTTTGTTTTACTTTTTTTTTATTTTTTTTTTATTATTCTATTTTTCTTTAAATAAAAAATAATCAAAAGTTCCAAAAAAAAAAATATTTTTGGGGAAAAGTTGAAAGTATCAATTTTCCTTAAAAATAAAATTTCAAAAAGAGGTTTTTTTTGAGGAAAAGTTGAAAGTATCAATTTTCCTTAAAAATAAATTTCCAAAAAAAACATTTTGGGGAAAAGTTGAAAGTATCAATTTTCCTTAAAAATAAATTAAAAAAAAAGATTTTAAGGAAAAGTTGAAAGTATCAATTTTCCTTAAAAACAAAATTTCAAAAAAAGGTTTTTGAGGAAAAGTTGAAAGTATCAATTTTCCTTGAAAATAAAATTTCAAAAAAAATGTTTTGAGGAAAAGTTGAAAGTATCAATTTTCCTTAAAAATAAATTTCCAAAAAATATTTTTTGGGGAAAAGTTGAAAGTATCAATTTTCCCCACACAAAAAAAAAATCATTCTTTTCTTTCTTTTTATTTTGATTTTGATTTTTTTTCTTTAAATAATCCGACGACGGAGCCTCTGCAAGCGAAACAGTACTTTTTCTTGCATACTCTTGAGGTAAGGGAATTTTCTCAATTTTCTGCTAAAAGTATTAGAGTCAATTGAGAAAATTTTCGAACAATTAACTACTTGGTAAAATTTTAAGGCTTTTGGATAACACAAATTTAAGCTGGTACCATCTTTTGATGGGCGTTGTGAGGGTGCTATAACCTTCCTCACACGTAACCGAACTCCCGAACTCTGTTCTGGTTAGCAGACCCGAACCTATTCTTTTAGGGACCCTTGAACTTAGGTGTTCCCTAAAAGGACAGATTCTTTAGGTGGCCAATCGCACCTGGATAAAAAAGATTGGTGGCGACTCCCTAAAGTCAATGTCTAGCGATAGATCCCCGGATCTAGACGTTATGACAGCTTGGCGACTCCGCTGGGGACACTGAGAGTCAGGCCAGCAAATAATTTGTGTTATCCAAAAGCCTAATAAAATTGAACCTTGTTGTATATATGTGTAATTTTTTAGTCATGTTTATTTACCCTGTTAATTATGTCATTCATGTGCATGTGCATAACATGAGCTCTACACCCGAGCTCTGTCCCTTTAGGAGGGAGTAAAGTACCTATTGCTTTCGTGAGGTCTAATGCCTCCGCAGTGGCTAGCGAAATACTCTCACTCAAATTGAACCTTTCCGCTTGCAGCCTGTAATGGGTGAGGATTAGGGTGCCTTACCAGTCTGTGATGGACAAGAATGTAAGGAACAATTTGAGGGCCTTTAGACTTTGACCTTTAAACCACATATAGTGAACCTTAAGAATGCCTAAGCCTAGGATAGAACCCTTTCTACCCAATGATAGATATACCCTGAAATTAAGACACAAAAGGGTGTTTATCTAATCATTTTAACTTGTATATCATTTTCATATGTAAAATTATGCATCAGCATCATTTTCATTTCATCCATGAAACTAACTATGTTGTTTGTCTAATTTTATGCATCTACATTACTTGCATGGTCATGTTTTAACACAATCATTTGTATCCATTTCATATTAGATTTCATTCAGGAAAATGTACATTTTATTCATGCATCAAAGCATCATACATAAAAGCATAACATTTTTAATCATGAGTATGGTACTCAAGGCTCCAGGATAGCTCCATCTAGCGAAAATCCTGCCCATCGATTTAACACAAGATCCAGAGCAAGGCAAATGGAGCAGGAAAATTCTCAGAGATTTGAAAAGATAGAAAAAGCACAGGAGAAGATTGAAAGTGAGCTAAGCAAGATTTTGGAAGCTCTTAATAACATGAATAAAGGAAAAAGAGTTGAAGAAAATACAAGCCAGCAAATTCTCCCATCACAAGAAGTGGCTGATCCTTTGTACCCTCCAAGTTTTGGCCCACCTCAAGCCCAGTCTGCTCAAGAGGTCCCACCACAACATTTCGCATATCCTGGAATGCCATCAGCTTTCAATCCAGGGCAATATAATAGCTACATAAATCCTGTCTTCACTGAAAAGGCAGCAGAACCAATTCCTGATCTAGATGACTTAAAAGAGAAGGAGAAGGAAAAAATGAAGGCGAAAGCTGAAGAAAGTTCCAAGATTAGTATGCTGGAGCAAAGGCTAAGGGCTGTGGAAGGATTTAGCTTTTATGGGTCAGTAGATGCTGCTGGGCTCTGCCTAGTCCCTGATGTGGTTATTCCCTATAAGTTCAAAGTACCAAAATTTGAAAAATATGATGGTACCAAGTGCCCCAAAACCCACATCACCATGTATTGCAGGAAGATGGCAGCTCATGCTCATGATGAAAAACTCTTGATGCATGTTTTCCAGGACAGTCTTACTGGCTCTGCCGCCAGATGGTATGTTCAGTTGGATAGGACTCGTATTCGCTCTTGGAGTGATATGGCACATGACTTCATCAGTTAATATCGACACATTATCGATTTGGCTCCTGATCGTTTGTCTTTGCAGAATTTGGAGAAAAAGTCAAACGAGTCTTTTAAAGAGTATGCCCAGAGATGGAGAGATATAGCTTCACAGGTACAACCTCCTCTGACAGAAAAAGAGACTACAGTGCTGTTTGTTAGCACTTTGAAACCTCCCTATTATGAAAAGATGATAGGGAATGCAACAAAGAATTTTACTGACATGGTGATCTCTGGAGAAATTATTGAAAGTGCCATAAAAAATGGCAAGTTGAAAGGAGGAGAAACCAAGAAGGCATCAGAAAAGAAAGAAGCTGAAGCTCAAGCTGTGAGCTTTGATAGACAACAATTCAGGGGTTATCAACCCTATCCATCCCAAGGCTACTCTCCGTACTATCCCACTGTGAATAATGCCTCATCCTACCCATACCAGCTAGCTCCACAACCATCTTATTCATCCACTTATCGCCTTAACATTCAAGCTCCTGTAAGAACCCAAATTCGCCCTACTAACCCAGCAAGTGGCTCTCGAGAACAACGGACTGCTCGAGAAAAACCTGTATTTGATCCAATTCCTATGACTTATACAGAGTTATATCGAGAACTCTATAATAGCCATTTGATTGCCCCCAACCATGTGGAGCCGCTTAAACCACCATACCCAAAGTGGTATGATCCTACAGCCCACTGCGACTATCACTATGGAATTACTGGCCATTCTACTGAAAATTGCACTACTTTAAAATATAAGGTGCAACGGTTGATCAATGATGGAATGGTAAGTTTTGATAAAGGAAAAGCAACAACATCCAATGTTAGCGCCCTGAGTGAAGGTCAAGAACAGAAAGGGGCCGAAGAGTCACAATGATTGAGGGGCAAGATGTCAATAGAGATTCTTCACCTGATCGCATAGGGGGACAATTTTAAAAAATGGAGATAAGGCTGGTTGAAGGTTTCTTCTGTCATTTTAGGATTTCTTTTCAAATAATGTTAGATTTCTTTTTGCAATATGACTTCACTTGTTATCATTTTAATAAAGGCAAGTCAATGCATTTCATTACATTTCTCTTTCACTTGACCATTATTCCATGCCCTGTTACCTTTCATAACTTTATACTCCCATTCTCAAATTTTAGATGATGAATATTTAGACAATGATAACAATAATTCTGGGATTTAATTTTGAGAACTCATCCACATTAATATGAGAAGATGATTTGAGCAAGAAGTAAGGTAGAGAGATATGTCTTGAAGATATGTAATCCTTCATACAGGATCATGAGCTTTGCTCAATAGATGATATTCAAGAAAGGTATTCACAATTGAGATGAAAAATGGCCATCTTTCTTTTACCATTGGAAAAACCATTTATTGCTACCCCTTTGAGCCAATCATGATTTTTTTTCTTGAAGAACCCCAACCAAGGATCACCCTCTACACTGGAGGGTAATTTTTGAAAAAAAAAAAGAAAAAAGAAAAAAAACACCACAAAAGGTCTCAAAAATGAAAAAAAGAAAAGAAAAAATAATGCCACACATGACTTGGGGCAAAGTAATGAGAATCTTTTGTGTGAAGAAAGAAAAAATAATGAAATGATGTGGGGGCAAAATGCCAAGTTATATCAAATGATCCTTTGGTTTTGAACCTTTTTAATACATGTTTTGAGCCTATTATATCCATTTTTTGTGACCCTTTACCTTGGCCTACATTACAACCTTGAAAAGTCCATTTGGATCAAGTGTGAATACTCAACTTGAATGATCATGTGTTGAGCGAAGGTATACTCATGATGAAGCAATGGAATCATGCTACATTGCTCTAAAGTTGGATGTATGAAAGATATCAACAATGGATAAAAAATGAGAAAAAAAAAAGATGATGAAAAAAAATTAAAAAAGAAATAAAAAAAGGAAAAAAAAAAGGAAAAAATGAGAAAATGAAAAAAGAGATTCAAACCTGAAAAGGTGATTTTGGTAGAAAAAAAAAAGATCCAGGTCAAATGGCTCACATGAATGAAAGATCAAAGACATCTGAAGATCTCTCAAAGACTGGGGCAAAGTTTGCTAAACTCAAGATGACTTCAACTGTAAATGGAATGAGTTTTTGAAAAAGAATCCTAGATTAATGTTGAGAATTGTTTGAATATTCATCATTTGGACATACCATCCATCCTAATGACATGTATCCAATTCATTTCCTTTCCCATTTGCTTTGTACCAAAACAGATCTTCATTGATTATCTTTACCATAATTCACCTTGCATTCTCTTATTGTTTCACCCCTAGAATGAATTGAGAAAATGCTTGGTTGCATTGTATTTGTCAAGATTTGAAATGATAATAAATGAATGAATATGTGCTTAAAAGGGTCTTGCATTCATTTGAAAAGAAATCTAAGGTGATGAAGAAATGGTAGAAACCTAAAGGAGATGATTTGAAAAGGTATATGATATAATGGGGCAAATCTTGAAAAGTGATGAATTGATCGATATGACTTGCAAGCTATGATTGAATGATGAGAACAATCAGTGGACAAAGTTTGTTTTGGAATGGTAAATGCTGAGACAATGACCCAGGAATGGTGGATGAAACTTGTTTTGAAATTTGCTAGTGCTGAGAAATTCATTGAATGATGGTCAAGTGATGATCGATCGATGAAGCTTATTCCAAAGTATTGAGAAACTGAACAAGGAAGAATGTGAGTGGAAAAGACAAATTGAGAGCTACACTGGTTCGATCTTAGAAGAGCAGTGCAATTGGATCCTTGAGGAATCAAAGGGCTTGACACCCAAGAAAAAAAGAGCTAGAGAAACTTGAGTACCATACATTGAATAGGAATTAATTGGTTAACATTTGCATGGCATGCATTGAAATTCATATGCATTGCACAGCATACACTACTTTCAGGAGAATATAGTGTATAAATTCAAGAAGCAGGGGTGTTCCAACATCCCACATGGGAAGACAAATATGAAGGTATTTTGCAAAACTGAAAAAGAGAAAGCTTGTCAGGTAAGTTCCTAATCCTTGAAATAGGATGTCTTTTGGTATCAGGGTTGATTTATAAGACCTTTGGGCATAATCTCCTGAAATTCCCTCAAACACAACTTTCAACTCCTTTGGACATAATTGTCAAGGAGTATTTACTTTTCAAAAGTCGTGTTGCCTCTGTTTAGAGGAGCAATTTACTTTCCAAAGTCGTGGTGCCTCTGTTGAGAGGAGCAATTTATTTTTCCAAAGTCGTGGTGTCTCTGTTGAGAGGAACAATTTACTTTTCAAAGTTTCGTTGCCTCTGTTGAGAGGAGCAATTTATTTTTCCAAAGTCGTGGTGCCTCTGTTGAGAGGAGCAATTTACTTTCCAAAGTCGTGGTGCCTCTGTTTAGAGGAGCAATTTACTTTCCAAAGTCGTGGTGCCTCTGTTGAGAGAAGTAATTTACTTTTCAAAGTCGTGGTGCCTCTGTTGAGAGGAGCAATTTATTTTTTCAAAGTCGTGGTGCCTCTGTTGAGAGGAGCAATTTACTTTTCAAAGTCGTGGTGCCTCTGTTGAGAGGAGCAATTTATTTTTCAAAGTCCGTTGCCTCTGTTTAGAGTAGCAATTTACTTTCAAAAGTTGTTGAGTCTCTGTTTAGAGGAGTTTCGGCAAAAAATAAAAAAATAAAAAAAAAATAAAATAACAAAATAACAAAAAAACAAAAAATCAAAAAATCAAAAAAAATCAAAAAAAAATCAAAAAATAAAACCAAAAATCAAAAAATGCAAAAAATCAAAAAATAAAAAAAAATCAAAAAATGTTGAGTTGAGTCTTGATTGGGTGTCTACGTCTTTGCGCAATTTCTGTTTCACAGAAAATGTGCAAAGAGGGGCAGCTGTAGACACCCAATTGGGTCCGGGCCCAGATCAATTGGGCCTGGCCCAAATGGGTAAGGCCCATTTCAATCCTGTATTTTTTTTTCTTTTCTTTTTCTTCTTTTGTATTTTATGTATTTTATTATTATTATTATTATGTATATCTTTGTTTATTTATTTTTATTTAGATTAGATTTATATGTATTGTATGTATATAGTTATATATTTATTATTATTATTATCTTTTTTTTTGTAATATATTTTTGGGTTTATCTTATGTTATTTTTTTTTATTATCTGTTAATTTTATCTGATTTTTTTTTCTGAATTATCTGATATTATTTTTTTATTTTTATACTATCATATCTTTTGATTATCTAGTATTTTTTTTTATTTATTTTGATTTTAATTCTGGATGGCTAAGATTCAAAGTTGAAGAATCCCACTGTGGAGGGGAACTCAATCAGAAGAGTCCAATTAGATTCAAAGACTGAATCCCCGTCCAAGGAGGAATTGGGATTGATCAGGAACTCCTGATCAATCCCTATAAAAGGGACCCCCCTGGAACAGAGAACACACACAGAAAACAGTGAGCAAAGCTACTGAATTTGAGAGAAAAGAGGCGTTTAGAAGAGTTTTCGGAGGCTAAAGAAGGTTGAGAAGTGTTAGGATAGTTGTAGGGAATCAGGAAAAATTTTTTGAAGATTTTTCGCGAAAAAATTTTCTGGAAATTTCTGGGAAATTTCCAGATTCCGGCAAAAATTCCGGCGAAATTTGAATTTTCTGGTGAACATTCCGGCCAACCTTGAAGTTTCCGGAAACCTGCCCAGTTTGCGACGAAGAATCCCAGAAACCGACCAACTTCCGGCCAACTTCCGGCGAAATTTCCAGATTCCGGCGACTTTTTCCAGAATCCGACACCGGTGTTCTTCATTTTCTAGAGAGAAGGGAGAGAAAAAGGGAAGAAGAGAGAGAGAGGCGAGGGGTGTTCTGCCGAAAAATAAAGGGGACTGCCTTTTATACCCTCCCAAAACGACGTCGTTTTGGCCTTAAGTAACCCAGAGGATCCGCGTGTTTTGCCGAAACCGACCCGACCCGAGCGTCGACCCGCTTCCTGACCCGCGCGTGCAGTCCCTCCTCCAAGCCGAGCCGAGCCAAGCCGAGCCTCCAAGCCGCTCCCCTGAGCCGTTTTTTCTTCCTTGAGCCGAGCCGAGCCGCGCCGATAGCCGAGCCGCTCCAGGTTTTTTTTTTTTTTTAATTTTTATTTGTTTTATTTGTTTATTTATTATTTTTTATTTATTAGATTAGGTTTATTTAATATTCTTTTTATCTTTATTTTATTTTTAGTTTTGTTTTACTTTTTTTTTTTTATTATTCTATTTTTCTTTAAATAAAAAAAAATCAAAAGTTCCAAAAAAAAAAAACATTTTTGGGGAAAAGTTGAAAGTATCAATTTTCCTTAAAAATAAAATTTCAAAAAGAGGTTTTTTTTGAGGAAAAGTTGAAAGTATCAATTTTCCTTAAAAATAAATTTCAAAAAAAAACATTTTGGGGAAAAGTTGAAAGTATCAATTTTCCTTAAAAATAAATTAAAAAAAAAAGATTTTGAGGAAAAGTTGAAAGTATGAATTTTTCTTAAAAACAAAATTTCAAAAAAAGGTTTTTGAGGAAAAGTTGAAAGTATCAATTTTCCTTGAAAATAAAATTTCAAAAAAAAATGTTTTGAGGAAAAGTTGAAAGTATCAATTTTCCTTAAAAATAAATTTCCAAAAAATATTTTTTGGGGAAAAGTTGAAAGTATCAATTTTCCCCACACAAAAAAAAAATCATTCTTTTCTTTCTTTTTATTTTGATTTTGATTTTTTTTTTCTTTAAATAATCCGACGACGGAGCCTCTGCAAGCGAAACAGTAGTTTTTCTTGCATACTCTTGAGGTGAGGGAATTTTCTCAATTTTTTGCTAAAAGTATTAGAGTCAATTGAGAAAATTTTCGAACAATTAACTACTTGGTAAAATTTTAAGGCTTTTGGATAACACAAATTTAAGCTGGTACCATCTTTTGATGGGCGTTGTGAGGGTGCTATAACCTTCCTCACACGTAACCGAACTCCCGAACTCTGTTCTGGTTAGCAGACCCGAACCTATTCTTTTAGGGACCCTTGAACTTAGGTGTTCCCTAAAAGGACAGATTCTTTAGGTGGCCAATCGCACCTGGATAAAAAAGATTGGTGGCGACTCCCTAAAGTCAATGTCTAGCGATAGATCCCCGGATCTAGACGTTATGACAACATGTTTGACATATTAGAATAAAATAGATATTTCAGTATTCAACAAATAAAAATACTTAAAAGTTTAAACACTAGTATTCTTGGTATTAGATTTAGAAAGAGATAATAATAATAATAATAATAATGATTGATCGGTGAAAATTTATTTCTTTCAAAATATATTTTTTATGAATTTACTTTCTTTACCAATTTAAATACATTGATGTTTTTTTCTATTTCAATTTTATTTGAATGACTGTATGGGAATGATACATATTAATTCATATAGTGAATGATAAAACATTATCTTATAGCTTGTGGGTGGAGTTTTTAATAAATAACCATTTATATTAAAATTAGCACCTAAGTTCCTTATGTATATGTGTGTTTATATGTATTCCTTTGCTTTAGTTTAAAATTACCATTTTAAATTTTATTTTATATAAAATTCAAACTTTGCATTTTTAAATTATGGGAACATATCAACTTGCACAAAAATATTTTTAACCTTTTTTTAATCATTAATTTTAATAAATCTAAAGGATAAGATCTATAACTCAAGTTTGGTTTTTTTTTTATTATTATTATTTTTTTAATTATAGCATAAAACTTGAAGTGTTTTTCAATAATAAAAATGAACTTAACATTTAAATGTAACGTTAACCGTTAACGGCAAGTGTAATTTACATGCATTAAAACATTTTAATTTGAGTACATTCTCAAATGTTTAATTTTTAATTAAATTAAATTAGAAATAATATTTTTTAACTAAAATAATATCTTACAGTTGAACATTTAACGCATACTTATATATCAAATTTAAGTCCAAGGTAACATGAAATTAAATAAAAAAAAGAAAAGAAAAATAAAAAGTTACATATTTATAGAGGTTCAGTCAAAAGTCAAACATTATCTCTCTTCGCTTATGCATATCATGAAATCTAATCCACTATAACAACAGATTTGAAAATACTTTTTGAAGGATTAGGAATAATCTTTATAATTTTTAAAATAAACTCAAGTGAGTTTCCTATTAGAGGTGGATCAAGCCGAGTTGGTTAAATTAGGTTGACATCTATGAAAAAAATAACATTATTCAATTAATTCCTCTTCGTAAATTATTATAAATGTATAGTTAATTCTTACTTACTGTTCAGAGACATTGACATTATAATACTTCTCTATTAATTAAATTGATTACAATTACTTAAATGTATACAAATAATGCTCTTTCATATGAAAATGAAATAAATTTTTATTTTAAGAAACAAAAAAATAATTAACTAATTGCCATTTATAGCAATTTCCTAAACCCTATTAGAGATATACTCCTAATTGGAGTTCAATTTGCAATGTAAATTCAAAGTGAGGGAGGTGACGCAAAAACAAATTAATTGGGTTTTAATTAATATATACATATATATATATATATATGTATAAACCGATTTTTTTACTTCTAAATCCAAAACCTTCATCAAAACCCTTATAAGCCTCCAACTTTCCTTTTTTTTCATTTACCAACAAATTTCACATTCTCAAAATAAAAGAACAAATACCTAGAAAGTTTTAGTATAAATACCTATTTAAAAAATATATTAATTTTATTTAAAATTTTTTAAAATTTTATACTTTAATATATTTATTAAATTAAAAATTATTCTACATAATGATAGTAGAATTATAGTGTTGACAAGTATTCCACTAAAATATATTTAATAAATTAAAAATTAATTATTATAATTAAATAAATTCATGCTAAATCCCTTATCTCATTTTTAAATTTTAAAAATTTTATTATCAATATATAAAATTATAGCATCGTTTTTTAATTTTAAAATTTTCATTGTCAATAAATAAAATTATAGCTGATGCATAAAATGATAATCCTTAATTTATTACTTTCTTGCATTTCTGTCGACTATAGGAAGAAAAATATTGGCCTTTTTTTTTTTTTTCACATGCATGGTTTATGCTTTATTGCACTGTAAGTAACATACAAATAAAGTTTTATAAGTAAAGTTTGTAAAGTTTTTTATTAAAAATAATTTAATAATAATGTTAATAAAAAATCAAAATCAATAGATTGATAAAGTTCAAAGAGAAAATTAATAATATATACAATAATTATTGAAAATGATATTTATAATTCAAATTTGATTAATACTTATTTAACGATAGAAATTATGTTAAAATTTCTAGTAAAAATACCTATTTAAAAAATCTATCAATTTTATTTAAAAATTTTTCAAATTTTGCTCATTAATATATAATAAAATCTTTTAATTTATGCCATTTTTGGTTCCATCAAAGAGACAATTCAATTAAAAATTGGCAACTCACTTTCAACTCATATTTCTTCCAAAGATAGGGCTACGTTCGATTCCTAGGGGTGGTTAAGTAGTTTTGGTTAAACTATTGTAATCTTTAAACTAATTGATGTTGTTTTTTGAAGTAAACTTGATCTACTTTTTTGGATGAATAAAGACTTTTGAAGTCTTCCTGCAATTGACATTGGCATCAATTGAGACGTTTCTACTTTTTCTTTTCTTTTCCTTTCTTACATTTATTTTATATGTTGTAAAGGAGAAAGAAGCTAAGGTTAGCTAGGGTAGAGCAGCTAAGCTGCAAGTGCTGTAAATTTCAACCATAACATTTATTTCAATGTTAAAATTAATACTTTGATTAAAATTTGTTAATCCATTTATTTATATTTTGAAATTCAATGAGGATTTTAAAGTTATAATTTCATTTTAATTACCAAATAACTTGATTTGAAGATATTAAATAAAATATATTATAAGAATCAAAGCTTCAAATCTTATTTGAAATAAATTCAACTTTTAACTTTTTCACTTCATGTTATCTCTATTTAACTTACATATTAAATTTATCAAATAATAAATGAAAAAAGAATATATTTTATCTATTCTCAGATTTTCTTATCAAACACACATTCAAAATAACATATCTGTAATGTTTTCACTTTTCCCCCCCCCCCTTAAATTTTTAATCCATTGATTAAATCAACATTGATTTTTTTTTTAACAAAAAATATATGATGAAAGGAGGTTTTTCATTCAAAGTCCCATCAGGTCATAGATGCTAAAGATAACTTATATTGGATATACATTGAATAGCTTTAGGATTAATTACCTAAAATTTTGTTAGCTCAGCACTCAATAAATTGTAATGATAGGGTTGCACTTTGTTTTGGTTTTCCTTTAGCAGCAATTTCATGTATCATTTTGCATTTGATGAAATTGATAATAATTTTATATGTCACAAAATCAATTATAAATCATATTATTGTTATAATTTATAAATTTCTAACCAATATTACTATAAAATTATAGGTCATACAATTCATACTGTGTATTTTTGTATTTAGTCGCTATTGTTGCTTTTGTTAATACCAAATAACTCAACAATTTATTTTATTATGAAAAACTTTCTATTTAAGATCAATTGTTTTTAAATGGGATGCCTTCTAAAAATTTCCTTTATTTTATGATTTTATTTTAGATGCTTTAATTTGATTGATATAACAAGATTTTTTTAAGTTATCAATTTAGATTTTTAATTTTAATTTTAATTTAATTTTTTTAATAAAAAACTTTACAAATTTCATTTATAAAATTTTATCTAAACCCTCATTTAAACTGAATTGATGCTACTATTCCATGCGTTTTAGGTATTTTTTTGTTGCAATTGCAATGTGTTTGTTGTTGGACAATGAAGGCACGGTATGATTACGTTTCAGTGGCTCCACCACACCATACTTTTGGACACTTTTAACATTTTTGCCCTCTTTTTTTATTTTTTAATTAATAAATTAAGAAATTTTTTTTTTAATTTAATAAAATGAAATATTTTATTATATAATAAACTTATAAATAAATAAAATTATAATTATATTATAAACTAAAGATTATTATTTTATAAAATTTATTATTATATAAAAATTAATTAACTAAAAATAAATTTTAGTATTATATTATATTATTATTTTAATTAAAAATAGATAACTACATCATCAATAAAAAATTAAAGAAAAAATTATCATTTGAGATATTATTATTTTTATTAGTTTTTAATTATTTATCAAAAAATTATTATTGGACATAGAAATAATTTACTGATTTTTAAATTATTTATTAATTTTATAAATGTTAAATAATTTAAAAATTTTATTACACATAAATTTAATGTTGATTTCTCTTCTAATTATAATTTACCTTGCTTCTGCCGCTTGTTTGTATAGAATCACATATCTTGATAATTAATTTTAAATCTCATTGATATAGTATTCAATCTAATCGTTATTTTTAATTTCACCAAGAGTTAATATTATTACCCATTCAAGTGAATCTTAAAACATTTTCATTACACTAGAGATATCAATCTTATCTAAATTTGATAAAAATTTAATTTTTTACTTGAATGAAATTAAAAGATATTAAATTTTAAAGATGAAGATGAAAATGTGTATGATTTAAAACTAAACTTACAAAATTTCATTTAAGTCTTTTTCATTCAGTGTTAACTGACTCTTACATATCTTCTGACATATAATTTAATTAGCACCATGAATACGTTAGAAATGAGAGGTCAAAAGAATTGAATAAGACTCCATATTGAATAAAAAGATGGGATTGAACCAAATTAAATGAATAAATATATATATATATTACAATTGTTATTTTATAAATTGACTTGAGTATTGATTTATGATTGATGGATTAATATCTTTATTTAATGATTGAATTATTATTTTATATATATAGACCACAGAGTTTTTAAAAATTTATTAATTTTTATAAATATATTATTATAAAATACATGCCAATTTTTTAATTTTGTTTATAGAATTTAAAAAATTTATATTAGAAAAATTTTAATTCATTAATTTGTCTATGTACTTAATTATTTTAATTATGGTAATCTTATAAACTCGTTTATCGAGGTCAAAATTTTGATTGATGTATCATATAATTTTCATTTAAAAAATTATCATAAAATTTTTATAACTCATGCTTTTGATTAAAATAAGCCCGAATTTAACTAAAAATTTTTTTATTATAAAAAAGTAAAAAATTAAATAATCAATATTTATGAGAGAATTTAAAATTTAATTCACTTAATTTAAATATTGGTATTTAAAAGCTTTTTATGATACAATTTTTTATAAAAAAATTCAACAAAATTAATTTAAATCTAAAAACTCGCAGATATTAAAGTTATATTTTTGTGTTTGATGTTGATGTTTCATAGAAAGTGAAACGATCTAAAAGGGTAAGCTAGAGTTGACGGCAACACCCAAACTTTGTGGGTTGGAGACAGCCATTGAAATTGGGTCGGAATTACCTGCGATAAGACTGGAAGCATCGCCAATCAAGCTTTCTAGATTATGGGTCCACACACAAAAAAATTAAATAAAAATATTTATTAAATAAAAAAAATAAAAAGGGATGGATGCCGTGTGGCACCTTAAAAATATTTAAACCTAAAAGATCCGAAGGTATTAAAGATACATTTTTCTACTTGACGTTGATGTTTCATAGAAAGTGAAATGGTCTAAAATGGAAAGCTAGAGTTGACGGCAACACCCAAACTTTGTGGGTTGGAGACAGCCATTACCTGCGATTAAGACTGGAAGTATCGCCAATCAAGCTTCCTAGATTATGCGTCCACATACAAAAAAATTAAATAAAAATATTTATTAAATATAAAAAATTATTAAATAAAAAAACAAATAAAAAGGGATGGAAGCCATGTGGCACCTTAAAGAAAGGTCGTACATCATAAAAAATTATTGTTTAGATACTCATCTAATTAAGTTAATCATTTAAAACCTATTCAAAACTTAAAAAATGCATATTAGTGGTGAATTTAGAATTTCTTTTAAAGATTTGTTATGCTTTTAAAGGCCAATTTTATAAAATTGATCAATAATTGTACATGTGTTCATTTAATTAGCTTAAATTAATCATTTAAATTGTAGCAATTTGACAATATTTGTCACACAAATATTAACATGTACAAACATAATAAGTAGCAAAAATTTAAACATAAAAACGGAATGTATTTATTGTGAACATCACAATTGGTATGCATATGATTTCAAATATGAGTCTAGTTCATATCTCAAGATATGCATTGTTAAAAATCTAAGAATCCACGGTACATTTAGTTTGCAAAATGAAATAAAAGAGGAATGAAATTGGTATTTTGTAAGAATAAAAAATAGAAAGAATAGAATATAATATGTGTTATGAAATTTGGTTATTATAATAGAATAGAGGAGGAATTAGTATTAATATGTTTGATTAGTTCAAAGAAAATGATAGAATAAGTTCAAAAGATCATTTTACCTGTATAATTTATTATAGAAATTATCAATAAAGAAAAATAATTAACTAATTAATTAATTAATACTAATTTAATATAAAAAATTAAATATGAATTAATATTAAGTTAGTGATATTAAATATTAATTTAATAATCTTAAATATTATTAATAATATTGAAAGTGATTGAATAATATTAAAAATTTTTAAAAGAGTGATTGAGAGTGAAGTAATCTAGTATAAAAGTGAAAAAAAAAAAAAGTAATATGATATCTTTAATTGGAAGATGTAAAAGTATATTTTATGTAAATCCTTATAGAATTTAACTCTTCTAGACAAAAATCGAATCTATAAAATGACTTAAATTTTGAACTATTTAATTTTTAAAATTTAAACTTGAAATAATCTAATTTAACAATCAATTTTTCTTGTTCTTGAGTCTATTTAAGAAAATATGAAATATTGAATTAATATTTATTTTAAGGTTTGTACTTAATTAAGAATAAATTTTTAAACATGAGATTACCGATCCATGACCACTTGAACTAAGAATCCAATTACACCAACAGACTACATAATTACTAATGAACTAAATTCTTTTTTGGTGCAAATACTTAAAATAAAAAATTATTCTGCATACTGATAGTAGAATTAGAGTGTTGACAAGTATTCTACTAAAATATATTTATTAAATTAAAAAATTAATTATTAAAATTAAATAAATTCATGTCAACTCCTTAATCTCTTTCTTAAAATTTAAAAATATCATTATCAATATAAAAAATTATTGCTGACGTATAAAATGATAATCCTAAAATTTTTACTTTTTTACATTTCTATCTTCTAAAGAAAGAAGAATATTGCATCATGTGTACAACGTAAATAAAGTTTTTTTAAGTGAAATTCATAAAATTTTTAATAAAAATAATTTAAGAAAAATGTTTTAAAAAATTCAAATTAATAAATTGATAAAATTACCTATTTAAAAAAATATTTAAATTTTATTTAAATTTTGCACATTAATATATAATAAGATCTTTCAATTTATTCCATTTATGGTTCCAACAAGGAAACAAATCAATTAAAAATTGAAAACTAACTTTTGCTTTTTATCTCTTTTAAAGATCGGGCTATGTGCAATCTTGGGGTCTTGAAATAATTTAAATTTATTGTGGTTAAGTATTTTTGGTTAAACTATTGTAATCTTTAAACTGATTGATCTTGTTTTTCTGAAGTACACTTGATCTTTTTTTTTTTTTTTGGATGAATAAATTGATTCATTTATCAAAAAAATCTTTTAATTTGTCAATTTAAAATTTTAATTTTATTTAATTATTTTTAATAAAAAATTTAATAAACTTTACTTACATAATTTCATTTAATTTATTTAAGTATTTCCTATTGCATCATAATGTTGACAACTATGGCATATCCTTCGACCAATAATTTAATTAGCACTATCTACACGTTAAAAATGAGAAGTCAAAAGAAATGGATGCAATTATTGCATATCCTTCGGCCAGTAATTTAATTAGCATCATAAATACGTTAAAAATGAAAGGCCAAAAAGAAATGGATGCAATTATTGGGTATCCTTTGGTCAATAATTTAATGGATACCATGAACACGATAGAAATGAGAGACCAAAAGAAATGGATGACTCCATATTGGATAAAGATTAACTTGAACTGAATAAAAACTATAGGTATTTTAGAATTGTTAATTTATTTAAGTATTTCCTATTGCATCATAATGTTGACAACTATGGCATATCCTTCGACCAATAATTTAATTAGCACTATCTACACGTTAAAAATGAGAAGTCAAAAGAAATGGATGCAATTATTGCATATCCTTCAGCCAGTAATTTAATTAGCATCATAAATACGTTAAAAATGAGAGGCCAAAAAGAAATGCATGCAATTATTGGGTATCCTTTGGTCAATAATTTAATTGATACCATGAACACGATAGAAATGAGAGACCAAAAGAAATGGATGACTCCATATTGGATAAAGATTGACTTGAACTGAATAAAAACTATAGGTATTTTAGAATTGTTAATTTATTTATTGACTTGACTATTGATTTATGGCCTATAGAGTTGGTATCTTACTTTAATAATGGAATGATTATATATATAGACAATAAAGTTTTTTAAAAATTTATTTAATTTTTATAATATATTACTACAAAATACATGTAAATTTTTTAAGTTTTTATAAAATTTTAAAAATTTATATTATATAATTTTTAACTTGTTAATTTCTCTATGTACTTACTTTTTTAATTATTACTTAATGATATGTAATAATCTTATAAACACATTGAGTTTAAAATTTTAGTTGCTGTATCAAATAATATTCGTTTAAAATATTAATAATGAAATTTTTTAACTTGTACTTTTGATTAAAATAAGTGCAAACCAAACTAAAATTTCTTTATTTACTTAATAAAAGAAAAAGAAAAAATATCAATAATTAATATTTATTATGAAGGAATTAAATTTTAATTTAATTAATTCATAAATTAAAATAAATTTAAAATTTAAATATCAATATTGACAATATTTTTATATTAAAACTTTTTTAATAAAATAGTCCAACGAAATTAATTTAAACATAAAAGACCCGCTGGTTTTGAAGTTGCACTTTTCCACTTGATTTGGATGTTTCAAAGAAAGTGAAATGGTCTTGTATTTTGTATAAATTGATTTAAAATAATATATAATTGGATCTGTTATAAAAATAACTTGATAAACCCAATAAAAAAGTTCAAACATGTTGGAACAAAATTTAGAATCATTTCAAATTTATTTTCAAAATAAATTCATTTTTTTTTGGACAATATCAGCATCTACTGGTATTTTTAATGGAAAAATACTTATTTCAAGTTAAGGTAAAGTTTATAAATTTTTTTATTGAAAATAATTAAAAAATCTAAAATTAAAAATCAAAATCAATAAATTCAAATATTTTATTTCATAGATTGAATGTGCAAAATTGAAAATAATTTGAAAAATTATTTATTTATTTTTTGGATAGACATTTTTACTGTTGAATAAGTATTTATTTAAATTAAATTATAACTGATATTTTTTATATTTGTTTACATTCTTATTTTTTTTTTGAACTCTATTAATTTATCAATTTAAATTTTTTATTAAATTATTAGTAATGAATTTTTCAAATTTCACTTTAAAAAGCTCATCTAAATTTGTCATTTTTAACTTGTTGGTGGAACTTCTAAAAAGTTAGTGTTAAAATTAATAAATTTTAGAATTTATTTATATTTTAAAAATTGATATGGATTTTAAAATTATAATTTCGTTTTAATTATTAGATAACTTGATTCCAAGATATTAAATAAAATATCATAAGAATCAAAACTCTAAATCTTATATGAAATAAATTCAATTCTAACTTTTTCACTTCATCTCAATTTAGCTTACAAATTAAAGAATATATTTTTCAAATAATAAATAAAAAATATATTTTTATGTATTTTTCAAAATTTTTATTGTCATAATGTTTAGATCCGTGGACCTATCGCTAGATATAGATTAAAGGAGTGGTCACCAATCTTTTTTTTTGGTTAAGGTGTGATTGGCCACCTGATTGAATATGTCCTATTTAAAGAAGAGTACCAATATTGACTTAGGTATCTTTAAAAAGTAGATTTTAGTCCACGAAACTAGATTTCAAATTTAGGAGTGCAATTATGTATAAGAAAAGTTATAGCACCCTCAAAGTGCTCATCTAAAGGATGGTACCAGTTTGATTTTAAATTATCTAAGCCTTAACCATATTTACAATTTACCAAAATATTTAATATTGAAAATTAATCTTAAAATTACTCCAATAGTCTAGTAGCAATTTAAGATAATTCTCTCACCTTAGGAGTATTCATGAAGACTAATGTCCTACCCTGAAGAGGTTCCGTCGTCAGATTTATTTAAATTTTAGTCAAAGAAATAATCAATAAAATCTATCAATAGTTTGGTAATATTTACTTTGATGCAGATCTCGCAATAGTTTGATGAGATTTTTATTATACGGTTGTTTTTTAGAAAATACATTAACTCTTCTAACAGTTTGATGAAATTGAATTTAAAATGCAAATCTTCCAATAGTTTGATAGGATAAAATATAAAATATTTTATTATCAATTATTTTTTTAATAAATTGATTTATGAGATTATCCAATAATTTGGTAGAATTCATAAAAAATAAAATTCATGAAGAAACCTCTAATAGTTTAATAGGATTCATGACTTTCTTTATAAACTTTTTTATTATTTTCTTTTTATTATTATTATTTATAAGAAATGAAATTTATAAAAGTATTTGAAAGAAATTGATAATAATAATAATAAATGAAATTTTAAAAAATAAAACAAATAAAATGAAATAGAAAATAAGAAAATCTAAAATAAATAAAAATGTAAATGAAAAATAAAATAAAATAAAAAGGAAACCTACAATCAAATTGGGTCTAACACGCAAGTCATACATGGGTCAATAGGTCGACAAGCGAATTCTAGGCCTTCAGAATGGTGTCATCTGGAGCTAGTATAAAAGCCAAGCTTTTCGAATTTTCCTCATAAACCTTTAGCTCCCTCTCTCGCTAAAATGAATTTCTCTCTCGCCTCTCTTTAAAATTCCTAGATTCAATCACCGAAAACTAGATTTGACAATTGGTTTCCGAAAAACTAGCAGAAACTTGGTCGAAAACTTCAAAGTGCATCGAAAAATTCAATTGAAAAATTTAAACCTTCAAACAAAACCCAAAATTTTCCAAAACTTTCCATATTTTTTTTAAATTCTCTAGATTTTTCAAAAAAACTCCCTTTTTTTTCAGATTTTTTCAAAGATTCCAAACAATATTGCTTTTCAGCAAACTCAGAAACCCAACTATTAACTAACCCTAAACAAAATTGACCAAACAGTAGCAACCCATAACCCAAACTCTTTTCCCTTTTTTCCTTGTTTACTCTATATAATTTAGGGATTCATTTATAGGATTCATTTAACATAAATTTAGGGATTTAACAGGGTTAATCTATGCTTGAATTTTGGGATTTTATTGTGGTCAATGATTCGACTAATTTTGGTTTCCAATAAAGCCAAAACTTTTTTCCCAATTCACCGAAGGGATTTTAGCAAAATTTTGCTGATCTGTTTTCCTTTTGTGAAAGAATGAAAGAAATAATAATAATAATAATAATAATAATAATAATAATAATAATAAAGATTGAGCCCAAAGCCTACATCTAATCAACAATTATCGGACCCAAAACCCAAATGAAATTATACAAAATGCAAGAAACTTAAACATGAATCCCTTCGAGGTCCGATGATCTAAAAGAGATCCGATTTGACAAATCAATCGTACCCAGCACGGAAAATGGGTGTTTACACTTATTAAACACATATTAAAAAAATAACATGCTTACATATTTTTTGATGTTTTCACTTTTTTACCCTTAAATTTTTAATCCTTTGGCTAAATCAACATCAATTTTTTTATACTAAAAAAAAAAATGATGAAGAGAGGTTTGTTTAATTCAAAGTCAAAATAAATCACACAAACATCAAAGATAACTTATATTGAATTTACATTGAATAATATTAGAATTAGTTATCTAGAATTTTGCTAGCTCAACACTCAATAAAATTGTAATGGTAAAGTTGAACTTTGTTTCCACTTTCCATTAGTAACAACTACTTATGTATCATTCTGCATTTGTTGAAATTGATAGTGATTTTATATGTCATAATAGTAATTATAAAATCATATTACTGTTATAATTTATAAAATTCTAACCAATATTATTATAAAATTATAAGTCATACAATTCATACTATATATTTTTGTATCTGGTTGCTATTGTTGTTTTTATTGATACCACACAGTATAATAATTTATTTTATTATGAAAAAACCCTTTATTTTAAGGTCAAATATTTTTAAATCGAATTTCTTCTAAAAAATTTCTTATTTTATGTTTTTATGCTTTTATTTTATATGCTCAATTTGATTTATGTAATACAATTTTTTTAATTCATAAATTTAAATTAATTAATTTTAGTTTTTATTTAATATTTTTAATAAAAAATTTACAAATTTTGCTTACAAAATTTCTTCTAAAGCCTTATTTAAAATGAATTGGTGTCATTGTTTAATGCATTTAAGCACTTTTTGATACAATTGCACTATGTTTTGCTATTTGGATCTCAAAGGCATGATCTAAGTATGTTTACGTGGCTTCAGTAGAAGACTTGAACTGCATTGATGGGAAAGGAGTGGTGGGTTTTGACACTTTGACATTTTTGCTCTTTTTTTATTTTTTTAATTAATAAATTGTGAAATAATTTTTTATTTACTATAATGAAAAATTTTATTATATAATAAACTTATAAATAAATAAATAAAATTATTATTATATTATAAATTAAAAATTATTATTTTATAAATTTTATTATTATATAAAAATTAATAACTAAATATAAAAGTTAGTATTATATTTATATTATTATTTTAATTGAAAATAGATAACTACATCATTAATAAAAAATTAAAGAAAAAATATCATTTGATATATTATTATTTTTATTAGTTTTTAATTATTTATCAATAAATTATTATTTGATATAAAAATAATTTAATGATTTTTCAATTATTTATTAATATTATAACTTAAATAATTTAAAAATTTTATTACATATAAATTTTAATATAATATTTTTAATAGTTATTTCTTTTCTAACTATAATTCAAATTATTTCGACCATTTATTTACATCAAAATACATATATTCAAAAATAATTTAAATATCATAGATATAATATCTAATCTCTTAGCTGTTTTTAATCTTACATAAATCAATCTTACTACCAATTTAAATGGACCCATAATGATTCTCATTACATTAGAGATGTTAATATTATCAAAATTCGATGAAAATTTTAATTTTTTATTTGAATAGAAATAAAAAAGATATTAAATTTTAAGAATTAAGACTAAATTGTATATGATTTAACTTTACTTATAAAATTTCATTTAATTCGTTTAAGTCTTTTCTTTTGCACTATAATGTTGATGATTCTTATATATCTTTTGACATATAATTTAATTGTTACCATGAACACGCTAGAAATGGGTGGCCAAAAAAATTAAATAAGACTTCATATTGGATAAAAAGATTGACTTGAATCAAATTAAATGAAAAAATTCACAAATATTTTAAAATTATTATTTTATAAAATTGACTTGATTGTTGATTTATGGTTTATAGTATTGATATCTTCATTTAATAATTGAATTATTATTTTATATAGATATATAGACCATAGAGTTTATAAAAAGTTTTTAATTTTTATATATATATTATTATAAAATACATGTTAATTTTTTAATTTTGTTTATAAAATTTAAAAAATTTATATTAGATTATTTTTAATTCGTTAATCTTTACATACTTATTTTTTTAAATTATGACTTAATAATAGAGATGTCAATCGTACTCATACCCAATGGGAAACTCGATTTTTATCCAAATAGGGATGTAGATAAGTATTATATTGTGGGTACAATGATGGGGATGGATATGATTTTAAATATTTACTAGGTATGAAGATGGAAACGGGTAATAGAGTACCCATCTCGTACTCATACCATATATATATTTATATATATTTAGTAAATATTTTTTTTATTAAATAATGTAAATTATTATTTTAGATTAATTAAAATTAATATATTTTATTGAAAAAATATATATTAATAAAAAAATTAGCTAAGTATACATGATAAAAATAAAAAATTAAAAGAAATAATTTTTATTTTTATTTTTTAAAAAAGTTATGGCTATGGGGATTACACATACTCATTAAATACCTATGGAGATAGAGATGTGGATAAATTTAAAATATCTATTGGATATGAGTACGAAGATGAGTATAATATAAAAATCCGGGGATAGGGGATGGGGAATACTTTACTCTACTTATACCCTACCAATGGACATCCCTATAGTAATCTTATAAACTAATTTATCTAAACTTAAAAATTTTATTGATGTATTATAAATTTTCGTTGAAATTAATTAGCATGAAAATTTTTAACCTTTACTTTTTATTAAAATAAGTGCAAATTAACCAAAATAAAATAATCTTTTATTTACTGTATAAAAGAAAATAAAAAAATCAGTAATCAATATCTGTAAAAATATTTTAAAATTTAATTTAATTAATTTATATAATCACAATAAATCTGATATTTAAATATCAATACTTATAATTTTTTTATGTTGAAATTTTTTTATAAAAAAATTTCAACGATATTAATTTAAACGTGAAAGACTCGTAAGTCTTGAAATTGTATTTTTCCACTTGACATCGATGTTTCGTAGTGACTGAAATGCTCTAGTATTTTGCATAAATACCTGACCATGCCAGGCAATGTGATTTACAACATTTAACAAACAATACTTTTTGAGCCATCCAAATCATGGCATCTTTCATGATACCATTCAAAGCCCTGTTCTTCCTCATAGTCGTCCTGCATCAGTCTCCCTCTGTTTTTTCTTCTTCATCCTCCGTTGCTGCAAATGAAACAGAAACTCTTCTAAAATGGAAAGCTAGCCTTGACAACAACACCCAAACTTTGCTCTCTTCGTGGGTTGGAGGCAACCATTGCAACTGGGTCGGAATCACTTGCGACATGGCCGGAACCATCACCAATCTAAGCCTTCCAGATCATATGTTGAACTTGAAAGGTACACTTCATAGTCTTAACTTTTTTTTCCTCCCTAATCTGGTGTGGCTTAACCTTCGTAACAACTCACTGTATGGGTCCATCCCCTCACACATTGGGAACCTTTTAAGCTCACCCACCTTGACTTGTCATACAATACTTTTTCTGGGAATATTCCATCCGAAATTTCCTTATTGAAATGTCTTGAGTTGATTTCCTTATCAAATAATGAGATCAATGGTTCCATTCCACAAGAAATAGGGAGGTTGAGTTCAGTTTCCAAGATCTATTTCTATGTTAACCATCTAAGTGGTTCTATACCTGAAGAGGTTTGCAACCTTTCCAAGCTCACTGAGCTTGACTTGTCACAAAATAATTTCTTTGGAAGTATTCCTTCTAAAATCGGAAGGTTCAGTTCACTTTCTGTACTTGCCCTTAATGCAAACAATCTCACCGGTCCAATACCTATTTCCATTGGAAGCTTGCACAATTTGTCCCGACTTATTCTCGTTGACAATAGGCTCAATGGTTCCATGCCTAAAGAAGTTGGAATGATGAAGTCACTTAATATGCTTGATCTTTCAACCAACCAACTAACTGGTCCTATCCCAACATCTATAGGAAACTTAAGTAACATGGTATGGCTCTATCTGTACGAAAATCAGCTCTCTGGTTCTATCCCCAATGAAATAGGATTGCTTCAATCTCTTAAAACGTTGCAGTTGTTAAGTAATAATCTCACTGGTGTCATCCCTGCTTCCATAGGAAACTTGACCAGCTTATCTACTCTCTACCTTCATCAAAATATGTTTTCTGGTTCAATCCCTGCTTCCATAGGAAACTTGACCAGCTTATCTACTCTCGTCCTTCCTCTAAATATGTTCTCTGGTTCAATCCCTGCTTCCATAGGAAAATTGACAACCTTATCTACTCTCTACCTTGATCAAAATATGTTTTCTGGTTCAATCCCTGCTTCAATTGGAAACATGACGAAGCTTGTGGAGCTAAGTCTTCAAAATAATCATTTATCAGGGCCAATTCCTTCGTTCAGCAATCTTACTCATTTGGAATCATTCCAAATATCGGACAACCATTTCAGTGGTCCATTACCCGAGAATGTATGCCACGGTGGACAACTCGAATGGCTTGGGGCTGTGAACAACAATTTGAGCGGTCCGATCCCATCAAGTTTAAGAAACTGCAAAAGCTTACACAGAGTTAGGCTTCAGGGAAACCAGTTGACAGGAAATATATCAGAAGCTTTTGGTATATATCCTAATTTGAATTATATTGCATTAAGCAACAACAAATTTTATGGTGAACTTTCGCCAAACTGGGGGCAATGCCATAATCTAACAAGCCTACGAATCTCCAATAATAACATTTCTGGAAAGATACCACCTGAGCTGAAGCATGCAACTCAATTACACGAACTCGATGTCTCTTCAAATCATCTCATTGGTGAGATTCCCAAGGAATTGGGAGCATTGACATTGATGTACAAACTTTTGCTAAGTGGTAACCAACTTTCAGGCAAAATTCCACCAGAGATTGGAGTTCTTTCAAATCTAGAACATCTTAACTTGGCATCAAACAATTTGAGTGGACCGATTCCTAATCAACTTGGAGAGTGCTCAAAGTTATTGGACCTGAATTTGAGCAAGAATAAACTTGGAGAAAGCATTCCACTTTCAGTAAGCTACATAAATGGCCTTCAAAATCTAGATTTAAGTCAGAATTTACTTATTGGGGAGATACCACAACAGCTTGCAAAATTACATTCCTTGGAAACATTGGACCTTTCTCACAATATGCTCAATGGTTCCATCCCAAATTCTTTTAATAATTTGCAAAGCTTGACTGTTGTGAATATATCTTACAATCAATTAGAAGGCCCTATTCCTAACATTAAGGCATTTCATGAGGCTTCATTTGATGCCTTAAGAAACAATAAGGGACTATGTGGTAATGCCACTGGACTAATGCCTTGTGCTGTCGCTGCTACTAGCAACGGTCATAGAAAGAGCACCAAAGTCATCATTTTCATTGTGCTTCCACTATTTGGTCTTCTTCTTTTGCTCTTTATCATGGCTGGCAGTTTCCTTACTCTTTGCCAAAAGAACCAAACCAGAAAATCCGAGTCAATCGAGGCACAACTTGGAGATTTTTTCACATTGTGGGGATATAATGGAAGAATACTCTATGAGAATATTATTGAAGCCACTGAAGATTTCATCTCCAACAAATGCATTGGTTCAGGAGGCTATGGAGCTGTTTATAAAGCTGCGCTACCCATTGGTGAGGTGGTTGCTGTGAAGAAACTTCACCAATCTGAAGATAGCATGATTTCCAACAACTTGAAAGCCTTTGAAAGCGAGATTCATGCTTTATCAAAAATAAGGCATCGTAACATTGTGAAGCTGTATGGCTTTTGTTCACATCCAAAGAACTCATTTTTGGTTTATGAGTTTGTAGAACGGGGAAGTTTGAGAATGGTGTTAAGCAACAAGGACGAGGCAATGGAATTGGATTGGGAAAAGAGGCTAAATGTTGTAAAAGGAGTGGCCAATGCCTTGTCTTATATGCATCATGACCATTCACCACCGATAATTCATCGAGACATTTCCAGCAACAATGTTCTTCTGGATTTGGACTATGAGGCTCATGTCTCAGATTTCGGCACAGCTAGGCTTTTAAAGCCCGACTCTTCCAATTGGACCTCACTTGCTGGCACTTTGGGGTACATAGCTCCAAGTATTTATTGATACTTTAAACATGTCATCATTCAATTAAAACTGTTAGTTTTGTGCGTAAATTGATGTGTTGAAACAAAGTTCAAGTAGTATTATGATTGTAAATTTTCAAATTTTAAGTATCAAATTAAGAATTTTACTATAATTCAAGTATCGAATGTGTAATTAATTTTTGAAGTTTAACACTTAATTTTTCAATATTCAATATATCAAACTAATGAACTAAATGTAAAATTTTGTTAAAACCTATGAATTTTAATTTTCAAGTAATCTTTTAAACATTTACAATTTCTTTTCAATATTATTTTATAATCTTCTCAATATTCTTTATTCTTACATAATAGTGTATTGATAAGATTTATTTCTTGCTTAATAGAGCACATTTATTAGATATATTTTTCTAAGCAGAGTTAGCTTATACAATGAAAGTAGACGAGAGATGTGATGTTTACAGTTTTGGGGTGCTAACAATGGAAATATTTATGGGAGGTATCCTGATGATTTGACTTCATGTCTACCATTGTCGTCATCGGCATCGGCATCGACATTGGTAGCAAATGACAACCATCAAATTTTACTTAAAGATGTGATAGACCAACGCCTTTCACCACCGATAAGGCAAGTTGCAAAGGATGTTGTCTTACTACAAGCTAGCATTTGCATGCTTGAATGGCAATCCCCAACTTAGGCCAACCATGCGACAAGTTGCTCAAGCGCTTACACATCAATCGCTTCCATTGCCAATCCTTCTCAATTATAAAATTGGGAGAAATTGTGGGATTATAAAGTTTGCAGTGGCTTAATATTAAGGTGCTAACAATTTAAATAATAATTCTAAGCACGTGTATTTGCTTTCAAATCTATTTCTTTTTCTCTTCTCTGTATTGAAATGTTTAAGTACTCTAGTAATAAAGCTTTTGTAATGAATCGGCTGTAATATAGAACAACAGTGTTTAAGCCTGTGATATAGAACAGCTGTGTTTAAGCACTCAATTTGTTATGTTCAAGATTTCCTATTTTTTAATGCAACTAATGGCCAGATTTAGAATTTTGACTTTTAGTATCAATTGTAATATTTCTACTGCAGTATCGATTAGCTATAGTACTTTCGCTTTGGAATGCTATAACAATTCTAATATCACATTTTTATTTGTTTGAACAAACAAAGAATAAAATTGTGAGCATACCAAATTACAATAAACTTAACTTCACACAATAACCTTTTGATTTTATTATTTACTTGCCAATTATTCTTATAAATACTCATACATGTTATTTCTCACAATTTCATCTTTCTAACATTTCATCATTCACTACCTTTTAAATCATTCAAAATTTAATTGTAATTGTATTGAGTACACTTGAAACGGATTTGAGTGATGATTTTGAAGAATATACCACTAACTTGTACTTTTTTTAACTAAAATGCTAAAAATGTTGTATTTTTCTCAAATTTCTTAGATAAACTTTTATGTTTTTTTTTTTTATCCAATTGAAGGCATAAAACATTATTCTTATTTAATTAAGTCTTATTTTACATGAAAACTACTAAAATTCATTATTTTTACCATATCAACGGTAATAATTGTCTTTGTTAAATCAATTTTTGCACTGCAAAACATAAAAATTTAAGTTGAACTGTCATTTCAATAATATATAACATATGGCTCATACAATAGGCCACGTTAGCATGTAAAAAAAATTTTTATTTTCAATATATGCTATGTAGATGTTGGGATCATAAAAAGAAATATGGCATATATGTTGATTTGGCAAGAAATAATATTATTTTTTGCAATTTTCATCTAAGGAAAAGAGCTTAATGGAACAAAATTATACTCAGATTGAATTAGACAAAAATAAATTTTTTAAGGACTTAATTAGATATAATAGAAGGATGGAGGCTTATATGAAAAATTCATGTGATTGATGAGCCATTGATGACGTTGAATTTCAAGCCTGCTAGTTAGTCTTCTATTCAAAATTTGAAGAAAATAAAATTTGGTGATACGATAAGATAGTCTTTTGCGCATGAAGAAAAGGAGAAGACTTGAGGATTTGAGTTCCCAGAAACCATGTACCATTTGTTTGGAGGAGTTTCTTGGTTGGAGATGAAGTTGCCTCGATGTCTTGCAGGCATGTTTTCCATGATGATTGCATTGTTAGGGGGATTTTCAAAAATTTTGCAAACTTTTTTATAGTGTTTAAAATGAGGAGATAATACAATAAACAATCTTGCTTTGATATAATTGTATAAAATCTTATGGCAATTGATGGATGAATACATTTTAATCAAATTTCTCGAAGTGTTACCAATTTTCTTTACATTAATTAGTCATTAATTAGTCATTCATCAGAATGGACATTTTTGAAATATTGAATTTAGTTGTACAAATAATTTTTCGAAAAGATTTATAGATATGGTGGTGCAATTTTGTGTGTCATTTTACTTTCATATTGAATTATTAGAGTAAAAGAAATTTTGGATGGTTATGGGTACAGATCATTTGGATGATACTCAGATTATTTGAAATTAAGACTATATCTAGATAGATTGAAGGTTATATATTATTATAATTATTATTATTGTAAGATGAAAATATTAATGTTCTTTAAAAAACTTATTAAAATTTTATTTATTGATTGCTATCCAAATGGAATTAACTAAATATAGAAAGAAGTTGATTGAGAAACAAAGTATGATCTTAGTAGCAGAAGTACCAAAACATGAGAAATAAAATGGATTCTATAGATAATTAACTAAAGCATAGCAATTACTTCCATTAATTCTTCTCTATAACAAATGTAGAAATGTGAAACCAATTTGATTTTGATTCTAAATTGTAGACACCGGTTTTGTCCAGGATTTCTAATAATAATAATAATAATAATATATTTTTTAAAAAATAATTAAAAAAAGGAAAAAATAGAAAACAAAAAATAGAAAGCAGAGGGTTGTACGACGCCGCTGTTGCCCAACCCCTGACCAGCCCCCTCTATAACTTACCCAGCCCACAGCCCACCTACAGCTACCCCTACAGCCACCCTACAACCACCACATGTTCCCTTTTGAAACTCCTTAAAAACCCCCCAACTTCTTCCCCTCAAAATCTCCTTTTGGACACCCAAACACACAAAAAAACCCCCTCAACCCTCACCAAACCCATACTCAAACAAAAAAATAGAAACAAAAAAAGGACATACAAGTCCTCCCCATAAAGAGGAACCACTAGCGCCTAGAGCTTTCTTACGACAACAAAAAAGAGTAGTCAGTGCGGGTTTTCAAAAAAAAAAAAATAGAAAAATAGAAAACTCAAAAGATTTTGAGCCCTGATCTATAACGATTGGGGCTGTTTCTAGTGAAAAGAAAGCCAGAGCTGAAAAGAAGACGTTGAATAGAGCTTTCAGAAGAATTTTGACGTTTTTCGACAATCGAAAACCACCGGTAGTGACCGTCGATGGCAACTTAGATGGCGGCTGGCACGGTGGTCTGGCGACGAATCTTGGCCGAAGCTAAAGAGAATTTTTGGAGCTCTGGACCTTTTTTCTTTAAATTGGTTTGAAATGAGCTAAATTTTTTTTTTTTGATTTTATATAGAAGGCTACGGCCTAAAACGACATCGTTTCGACCAAGGAGGATCCGTTCGTTGATCCGGATCTGACTCGGGATCCGTGCAACCCAACCCGTTGACCTGTTTTTCCAATAGCTGCTGACCAGTCCAATTAAACCGGTTTAAACTGAATTGCTCTTCAGTTGATTCAACCGAACCACATGTCAAACCGAATCCTTTCTGTCCAACTGAACCACCATTAACCAGTCTGGTTCAGGTAAAAAAAATTTTTTTTTTGAATTTTTGAATTTTTTTTATTATTTTTGTTATTTTGAGTATTTTCTTTATATTTATGCATGATAATTTTTTGAATTTGTTAGGATAAATATTTAATGTTTTAATAATAAAAAAATGAAAACAAGTAAAATAATAATTAAAAAATATATATTAAAAATGCTTAAAAAAGAATAATAATAATAATTTTGATTATTTTCCCTACTTAGATGTTGAAGGGAATAAAACATATTCTTAAAAATAATTCCATCTATATGTTGGGGAATTATTATTAATAAATTTTAATAAAAAAGAAATATATAAGAAAATTTTGATTAATTTTCAAAAATCACTAAAATCGAACTTGCTCCGAAAATTTGCCTAGATGTTAGAGATTTTTAAAGATGTTCACATTTTCTTAAAAACGAACCTTAAACACTAATTCTTAAATTTCAAAACCTTAGGATTCTAAAACCCCTAAAATCCAAAATCCCTTAAATCCAAACTCCCTAAAATCTGAAACCCTAAATCCCAACCTTTAAATCCAAACCCCAAAATTCAAAAACTCCTAAAAACTAACCCTTAAATCAAAACCCTAAACCTCAATTTTTAAAACCAAAACTCTAAAATCTCCAGACTCTAAAATCAAAACCCTAAACTTTTCATATCCTAAAATTCAAGCCTTAAGACCCTTTAAACCTTAAAACCAAAACCCTAAAACCCTCAAAACTCAGCCCAAACCCTAAAATTCGAATCTTCAAAATCTTGAAAACCCTAACCTTTAAAACCTCTACTCAAGCCCTTACTCAAAACATTATGAAATCCTAAGGACACGTGTGAAAATCTCATTTGAAGTAATTTATTCTCGAACGCCACCTAGATGATGGGGTGTTTAGGAAACTTTACTTCGTTAAATTTTTTCACATGAATTTTTAATTCGCATTATAATAAGATTAATAAATAAAAGTATAATAGTAAATTGGGATCTTAAATATAAACAATCGCACCTAACCTTTACCTAGATGTTGAAGAGTCGGGGTGGTCTCATTATACTTAAGAACCCAACTTTTAAATTGCATTTCATTTTTCATGACATTCATTGGCATACATACCGTTAACGTGTTATCATTGGTAATTATTTGTATTATTCTGTCTTTAATTTTTATTTATTACTTGGTGATAAAATATTTTTATAATAAAAAGAAATAATACATTTTTCAAAAAAAATTTGTGATATTATAAAACAAAATAAAAATAACATTCGAAGGAAATAATTCTTAGTACTCTGCCTAGATGTTGGAAAGTCACAACAATTATCTTCTATAAAAGAGTGTTATTTCATTTTAAAGATTGTTGTGTTAAATCTTAAGCGGAAAGAATCATTTTAAATTCTGCTTAGATGTTGGAGAATTAAGATGATTCTTTAACTTAAAGATTTTCTCAATATTTCTAAATAAAAAATTTTTGCAAAAATATTTTTTTAAACGAAGGGAATTAGTATTAAAAAATCGAAACCATTTTATCCAACACTGAAAATAGCGCATAATTAAATGGTACCAATTTATGGGCATTGTGGGGGTGCTAATCCTTCTCCACACGTAATCGACTTCCGGACCAACCTGATTTTTCATAAACCGAAATTTATCTTTGGGATAAACTTTAAACCCGCTTTTAAAGTTTTATTAAAAGATAAACTTTTGGGTGACCAATCACACCCTAACAAAGATTGGTGGCGATTCCCTTTTATTTTTCTTGATTTTAAAATATTTTACGTCTAGCGGTCCCAAAACCGTTACGACATAAATAAATAAATATATTTACCTTCACTACTTTATATTCACAGCTTGCATATAAAGCTGTGTGTGCAAACAAAGGTAATTTTACGTAACAAAGCTTTTTAGACCATTCTAATAATGGTAAACCATCTTTTCTGTGTCCCAACTTTTCTTCTTCTTGTCCTTGCATTGCTTCAATCTACACTAGTCTTTCAAACTAATTCAGCTACAACTCCTTCCCAAATCTCTCCTCTGAACATCTTGAAAGCGATTCCGCTGAAGACAACAGGGAAAAAGCACATCCCCTGTATTCTGTCTAACTCTGCCCTCCCCAATGCTCTCCAGACAACAGGCAACTGCACCTTGAGAAAACATTTTGCAACTGCAATCAACAGAGAAATGTAAAAAATAAAAAATGGTAATCGCAATGAAACCAATGTCCTTAGAGTAAGAAGAAACAGTATATCAATCTTGAAGAATTCAAATTCAAAAATCGATTTAGTCCTATCCCAGTATCAAGAATGTTAAAACCAAATTTCAACAATCCAAACAGTAAAGAAAATTGTAGCATTTCCTTCAAGGAACAGTAAAGAATACTCAATAAGTTGTAATAACCAACCATTTCAAAAATGATAAAGAAAAGAAAATCCCTTTTAAAAACTTTTCTATGATGATATGCATTACAAGCCGGTCAAACAAAATCCTATTGAAAATATTATCTTTTAAACTAAAAATGAATACTAGTTTAAATCAGCCAAAATTACTAGAACAAAAGTTTCACTCACTAATCACGTGACAAAAGTTAATAACCAAAATCCTATTGAAAATAATATCTTTTATATTGTGTCGTAATTTAAACAAGACAAAGCAAATTAAAAAAATATTCTAAGTTAAAACTAAATCCAAAAATTGATTTTTAATTTTGGTATGTCATTCCTTTTCTTTTTTCTTTCTCTCAAACATGTGTATAAATTTTTTAAGTTATGATTTAAAGAACAATGTATAAGAGTAAAACAAATCAAGCTACTCGTGAACTATTCAATTCAATTTGTTATTATCAAATCAAGCTCAAATTCGAATTATTCGAATAATGAATCAAGTCTAATTTGAGTAGGTTTAATATTCTTGTCAAGAGATTCAAGAGCCTAATAAGACATTATTTTTCATATATTTAATATATATACAAATAAATGATAAAAATAGTGTTTAATGTATTTACAATTGTACTTAATCTAGTCTATGAGCCGAACTCAAGTAGCATAATTAAATTACGAGCTGTACTTAACATAAAAAAAAAACTCGATCGAGATCAAATCAAATTTTAAACCTCAAATTTTTGAATCTAACTGGATCAAACTCACAATGCATCAGCTTGATTCGGACTGAATTATATCCTACAATACTAATAGTCATATTGCTATGCCTCACTATTTTCCTTCTTGTGTCCAACAGATTCCATCGTATATGAATATGTACTCCGAATTTAAGAAAAAAATGAATATATTAGTGTAAACATGTATTATTTCCCAAGGAAAGAAGTAAAAGAAAGTTGAAAGTCAGAAACTTCATAACCGAATAAATACATAGGAGAAACAAGATACAAATAAGAAAACAGTTTAAGGTTACATCTCCTCCAGACCACAACCTTTTGGACATCCCACAGCTGAATACCATTTCAGCTTAGAAAGTTTGAACTTTGCCGCCATGGCCTTGCCAAATTCTGGGGAGGATAAAAAAAAAATCTCTTGAAAAATTTCTTCCGACACTGATAAACGACCACAAGGCAACTTTCCCTAAGTGCTCAATATTAAGTCCATTAGAAAGGCAGCCACATTGCAGGTCATTGGGGCGTCATCGCTGCTTGCCAAATAGACCAAGCTTTTATACCTCATTGCAAATAGGTTTGGCTCAAAACACTTCTACTTGGCCATGGAGCATTCAGGGTATGGTTTAATTTCCATCTCAAATAGACATGTCAAACATGAATTGTTGAAAACGTACAATGAAGAGAACAAACTAAAATTAAAAATGGCATAAGTTACCCATTTTGATTTGACTTGGGCATCTTATACTGCTTATGCAAAAGACTTGGGTAAATAAAATATTATAAGCTGATATGGATTTTAAAGTTATAATTTCGTTTTAATTATCAAATAATTTGATTCCAAGATATTAAATAAAATAATTATAGAATCTAAACTTCATATAAGATTTTATATGAAAATCAATTCAATTCTAATTTTTTCACTTCATGCTCGATTTAGCTTACAATTAAAAAATATATTTATTCAAATTATAAAATAAAATATATATTTTATCCATTTTACAAATTTCTTATCAAACACTATTAAAAAAAACATATTTACATATTTTTAATGTTTTCACTTTCTCCTCTTAAATTTTCGATCGATATGCTTAAATCAACAATCGATTTTTTTTTTTACTAAAAGATCTATGATGAAAAAAGATTTTTCATTTAAATTAAAACAGATTACATAAACATCAAAGATAATTTAATTAATTACGTTGATCAAAATATGTTTTCTGGTTCAATCCCTGCTTCAATGGAAATCTGACGAAGCTTGTGGGGGTTAAGTCTTCTATATAATCATTTATCAGGGCCAATTCCTTCATTCGGCAATCTTACTTGGAATCATTCCAAATATCCGACAACCATCTCGGTGGTCCATTACCCTAGAATGTATGCCTCGGTGGACAACTCATATATCTTGGGCTATCAACAACAATTTGACGGACCTGATCCCATCAAGTTTAAGAAACTGCAAAAGCTTTTACAGAGTTAGGCTTGAACGCAAGCAGTTGACAGGAAATATATCAGAAGCTTTCGGTATATATCCTAATTTGATTTATATTGCATTAAGCAACAAAAATTTTACGGTGAACTTTCTTCAAACTTGGGGCAATGCCATAGTCTAACAAGCCTATGAATCTCCAATAATAACATTTCTAGAAAGATACCACGTGAGCTGAAACATGCAACTCAATTACAAGAACTGGATGTCTCTTCAAATCATCTCATGGGTGAGATTCCCATGGAATTGGGAGCATTGACATTGATGTTCAACCTTTTGCTAAGTGGTAACCAACTTTCAGGCAAAATTCCATCAGAGATTGGAGTTCTTTCAAACCTACGACATCTTAACTTGGCATCAAACAATTTAAGTGGATCAATTCCTAATCGACTTGGAAAGTGCTCTAAGTTATTGAACCTGAATTTGAACAAGAATAAACTTGGCGAAAGCATTCCAATTTCAATAAGCTACATATATGGTCTTGAAAATCTAGATTTAAGTCAGAATTTACTTATTGGGGAGATACCACAACAGCTTGCAAAATTACTTTCCTTGGAAATATTGGACCTTTCTCACAATATGCTCAATGGTTCCATCCCAGATTCTTTTAATAATTCGCAAAGCTTGACTGTTGTGAATATCTCTTACAATTAATTAGAGGTCCTCTTCCCAACATTAAGGCATTTCATGAGGCTTCATTTGATGCCTTAAGAAATAATAAGGGCCTATGTGGTAATGCCACTGGACTAATGCATTGTGTCGTCGCTGCTGCTAGCAACAATGTTGGTAATAGAAAAAGCACCAAGGTCATCATTTTCATTGTGCTTTCACTCTCTGGTCTTCTTCTTTTACTCTTTATCATGGCTGGAAGTTTTTTTATTCTTTGCCAAAAGAACTGAACTAGAAAATCCAAGTCAATGGAGGCACAACTTGGAGATTTTTTCACATTGTAGGGATATGATGGAAGAATAATCTATGAGAACATTATTGAAGCCACTGAAGATTTCAGCTCCAACAATTGCATTCAGGAGGCTATGGACCTGTTTATAAAGCTGTGCTACCCATTTCGTGAGGTGGTTGCAGTGAAGAAACTTCACCAATCTGAAAATAACATGATTTCCAACAACTTGAAAGCCTTTGAAAGCAAGATTCATGGTTTATCAGAAAGAAGGCATCGTAACATTGTGAAGCTGTATGGCTTTTGTTCACATCCAAAGAACTCATTTTTGGTTTATGAGTTAGTAGAAAGGGGTAGTTTGAAAATGGTGTTAAGGAATAAGGACGAGGCAATGGAGTTGGATTCGGAGAAGAGGTTAAATGTTGTAAAAGGAGTGGTCCATGCCTTGTCTCACATGTTTTTTGACCATTCACCACCTATAATTCATCGAGACATTTTCGGCAACAATATTCTTCTGGATTTGGACTATGAGGCTCATGTCTCAGATTTTGGCATGGCGAGGCTCTTAAAGCCCAACACTTTCAATTGGACTTCAATTGTTGGTATTTTCGAGTACATAGCTCTAGGTATTTATTGATCTCTTTTTTTAAGATGCTTTAAACATGTAATCATTGAGTTAAAAGTGTTAGTTTTGTGTGCAAATTGATGTGTTAAAACAAAGTTCAAGTAGTATCATGATTGTAACTTTTCAAATTTTAAGTATCAAATTAAGAATTTGACTATAATTCAAGTATCAAATGTGTAATTAATTTTTAAAGTTTAGCACTTAATTTTTCAATATTCAATATATCAAATTGATGAATTAAATGTAAAATTTTATTTGAACCTTTGAATTTCTATTTTCAAGTAATTTTCTAAACATTCATAATTTCTTTTCAACATGTATTTTATAATCTTCTCAATATTCTTACATAATAGTGTATTGATTAGATATATTTGTTGCTTAATAGAGTAAATTGATTAGATATATTTCTTTAAGCAAAGTTCGCTTAGAGAATAAAGGTAGACGAGAATTGCGATGTATATAGTTTGGAATTCTAACAATGGAAGTTCTTATGGGAAGACGTCATGGTGATCTTTTATTATGTTTATCATCATCGACGTTGGCATCGACATTGGCATTGGTACCTAATAACCTACAGATTTTACTTAAAGATGCGATAGACCAGCATCTCCCACCACCAGAAAACCAAATTGCAGAGGATGTAGCCTTTACTACAAAGGTAGCATTTGCATGCTTGAATGACAATCCTAAACTTCGGCCAACCATGCAATAGGTTGCTTAAGCCCTTACTAGTAAATAGTTTTCATTTCCTAAATTTTTCATGATTATCAAATTGGGAGAACTGTTGGTTGGAATTTGTGGCTAATGAGGTGCTAACAATTTGGATAATAATTCTTGGTACGGGTATAACTGCTTTCTCAATTTCCTTTCTCTCCTTTGTATTCAAATGTTTAAGCAATCTAATATATATGTAGTTAAATATTTGATTTACTAATTGTCTTAACGATTTTGGAACTGCCGATGTAAAGGAACTTTAAAATCGAAAAATAAAAGGGAAGTCACCACTAATTTGTTTTAGGGTGTGATCGGTCACCCAAAAGCTTATCTTTTTAATAAAACTATAAAAGTGGGTTTAAGGTTTATCAAAAAGATAAATTTCAGTCCATGAAAAACCACATTAGGCTCGGGAGGCGATTACGAGTGGAGAAGGATTAGCACCCCCACAACGCACATAAATTGGTACCATTTAATTATGCGCTATTTTTAGTGTTGGATAAAATGGTTTCAATTTGAATTTAATAATAATCCCTTTCATTTGAAAATAAGATTTTTTGTCTAAAGCCCTTTATTTAGGAATATTGAGAAAATCTTTAAGTTAAAGAATTATCTTCAAATTCTCCAACATCTAGGCAGAATTTAAAATAACTCTTTTTACTTAAGATCTAACACAACAAACCTTGAAATAAAAAACACACTTTATAGAAGATAATTATTGGTAACTCTCCATCGTCTAGGCAGAGTACCAAGAATTATTTCCTTCGGAATGTTATTTTTATTTTATTTTATAATACCACAAATGAAATTATTGTCCTTCTTTCATTATAAAATATTTTATCATCAAATAGTAAATAAAAATTAAAGAAAGAAGAATGCAAACAATTACCGATGATAACACGCTAACGTATATATGCTAATAAATGTCATGTAAGATGAAATGCAATTTTAAAATTTGGCTCTTATGTATAATGAGACCACCCTGACTCTACAACATCTAGGCAGAGCTTAGGTGCAACTGTTTATATTTAAGATTCCATTTTATTACTACTTTTTATTTATTAACCCCATTATTAATTAAGGATTCATATGAAAAACTTAATGAAATAAAAGTTTCCTAAATACCCCATCATCTTGGCGGCATTCAGAAACAAGTCATTTAATGTGAGATTTTCACATGTATCCTTAAAGTTTTAGAATAAATTTAGGGTTTTAAGGGTTATGGAGTTTGAATGATTTTTTTTTTTTTTTGTGATGGTTCGGAGTTGTGTACCAAATTTGGGATTTTTGGATTTGAATTTTAAGGTTTTTAGATTTTAGGGTTTCGCATTTTGGATTCTAGGGTTAGGTTTTCGAGTTTCAGATGGTTTAGGGTTTAATTTAAGGTTTAGAGTGTTTAGGGTTTTGTTTTTAGGGTTTGGAGGTTTAGGGTTTAATGTAAGGTTTAACGGTTTGGGGTTTCGTTTTTAGGGTTTAAAGGTTTGAGGTTTTGATTTTATGGTTGAGATTTTTTTTATTAATTTTTTTAATTTTAATTTTAAAAAAAACATGAACATCTCTAAAAATCCCCAACATCTAGGCTAATTTTCAGAGCAAGTTCGATTTTTATGATTTTTGAAAATTAATTTTTTTATTACAAAGATTTAATATTAATTTAATTAATTTTAATATTATTTATTATTTTCAATAATAATTTCTCAACATCTAGGCAGAATTATCATTATTTAAAACACAATTGTATTCCCTCCAACATCTAGGCACAGAGAAATTTTGATATTATTATTATTATTATTATTATTTAATTCTTGGATTATTAAAAAAAATTAAAAGGAATTAAAAGTTATATAAAAAAATCATTTGAATTTTAATTATTGTTATTATTATTATTGTTAATTATTATTATAAAACAAAAAGTATTTATTTTAACAAACTCTAAAAAATTTTAAAGCATGCATAAATAACAATAATAATAATGTTAAAAATGATATAAATAAATAATATATAAAAAAAATAATAAAAAAAATTTGAAAAAAATTTTTTTTTTACCTTAGCCGGACCGATCAACGGTTCGATCAACGATTGGTCTGGTCAGTTCTGTTTGCAGGGGTTCAAACCGATTGAAATCGATTCACTAGTAGTTCGTCTAGACTGGCTGTAAGCTGGCTGAAGTGGGTTAGAGGGTCGGTTTGCGCAAATCTTGGGTCGGGTTGGAGTAGACGTGCAGATCCTCCTATTCCAATACGACGTCGTTTTATTCGTTGGGTTTTATATAAAAGTCACTTTTTTTTTTGTTCATTTCATCCCTTTTCTAAAAAAAAAATCTTTAAAGCAAAAAATCTCTCTCTGGACAAGCCAGAGTTCAACGCCGAGCTGTCTCGCTGACCGTCACTTGAGTTGTCGCTGATGGCTGCCGTCGGTGGTCGAAAAATGTCAAATATTCGAAAAAAAAACTCTCTTTGATCTTCTGAGCACAGATCCAAACTCCTTTTTTGTGAAAAGCAACCCCGATTGGTGTAGATCGAGGTTTAAAGTTTTTGACTTTTTTTTTTTTATGAAGACTTGAACTGATAACCTTTCTTTTTTATTATAGGTAGCTTAGTGCTGGGGCTCCTCTCTTCAAAGAGTACTGTGTTTTGTTTTTTTATGTTTTCTATTGTTTTCTTAGTGTTTGGCTTTTTGTTTTGGAGGGATTAGGAGATTCGAATTTTCTGATTGCAAGGTTTTTGGTTGTGGAGGCTTAGGGATTTTTAAGCGTAAACAAACTTTTTTTTTTAATCTGAAGATGTCTTCCCCAGAGCCACGAAAGAGGAAGAGGCTGGGTTCTTTATAGGGTCAGGTATATGTTTGGGATAGTGGGTGGTCTAAGGGTTGTAAGAGGTGGCTGCAGGTGTCTGTAAGGCGGCTGTAGGGTTCTAGTGAAGGTCATAAGCGTGGCTGGTCTAGTTAGGTCACAAGCATGGCTGGATGGGGTCGTGGTGGTTGGTTTGATGGGGTCGGCAGCGGCGCCGCTTTTCAGCCATTTGGTTTTTATTTTCTCCCCTTTTTTAATTTTTTTATATATATTTTTTAATGAAAATTTTTTAATTAATTAATTGATTTTTTTTAATTTTTAATTTTAATTAAACCAATATTATTATTATTATTAAAATTATTATTATTAATATTAACCAAGAATTGAAAATAGTAGACCTGGACAAAACTAGTGTCTACAACTGCCCATTTTTACACATTACTAAGAATCAGGAATATAGCAAAGACAAAGACAACGATTTTGTCCGGAAACAAATCATGGATTTTTTAAAAGCTTTTCTTCTTTTTTTTTAACCACAAGTCAAGTGATAAAGAAAATGACCGAGACGACACCACAAGTTGAAAAATAAAAAGTTGACTAGGACAACACTGCAAGTCGAGGAATAAAAAATCGATCGAGACAACACCGTGAGTCGAAATTAAAGAATCGATCGGGACAAACTGCAAATCAAAATTAAAGAATCGATCCGGATAACACCGTAAATCAAAATTAAATAATCAATCAGGATAACACTGCAAATCGAAATTAAAGAATCGATTGGAATTGAACTTAGATTGAATCACAAGTCAAAAAAATAAGGAGACTAGGATTAAACCACAAGTTAAGAAAATAAAGAGATAGGGATTAAATTGCAAGTCAGAGAACTAATGAGGATCATGATTAAACCACGATGTTGAAGTAAAGAGACCGAGATTGAACCGCGAGTGAAAAACATAAAAAGATCGGGATTAAATCGCAAGTCAGAGAAATAAAAGTGACTGGGATTAAACTGCAAGTCAGAAAACTATAGAAAGGATCAGGGTTGAAGCACAAGTCAAAGACTAATGAAGACTGGGACTAAACCGCAAGTTAGAAAAATAAAAGTGACTAGGATTAAACTGCATGTCAAGAAACTATAGAAATGACAGGATTGAACCATGAATCGGGAGAATAAATATAAACAAGACTGAGCTGTAAGTTAAAAAATAAAGGATTGGGTACTCTATAGATTGATAGCTTCGATTTTAAGAATCGTGCTATAGATAACATATCATCTTCAGGGCCATCATTTTTATTTTGAAAAAAAAAATGCTGATTTTTTTTTATGTCTCCTAAAGAAATCTTTTATGCTACTTATCAATAGGTTTGTGATATATGCAATGATTATGATTAATGAAAAGACAAAGATACAATCAACGTATTATATCATGCTTTTTCATCTAAGTTAATTCAACTTTTTGGTTCAATTCTTTCAAACTTTAAAATCCACTTTCAGTAGTCTCATCCTTCTAATCTTTATCCAAAAATTTTCATCTTCTGATGGACCTGTTTGACTTTAGTCACTCTAAAATCTTCTTTGAATCCTTTTTTTATCTCCTCTTTTTTGTTTTCAGTGATCAATCAATTTCATTTCATTCTTTCTGACCCCGTATTATTATTTCTGTCATTCGTATATTGCATTCTCTTTTCGAGCGATGCATTGGTTTATTATGAACTTTATCAATCATTATCTTAATTTTAAATGACAAATGCAATGATTTCAAGTTCAAGATTGGGTGTGAAACACTGTCAGTAATGGGGTATTTTGGGCTGAGAAAGATAAAGATAAGCCTTTCAAGACATGAAGAACAATTAACTCAAAAGTATTTCAAGAATCAAATATCAATTCTCTAGAAAATGAACATTTGAATGACCTTGGCCTACCCAAACTCAGTTTTTTCTAAAAACTCGTTACAGTTGCGATCTTGTCACACGTGATTTCATATAACCAATCTTTGCCCCATATATGTGACTAATGAGAACTTACCCCCTAAAAGTCATCTTTCTTAATTCTGGTGATGATTCGTCTATTTGGTGCTACTCATTCATTCTTTGAAAGACTTTCTCCTATCTCCATCTTCATTCAAGCCATCTTTTCAGGTTTTTAGCTTAAATGACCCCATTTTGGTTCAAACCGTCCTTTTTGGGTTTTTAGTCTAAATCCCTTCCCTTTTTTTTTTTTACTTTTTTTAAGAAAAATATTTCTTGATAGTGTCTGAATTTACAAGATTTGGTAATTCATCACCATCTATTTTTGCAAGAATTAGAGCTCCACCAGAAAAGGCCTTTTTTACCACATATGGACCTCTCCAATCAGGCGTCCATTTTCCTCTATTGTCATGCTAATATGGCAAAATCCTTTTCAAAACCAATTTGCCTTCACGAAAGCATCGAGGTTATATCTTCTTGTCATGTGCTTGCATGATTCTTTTTTGGTACATTTGCCCATGGCTAAGTGCCGAGAGCCTTTTCTCTTTAATAAGATTTAGTTGCTCGAAATGATCCTGTACCCAATCGGCTTTATCTAATTTTGGTTCCATCAAGACTCTTAAAAAAGGAATTTCCACTTCAATTGGTAGTACAACCTTCATTCCATATACTAGCAAAAATGGGGTGGTCTTCGTAGAAGTTCAAATTGATGTTCTATAGGCAAGTAGAGCAAAAGTTAACTTTTCATGCCAGTCCTTATATGTGTCAGTCATTTTCTCCAATATTCTCTTGATGTTCTTATTCGTAGCTTCCACCGCACCATTCATTTTTGGGTGATATCGTGCTGAATGATGATGCTTGATCTTGAATTGTGTACACAGTTCTTTCATCATTTTATTGTTTAAATTGCTAGCGTTATCTGAGATGATCCTTTTCGAGAGCCCATACCGACATATTATCTCTCTTTTTATAAATTTACACACCACTGTTCGTGTAATACTAGCATATGAAGCTACTTCTACCTATTTTGTAAAGTAATCGATTATCACAAAGATAAATCAATACCCATTTGAAGGTTTTGGGGTTATGGGTCCTATCACATCCATTTCTCATATGGAGAAAAGCCATGGTGGTGCCAAGACGTGTAGCAGAACTAGAGGGGAGTGAATTTTATCTACATAAATTTAGCATTTATGGCACTTTCTAGCATAACTTATGCAATATTTTTCCATTGTAGACCAGTAATAACCAGCTCTCATAATCTGTCTAGCCATCAAATGCTCGTTAGCATGTGTTCCATAAATTCCTTCGTGTACTTTTTCAAGTATCCTTCTTACTTCTATAGCATCGATGCATCTTAGCAAAATCTGGTCGACTTTTTTTATACATGATTTCTCCATTAAGCGCAAAACCTACTGCTAATCTTCGAATGATCCTCTTATCATTTTTTGAGGTCTACTTTGGGTAGTTTTAACACTTGATATATTATACAATGTCATAGTACCACGGTTGTGGATCTACTTCTTTTTTTCACATTTGAAAAATGGGCTGGTGAAATTTCATTTGTACTTTGATGGGCTGAATTTTGGTACTATTATTTAACTTGAACATTGCTGCCAAAGTAGCCAAGGCATCAGCAATTTGGTTTTCTTATCGGGGAACATGCTGAAATTGGATCTATTTAAAGTGTTTCATCAAGTCAATTATGTGCTTTTGATGTAACACTAGTTTTGAATCTTTGGTCTCCTATTCACCTTTTAGTTGATAAATTACCAAGGCTAAATCCCCATATACTTCTAGTGTTTCAATCTTCTTTTCAATGGCCATTTGTAACCCCATGACACATGCTTCATATTCAGCAACATTATTTGTGCAACTGAAATCTAACCTTGTAGTACAAGGGTAATAATTCTCTTTTGGGGATATTAGCACTACCCCAATGCCATGCCCTATTATATTGGATGCTCTATCAAAAAACATTTTCCACATTTTTATTACAAGCTCTTCATCTTCATCCTGCAAGATCGCCATCAAATCTTCATCTAGAAACTCAAACTTCATAAGCTTGTAATCTTTTATAGCTCGATCCGTAAGAAACTCAGCTATTACACTTTTTTTTATGGACTTTTGTGTCACATACACAATATCATACTCTGAGACCTGCCATCTCACTATCCTGCCTAATAGAGATGGTTTCTCAAAAATGTACTTGAGGGGATCCCATTTTGATATCAACCAAGTTGTATGATAGAGCATATACTACTTGAGTCTACGAGTAGTCTAAGCTAAGGCACAACATATTTTTTCTATTTGGGGATACTTGGCTTCATACTCTATAAACTTTTTACTAAAATAGTAAATGACATGCTTTTTCTTACTAGTTTCATCTCTTTGCCCCAATACACATCCCATTGATTTTTCTTGAACCGTTAGATAAAAAATTAATGGCTTTCCTGCAACTTATGGTATGAACACTGGTGGACTTGCCAAATACTCTTTAATCTTTCAAAGGCATTTTGGCATTCTTCATCCCATTTACCAAGATTATTTTTATGAAGTAACCTAAAACTTAAATCGTATTTCGAGGTAAGTTGAGATATGAAATGAGAAATATAATTCAATTACCCCAAAAAGCCTCCTACATCTTTCTGCATGTGCGGCATTGACAACTTTTGAATAGCTCGAATCTTATCAGGCTCTACTTCTATACCTTTTTCACTTACTATGAACTCTAAAAGCTTTTTAGATTTAACACCAAAGGTGCATTTGGCTGGATTCAACTTGAGCCGGTATCTCCGTAATCTTTCAAATAGCTTTCTGAGATTAACAACATGATCTTGACCTTCTTAAGACTTAGCTATCATATCATTAATATATACTTCTATCTCCTTGTGCATCATATCATGAAAAAGAGTGACCATCGCTCTTTGATATGTGGCACCAGCATTTTTTAGCTTGAAAGGCATGACTTTATGCAAAATGTGCCCCAAATTGTCACAAATGTGGTTTTCTCCATATCTTTATGAGCCATTTTGATTTGGTTATAGCCAGAAAAAACCATCCATTAATGAAAAAGTAGAGTGCTTAGCAGTGTTATCCATAAGGGTATGAATATGTGGCAATGAAAAATTATCCTTTGGGCTACCCCTATTCAAATCTCGATAGTCCACACATATTCTAACTTTTTCATCTTTCTTAGGAACTAGGACTATATTGGCTACCCATTCAGGGTACTTGGCTACCCATTCAGGGTACTTGGCTACTTCCCAAAAAACTAGCATCAAATTGCTTCTTTACTTTCTCTTTTATCTTTAGTAACATTTTTGGCTTTATGCGTCTCAACTTTTGTTGTACCGGTCGACACTCTGGTTTTAAGGGCAATCTATGCTCAACCATCTCTGTGCTAAATTTGAGCATATCTTGATAGGACCATGCAAATACATCCACATATTCTTGCAGTAACTTCACCAGTTTTTTATTTCTCGATCTGTGATAATAAAGTACCAATCCTAACTTTTTTTTTATTCTCATTGTCTCCCAAATTTAACATGTCAGTCAATTCTTGATGGGGTTCTATAATTTTCTCCTCTTACTCCATCTATTTCAATAGATCATGAGGTAAATCATAGTCTTCTGAATCAACATCATTATTAAGCTCGCTAATATGAATTGAATTTTCAAAATCAAACCTG